>QEPC01007878.1:1023168-1033812 GCA_003113815.1 Sphenodon punctatus | reverse complement strand
GTTCAAACCCACATATCGTGTCCTCGTCTTCTTTGGGGGATGCGTTGACTCTAAAGCATATTTGACAATTTTGTAGTATTTAATAGTTTCAGAAAAGCATGAAATTTTAAAACATAAAAGCCAGTTTTAAATAACTTTATTTACAGATCTGTCTAATACAGATCTGTGTAATACAGTACAACATCTCTAGGTATGCATCAAAGCTCAATTTTCTTGTACACTCCACTTTTTAAAAAAGGATTTAAAGTGTCTTTTTCTAACTATGATTTCTACAAATTCTAACACACGGGAATCAACAGGATTAATCATTCCTTCCAACATGCTTTCAGGATCAGGAGAGGAATCCACTTTACAGAACAGCATAAGTGTAACATAAAAAGTGTCCTGACTGATACATAAACAACGTAATGCGAACCCCAACATAACCTGAATGTGAAAGATGGATTGCAAGCATAGGTTATCACATATGAATTTACGCTTTCTGTTCCTGTCCTCAGAAGACCATGTCAGACAATAATGGGCCATTTGGGCTGAGCTTTAAAAACACAACCTTCACACTCTGCATGCAGCTTCTCCCTCATATAATGTTTCAGAATTCCATAGATTGATGCTCTCACTATACATCTCATGGTTGATTTTTGTTTCGAAGGGGCGACATAATCAGATTCGCAGATTTTCAACCCAAGCTGCTTTTGCAGAATAATATGAGAATCCTGGTTTTCATCTTTCCTTTCAGGACAGAAACACTCCGAACTTTCTGATTGGGGTTTAGTCTCTTCAGAAAGCAGTGTAGGGCCTTCAAACATTTCCTGGAACAAGATTTAATATCACTAATGAGCCAGCAGTCTTTTTTTTTACATGGGGCTGCTTTGTGACACACATATCTGGACAGAGAGAACCCTTTTTAATCCATCTAAAAATCTTTCTTACCTCAGAATTTGGGGGCAGGCTTGAGGAGTTGAGCGGGGGGGGTATGCCTTCTTCTACCAACTCTAGGCCTTTTGGGGTCTCAGCGGAAGTCGACATTCCCATAAGGGATTCTTCATCATGAAGCGGGATGCTAAAAAGAACCTTAGCCAGAGGTCTGCTCTCACCATCATCCTCCGAACTGGAAATATACAGTTTTCTGTAGAACCGTCTCACTACCTCTGGAGGCTTAGTCAACTCCATAGGCCTCACAGGCATTGTATCAGCATGGAAAGCCATTTCAGTTTTTTCGTGTAACTGGTAGCAATCAGCTCCCTGCTCTCTGTATCAGAAAATGGCGGTCCCCGCCTTCATACCCTTAGGGGCCGGGACTATAGTTCCACAAACCTTTCCGATTGGTTGCGGGTGGTGTGGTGAGTGGTTTGAGACCCCCTTTGGCCATTTTTGACTGCGCACACACACCCTAGGTCAGATCTCAGCAACGGGGTGGGTTAGAATGATGAAACCTTCACGGATTGGTTCAGCTCACACCCCTGAATCATTCAAACCCTCACATGACCCTCTTTCTGCGACTCATCCTACCCCGGAAACCCCACCTCATTGGATACAAGTTTCTCCAAGACAGAGTGGGCTAGGATGACGAATCCTACGCTGAATGGTTCAGGTCACTCAGCTGAGCTCATAGAGGGGTTACATGAACCAATAGCTGCAATTCACCCTACCCCAAGCCCCGCACCATAAAGTTGCTCCAATCATCACAAAACCCATACCTACTGGTCCATCTCACTCTCCTGAGTTCATAGAGGCATTACATGGCCCTCTTCAAAGGACCTTGTGGGTTCAGGGAGGCTTGAACCCTGACCCACAAGCAGATCCCCCCAAAGTCAAGCGTAAGGAACTTCCGGGTTCAGGGGTGCGGGAACCTTCAGTTCCCACCTCCCTGACCTGGAAGCATTGCCCCCTTCTGCGCCACTTCCACTTACCCATATCGCTTCCGTCACAAGGTGGAACTTACGGCCCCCAGGAGGGCGGGACTTCTGCTGACGTAGGACCCCACGTGACCTGTCAAACTGATAACAATAAGTTTGATGACTAGTGTCCCCCTTCCTACTGGCAGGGTATAATAATAATAATAATAATAATAATATAATATATAATAAATTTTATTTACGGCAGCAACCAAATATAGGTATAAAATGGTATAACAAATAAATAAATGAAAAACAAAAAAATCCACACTTGCCCTTTAACCCACCCACTCCAACCCCTATCCCTGGACCCTGCCTGCTTAATGCTTTTCCAAAAATAAAGGGTTTACACTGTCTCCAAAATATGCTTAGGTTTGAGCTCTGCTGGACCTCCACGGGAAGTGAATTCCACAATACTGGGGCTGCAACCAAGAATGTACTTGCCATATGAACAAGGTTGGCAGGTGGTACCTCCAAGAAAGCGTTCTTGTTCGACTGCAGGGGTCACAGTGGAATATGGTAGGAAAGGCAGTCTTTCAGATATGTGGTGCCCAGGCCATTTAGGGCTTTAAAGATCAAAACCTGCACCTTGAATTGTTTCCGGAAAGCTTTAGAAAGTCAGTGCAGGCTGTAAAGCACAGGTGTAATGTGCTCACAGCGATCCACCCTTGAAAGGAGTTGGGACACCACTTTCTGCACCAGCTGCAGCTTCTGAACAGTCATCAAAGGCAACTCTACGTTAAGCACATTGCAGTAATCTTGCCTTGAGGTAATGAAGGCATGGATGATGGTGGCCAAATCTGAATCAGAAAGAAAGGGATACAGCCTCCTCACCAGATGGAGTTGATGAAAAGTGCTCCTGGCCACCACCGCAAGCTGATGTTTCAGGCACAGCAAGGGGTCCAGCTTCACTGCAAGACTTGGCAACTTTCATCACTTTAGTCTTGTCTGGATTCAGTATCAGTTAACTCACTGCTGGTCATTGAGGGTAGAGCCAGATGCGGGATTTCCAGCCCTCATGCCCTCACGGGAGGGCACTGCTTGCCACCACAAGTATCCCTTTTACTTGGAGGGGTGAGCGGGGTTTCAAAATGAAGCACATAAGAAACCCACAATTAATACATGATCATTTTTCTACAGGGAGCATCTCATTTTCCTGACTTCCGTTACAGGCACGCAAAAATTTTAAATTCTCACAGTTGCATGCTAAGGGTGGGGGCAGTCTCAAAATGAAGCACACAACCCTGCCCCCCACAGACCCCTGCCCATTCACCCACACAGACACCCTGATCCCCCAAAGCTCTCTGCACCTCCCCCCCACCCCACTCAGATTTTACTCCTTTTTCCATCCATGAAGTCTCTTGGAACTGATCATTAATTTTTTATGAATTTGAATATTATTCTTAATAAAGTTCACATCTCTTAGAGTCTTATATAAGAGCTTGTGGAGCCTAGTGAATAAGGTGTTGGGCTTGGGTCTTGGAGACCAGCGTTCAAAACTCATCTTAGCCATGAACTCATTGGGTAGTTTGGGGCAAGTCAGTCTCCATCCCCTACGTATAAAATTGGAATAACAATGCCATACCTCATAGGGTTGTTGTGAGGGTGAACTGGATAAGGATTATAAGTCACTTTGAACACTAGAAGTGCTGTATAAATGATATATGGGCTGTAAAATAAACAGTTTATCTCAAGAATTCCCTTGAGCATCCTTCTAGGATTGCCAAAGTTCAAACTGTGTTTTTGGTGACATAGAAGGGCATAGCTTCCATGGAGTGAGGGGGCTCAAGCCCTTTGTAAGTGGCTTGTGTAACACTAGGAAGTTTCCAGAGGGAATGCGGTTGCTTGCAAAGATCCCTGCCAAGAAGGAAGTCTCCTTAATGGGCAGAGGTGGAGTGCTGACCTCACAGACTCTTATAACATCATTCCAGGTGGGTTCCTGGGGGGCAGGGGGAGGAGGTTGTGGCTCACTGGGACCCAGGGTGGTGCCATCACCTTTGCATGGGGAGCCAGAGGCTGGCCAGGAGTCCCATTAGGAAGGAAGGGTAGGCCACTGGATAGTCACCACTACCTTGCCCTTAGGGAGCTCATACTTGGGATATGAGCCCGGGCCCACCACAGCCTTGTTACACCACCAGCCCCATGCATGTTCAGACTGAGGTGATAATAGGTGGCCAGCTTCATGACCTGGGGGAGAAAGGGACACCCATTACTGTGGGGTCTGGCCTCCTCTGGTGACTTGGGTGTGCAGCCTTGAGGTGCCCCTGGATCCCTTATTGTGCCTGGAGCATCAGCTTGCAGCGGTGGCTAGGAGTGTTTTTCACTAATTTTATCTGGTGAGAAGACTGCAACCTTTTCTATCTGGATCAGGTCTGACTACCATCATCCATGCTATCGTAACCTTGAGGCTAGACTACTGCAAGGCACTCTATGTGGGGCTGCTCTTGAAGACTGTTGAAAGACTGCAGCTGGTGCAGAACACAGCAGACCGCCTTTTGATGGGGGTGGGTCTCTGGGAGCACATTATACTGGTGTTCCCAAGTCTGCACTGGTTGCCAATAGTGTTTCTGGTTTTGACCCTTAACGGCTTGTTCCCTGCATATCTAAGTGATTGCCTTCACCCCTATATCCCAGTGCACTTTCATAGGCTAGCCAGGCTGGGGGCACCCTCTTGCAAGTTCCACCACTGTACCAGTTCCAGAGATGCATGCTCAGTGATTGTCCCCCAGCTTTGGAACTCCCTTGCCTGGAGGGTTCACCAAACCCCAAGCATCTTCAGAAGGCAATGTAAGGTCTGTTTTTTTGGCTGGGCTTTTGGTAGGCAGCGATGGGGTTTGGGGGGTTGGGAGTAGTTTTAATTTTGGATTTTATAGGGCTTATTTTTTATTGAATTTTTATATTTTCATATGCTTTGAGGCACCCTGAGTCTGAGGGAATGGGTGGGGCATAAATCCAAATAAATTAATAAATATGAATTAACAAAAATCCCTCTATCTTTCTCTTCCCCCCTGCCTCTCTCATATAATGTGTTCCCATACACAAACATATGAGGGATGTGTAAGGTGGGGTGGAAAGACTGGTAGAGAGGGTGTGTTATTCTGGGGGCACTATGGGTGCATGCAAATGTTGATTGGAAATCTGGACAATTCTGGACAGTACCAGAGGACCAAGTGATGGAGGGTCTGTGTATGGGGTTAAACTGGACATGGATCCCTGAACTGAGACTGCATATACATATTGCCAGAAACAAGAGCTCTTTTTACACAGGTGGCACCCATGCAAGAACAACCAGAAATCTGGGTGTTCATGCGTGGGTGAGTCTCATGTAAAATCCATGGTGGGTGTGCATGCGTGCTCCTGCGAACATGCATGCACACCTACCTCCACCCACCCACCCCCACGTACGGAGCAATGAGTGAAAACAGTGGTTGATCTGTGCCTGTAGGTGGGTGGAGATGGGTGGGTGCCCGTCTCCATCCTCCCCACACCCAATTGACACAGACCGCCGTACACACTGACCCCCCATGTTGCGGCCCGTGAAAAACAGCCAAGGAAGTTGGAGCACCATGTGGAATGGTGGTGTGGGATGCCCTGCAGCCCCACCCTTCTTAGTCACAGGTTTTTTTTTTGTTAATGGTTCTTCTTTACCTCACAGTGGTGTTGTCAGGTTAAAAGAAATAGACTGCAAGATGAAAAGCTTTCTTCCCCTACCTTCAAACATGACCAAGGAGCTGCTTCTAGCTCAAATTAAGTTTGTTCAGTCTTATTAACATCTTGTCAGTGCATCTCAGATATGAACGGGCAAGGTGAGTAAATGCTGTCGACACTATCCCACCTCTGCATCTCGATAAATTGGAAAAACGAATGGAGATGTTGAAAGAAAACCTATGTTTTATCTGAATCCTACTAATCATATCCCACCTATGTGGCAACAGAATTTCTTTTTCAAGAGTAGCCCAGAAAATCTAAGCCTGTGTTATAGAGTGTACTGCTGAAATCTATTAATAATTCATTTCAATAGATTGGATTGTGATTATCTAAAACCGAGCCTTTTTGTTGTTTTTTTAAGGTCTGCCAGGAAAGTGTAAAGGGATCAGCTGGAGTAGCCCCAGTTTTGATGGCATTAGCATGGCAGCAGGAGCAGAGTCAGGAGACTCAGGGTGGCTTTCCCATGCATTTCCAATTAATCCCAGCAGGTTGTTTCTTTCTGACAGGATACCACATACAGTGCACAAGAAATTTGGAGTATTGTCTGTGTTACAAATGGAAAAGACCAAGAGAATCCTTGTGTCTGTATTTCAAACATACAACTGCATAAGGCTTCTCTCCTCTCTCTCTCTCTCAAACCTTATCAAAAACACTAAAACCCACAATTGTATTTTGTGGCTATTTTGGAAGGAAAGAATACAACACTATGTAGCCAATGCACATTTCTTGCAAAAGATCTTACAAAATTAAAGTGAAAAGTGGGTCAAACACTAGCAAAACATGCTTTCGGTAAAACACAGACTAATGAATCTATCAGTAGGAAAAACCCACTGTATTTTAATAGTTTTCATCAGTTTTGTTTTATTAGAATACTACTTGTAACTCTTACACTGATAGTGCAGAAGGCAGTTAAGGTCCGGTTCATTATTCTAAGGTTTCTTTCTACAACTTAACACTGCTTGCACAAGCTTCCACACAAAACCCTGGGACATCAAGAACTACTGTCTACCACTGGCAGGCAATTCTCTCTCCACTCCCAAGAACATGGGCTAGGATTTAAAACAAAGACACCAACCAACAAACAAAAAACTATTTCCAGCAGAATGAACTTAGATAAGCCTTGTACAGTGGTTTTACCGCAGCTGAGTGGCAGTTTGGAAAACCCACCCGTTAACAGTGCCCTCAACCACCCTTTTCAAGTTCCTTCATTCATCTCACAGTTTATTGTCCATGGAACCTTCAGAGGGGTACAATGATCTGTTCAGTCCTGACAGCTCAGGTTGCTCTGGGGCCTCCATTTCCCCTTTTCTTCAGCCTAACCCATGGCCCAGACTTAGGGATGTCTCATCAGATTCAGGACTCAGATTGCTCCTGACCTAGCCTTCTTTTGGGGCTGGCATAGCTAGGTCTTGGAAGTTACTGCTGACTGCAGCTCCTAGAACAAGGCCTGAATCTCCAGTGTTCAAGCAACCCTGGGCTATATCCTGATCCAACCAAGTGATTGCAGTAGTAGTTAAATCAAAGAGAGCACACCCATTCCTAACAGTTCTTTCCTGGCCTTTGTTCTTATTTGAGTACAGTAGCTAATCCCTCTGTTACTTCAACTGCCAAAGAATCCAGAAAAGTTTCAATTTCCCCACAAACAAGGAAATCTCCACAGAAAAAATCACAGCTTGTTTTCATTTCAATAAGAACTCAGAGAGAACTCTTCCTTTTTAGAACAACACTTCAAACACAAACCAAAAATAAAACAGCTTTGTTTCTTATTCTTGAGCAGAGTCTCACCCCCAACCATGCTCATCTATAATTTTGTTATGGTGACCGCAAACAGAAACCTGGCCCAAGCATTTCCCCAGTGTTCCCCATTCAGACTGCAGCCTGCAACCATATGGTCAAGTCCATGTTTGTCCAGGTGCCCCAAATTGTCCCCAAAATGTTCACACGTGGCTATGCAAATGCAACTTTGCAAATAAGGTCATTCATGCAAATTAGTCATCCACATACTATTGTTTATGCTATTTCTTGTGCTTGCCAGTAGATGGAAATGGAGAGTATTCCATACCACCACCACCAATCTCCTGCAGGCTTTGAATATTCTAGTGCAACACTGTTTTAATGAATGTAACATATCTTCTAGCTGACCTCAGTAAACCACATGTTACCCAATGTTTTTATTTGCCTGTTTTGCATGCAAACATATGTACAAATATCTCTTTATAAAACTACTATGCCAAAGGATGGATATTTCTAGTGTAATTCAAAGTTATGCTACACTGGATAAATGAAACTATGAGTTTCCATTACCACAGCTGCAGGGAGTGTGTGTGCACACACAAGCAGGTGCACACACAAACTTGCAATTCCTGTAAATCATTAATTATTTAACAGAATTGGCTTTTTTTCAGGCATAAGGATTCATTAATAAAACCCCCTAAACTATCAAAGCACATAGGCATCATAGGAGAGGCATTTTATTAAAATCAATTGTATTTCATACAGAAATACTGTTATCCAGACATTTCGAATTGCAAATGAATAGCAGCACATTTTTTGAATTTGTTAATGTTTATGCCAGATCAGAACCAAATAGCCACTAGTGACACACATACAATATGACATTTCCGAATCCTCTTTCCCTCTTCTATTATAGTTACAGATGCAGCAACTGAAAAGAAAGACGCTAAGTATTTCTCCTAATGACTCGAGGAGTTGTGTTTAAGATTTAATTATGTGACTATGAAAACATTGTTGTAAAAATGAAATAGGCAACATTTTAAAAACAGATAATTCACCAATAACACATATAATTACTTTGGGCTGATTGTTGCTTTTCTTAACCATTTTTACCTCATTTCCTAGGGCTCCTGGGGTTAGATAAGGAATGTTAGTAAAAGAAATACATATTTTGCAGAAGAATCTTATTTATTTATCTCATTAAAATTGACCTCTACTAGTTTGCATTTAACAGGTCTATATCAAAACAGATACAGAGAAATATCAACCTTAAATGCAACCTAGTTTCTTTGGTTGCATTTTAAAGTACAGCTTGAACAAATCTGTGCTAATCATCCATTATTACTTTTCAATACTCCATCTAATAATTCAGAATAAATATTTTATGTGATCAATGAATGCTAATTTGCAGAGGATTTGGATCCTTGTTTCCTTGAATAAGTCTATAAAATATGCTTAGATTTTTGTGAAAACACAATATTCCATTCAGTTGATAAACTCCAGGCTCTTAATAGTGTGGTAAAATAGACACTCGCTGGTAACAGCAGGAAATGTTCTTTGATGTCTTCTTTGGCAGCTCAGTACAAATGATCCCTTATGTGAATGCTGACAGAATTGAAAACTAACTACATCAGCTAGCCTCAAAACATATTTCATTACACTGCTATTCTGGTGGTTGTAGTATGGTATCTTACAGCTGATCTGAGTAAACCGAAATAATCATTTTTGTATTAACACTGTGCTGTTACAAGGATAATCTTTACACAAAGATCTTTACAAAACTTTCTGAAAATAAAAGCATCAACCTTTAAAAAAATAAAATAATTGACAGCTAAAAATAAGCTGTCAATATGATGGAACAGCCCTTTCCATTTGAGATCAACTTTTCTCACAAATTACTTCACCCATTCAGAAGTTTTGAGGAAAAGACTTTGCCTACCTTATCTTCACTGCCTGCACCTGGTGAGATGTGAAGACAAGTTGGTCATACTGGTGGGGGTTTTGATGTGGGGATGGAAGCTGGTGGCCCCATTCTCAGATTGGCCTAAGGCCCCAAACTTGTAAGCTACTCTGCACTGTAGACTTATAAGCCCACACGAGTCTTCATTGAAGTGATTGTGATTCCATGCTACAATCTCCCCACAACCAAAATGAGAAAGCTCAGGAAGTCTGTGGTGCCTAATTTAAAAGGTAGGATATATTTTCCTATGATATTTTGCCAAGCCAAATACAACTATTCCATGAAGACACACTGCTCTGCAGGAAGATATTAGGAACAGTTTCTATTAATGAGCCCATTGCACTTGCAATTTAGGTTAGGGTTGCCAAATATGCAATTTTTTAGAGGACATATGAGGAATTCAGGTTGCAGGCTGCACTGGAGCCAATGCAGCCCTGTAACCTGTATTTCTCATAAGTGTCCTCTAAAAATTTGCCAAGATGGCAACCTTAATTTATGTTAAAAACAATAGGAAGTGTGGAGTCCCAGTGCTTACTCAGCCCTAGGTTAATACTGCCAATTAAGATCCTGATTCACCATTGCTTCACTCCAGTTTTGAATCAGTATAATTCTATAAGTCTCCATTTCATATTATGAAATTTAAGCTTAAAAATAATAATCGTGAAGTGGGTCACAACCCTAAATATACCATTTTTAAAAATACCACTGGCTTTGGATGGATTTAGGAACTCCTAAGTCATTTCAGGATTGCAGCCTTGGGGTGCAATTCTGACTCTATTCAAGTCAGTGGTTAAATGTACTGCTGCAAGACTCCTAATTCAAGCATTCTGCTTGAATTGGTGCTCTAACCCATGACCCAGAAGCCCATGACTCAGCAATGGTGTTCTAACCAGAAGCCCAGGACCCAGATGGTAGCATTGGCTTTTTATGTAGAGGGAAATATATATGAGTAGGTCATTCATCATCTTAAAGTTTACATCATTTTAAATTCTAAGGTGGAACAGGGATGACAAAAAATAACTCACATGTCAGTAAGATAAGTTAAATTCAGAATTTGGGCAAGGGTAGAATAAACTTGTGGCTAACATTCTTTTCAGTTTTGCTGTAAATAATATGTTTAAATCTACAATGGCATTTGTATACCAGAGGTCCAGTACTCCATCCATTGAAGTCAGTCCTCCATCCATTGAAGTCAGTGGCTTAGCTCCCATTGACTTTAATGGTGTGGATTGTGCCCTTAGCGTATTCATATATCTGGTATATGTAATAAGCTAAAAAACATCCTTCATGTCTGTGTCCCCACTGTAGCAATTGTTTGAACTACTGTGATGTCACAGAGGCCCTTTT
>QEPC01007878.1:979935-992719 GCA_003113815.1 Sphenodon punctatus | reverse complement strand
TAATATTATATATATATATATATATATATATATATATATATATATATATATATATACACACACACACACACACACACACACGCACATTAATTCTAACTATAGTATTAACTAGTCTCAAAGCTATGTAACTAAATATTATATCTACAAAGGTCTAGTCCTATAAACACACACTAAAATTAACTGCACGCTAACACTATCTCTATCAATCTCTATAACTAAGCTAACTCCTACATCTATCTATCTATCTATCTAATATTACACAGAGATGGGGGGGCGGGGACACAAAGAACACAGAGAGGGGGGTACAAAACTGAAATTAAACTTAAATCGATCTAATGCTATTCTAAATAAATCCAAAAACAGGGGAAGGGAATCAGGGATGGAATATGTAGAGGGTGGGGGGTGGGGTGGGGTGGGGGGGAGGATTCAATGGAGGGTAGGGATTAAGAACACAGGGATGGGTAAAAAATAAAAATAACACCTAAATCTATCTAACCTAATCTAATCCAAATAAATGATAATATGGAGGTAAATGTGTGAGATGGGTGAAATAGGAGGAGGATGGCAATGGATTAGCAATAGGAAGGAACAAAAACTGCTGGGAGAGGGAGCCTTCTGAAAACGCCTGCTTTCAGGAACAGTGGCTAGCTCAGAAGGTAGTGGAAGGGGGGAGGGCAATGAGTTTTGTTACTTGCTTCGCCCACCTTACAGCAAGCCCCATTGGCTCTGTGCAACCTAGCCCCCCCACCCCCCATGTCTAATTGCAGACTGCGAAGCCAGTGGTCTGAGGAGAAAGGGGATGGTGATTGGGTATGCTGGCTGCTACTCCAAGTCTCTCCACTCCGGGTTCCTGGAAGTCTGCTCCTCAGCTGATCCCCCCGCTCCCTGTGTCAGGCGGGGGTCGCATTTCTCCTGCCCGAACTCATCCAAACTCGATCCAAACCGACCAAACAGTTTGGTTGTTTTAGAGTTCAAATCAATTTTGGGTTCAGTCAGTTTGGGTTCGGTTGTTTGAACAGACCGAGTTCAGTCCGAACTCCGAACTTCCGAACCGCGTTCACACATCCCTAATCATCCAGTGCTTTTAGACAAGCACCTCCGCACCCACTGTCCACTCACTATAGATGTTGCAGGGCTGCAGTGGTGCCCTATGGGTGCCCTGCAACATGTATATTGGGTGGGAGGTGGGTGGGTAGTGCTTGTCTAAAAGCACCCATCAAAGTGCTCTGCCCACTCATCCCCATTTACTTTAATAGGGTTTACACTAGTGGAGCACTTTGAAATTCAGGCTATAAGACTGCATTCCCATGCATTGTAGTAGTCTTCCATTAGACCATTTTTATAGTATAATCAGTCTATGGCCGTTTTTACGTGGACAGCCCCACCCACTGCTGGGTGTTCTGGCAGGTGTGTGGTGGTGGTGCGTCCGTGCAAACGGGCTGGCAGTTGGGGTGGGGATGGGGATGTGCCCGTGTAAACACCATGGGCAGTGCGTGTTTGTAGCTTGCATGCTCCCGGTGCACACCCATTTACACTCATCACACACCCATCTCCACCCAAGGAACCATCCAGAAAACTGGAGGAGGCCCTGTGGGTGAAGATGGGTGGAGGTGGGGGTGTGTCTGTGTGAAAGGACACCCACCCAACTCTACCCCACCACATGAGTACACCCATCCTCCACCCACCCCCGTCCGTGTAAAAACGGCCTGTATTTCTAGCCTTTCTGTGCCATCAAATGTTTCATGAGACACAAGAAAGTCTTGCCACTTCTGCCCATCCTTGGCCATTCTTTGCATGCCCTTTGTGTTGTTAGGACTCAAAGGTTTTCCCTCTGTGAGTCTTGTATGATGGAGGGCATCTTGGTCTCTTTGCTGTATTTCACCAGCTGACAAATACCATAACTAACATGGCAGACACTGGTTTCTTCCATGGGCCAGCAAGTCGGGGAGGGGGGGGCTCAGGCTTCCCGAGGCAGCTGTGCTGCTGGGAGGCCTCTAACAGTGGAGCCCTATTCTATCTTACATACCAGGGCTCATTCCAAACTAGCTGTGTCCTTGCTTCCTTCTTAACATGTCCCTGAAACTTCCATTCCCTTCTTTAGATGGCTTTAAAGATAAGGAAATGCTGCATTTTCTAATCCATTTCAGCATCTGGTATGAATTTATATATCTATTTATTTAAAAGATCAAATAAATAAATATTTATTTAAAAGATTTAATATCAAGTATTTTCCTGAGTCCTTTTCTTTCAAAGGAATTTAGATCCCTTTCTGTATCTTTAGTAGAAAGTTTTCTCTCTTTCACATCCATATGCTAGTGCTGAATTGACATTTAATCTGGGGGGAAATATCATGCTGCTAGTAGAAGGGAATTTTGTGCTAGGCACAGAAACAATCAATGGGTCATACCCTCAAGCCCGGCTTCCCCCTGCAGCTCCAGTGGAGCGGTGCCCACAAAAAGCAGTGGGGATAGCCACTCACTGCCATGTGGATTAGGGAAGACTCCCTTCACTTTAATCAGCAGTAGAATAATATCCCGGTGTGCAATACAATAGCTATTGAAAACTCTTTGGTAACACAAAGTTTGGCCAAGAAAAATAGGTGGATAGGAAAAAAAACATGCTATTCCTGATTTTTACTGTAGCCAACAAATAAATCAAGCCCCAAATCAAGATAGAAGAGGAAGCTAGAACAATGCGCTGTTCATGCTTCTAGGCTTAGGTCAGATGTAAATGCTCAGCTTTAAACCTCTGTTGGGTCTCAGAATGATGCATGTGTCTAGGAAATTGAAGAGTTGTTTTTATCCTGAAAGCTGAAGAGAAGATAAACATTCTTTAGGGGGTTTTGACAGCAGTTTGATTAAAAAACATGAGAAGTTGGAACAGGATTTTGAACAAGAACAAAATAAAGAAACTAGGCAGCACTGAAGTATCCTCTGTTCACTGGTTTATGCTGAGGCTATTCATTGGTGGCATCAAAAATCCTACATAAACCTGGGTATTCTGAATGTTTCCTTGCTTATTCTAGTATAGTAGGTACTGGTAGCATGAGATTTTTATTTAGATTTATTGCCTTTGGACAGGCATATATCCAGAAAGATTTTAAAGCTGACACCAATTATCCTTTCTCGCCTAGAGGTGTGCACCAGTCCCATGTCATTTTCATTTTTCATTTTCATTATTTAAATCTGTCTTTTTCGTTTTCATAACTATCAAATTGTCATTTTCGTTTTTGCTTTCATTTTCGTTTTCCATTGGTTTCAATTGAAAACATATTTTCAGCTGTAACTTTTTTGTTTTTTTAATTATATTTGGTTGAAACATGGAGGGATTGTACTGCCAATGGAAGGCATTCATTGTACCAGATTCCAAAATGATTGGATAAAGGAATCCAATTGTATAAGCAGTTGAATTATATTATTTTGCAAAAATCTTCATATACATTCTTAGCTGTAACTTCTTTGCCTCACATTTAATGTAGATGAAACATGGCATGTTTATACTCCTTCCTATATTTACTAACTCTTCCAACTTTCAGAAGGATTGGATAAAGATTCCTGGTGTTATAAGAAATTAACTTATAAATGTATGTCTGAATGTAACAGCTTTGCATTCCAACCAGTATATATGACATTTTCCAGGGCTGTATATCACACTTTCTCGATCACCTGTGCCAAATATCAGAAAGTTTTGATAAAGGGTTCCAATTTTATATGTCTGCACAGCATATGCAGAGAAGGAGTCTATGCCAGGGATTCTCTGATGTGTCACTGTGGTATAAGATGGGTTTGTGATGCTAATCTTCCAGCAGAAATGTCAACCAAATATCCTGATTCTGTGCTGTGACCATCCCAACATCTCACCCTCACTTGTTACAGGGAAGTCAGAAGCATCTGTTTAGGTTCGAAACCCAGGTTCAGGTTCGATGACTCGGTTCAGCCAAGTTGGGCTTGGCCAAACTTGGCNTATCTATTTATTTAAAAGATCAAATAAATAAATATTTATTTAAAAGATTTAATATCAAGTATTTTCCTGAGTCCTTTTCTTTCAAAGGAATTTAGATCCCTTTCTGTATCTTTAGTAGAAAGTTTTCTCTCTTTCACATCCATATGCTAGTGCTGAATTGACATTTAATCTGGGGGGAAATATCATGCTGCTAGTAGAAGGGAATTTTGTGCTAGGCACAGAAACAATCAATGGGTCGTACCCTCAAGCCCGGCTTCCCCCTGCAGCTCCAGTGGAGCGGTGCCCACAAAAAGCAGTGGGGATAGCCACTCACTGCCATGTGGATTAGGGAAGACTCCCTTCACTTTAATCAGCAGTAGAATAATATCCCGGTGTGCAATACAATAGCTATTGAAAACTCTTTGGTAACACAAAGTTTGGCCAAGAAAAATAGGTGGATAGGAAAAAAAAAATGCTATTCCTGATTTTTACTGTAGCCAACAAATAAATCAAGCCCCAAATCAAGATAGAAGAGGAAGCTAGAACAATGCGCTGTTCATGCTTCTAGGCTTAGGTCAGATGTAAATGCTCAGCTTTAAACCTCTGTTGGGTCTCAGAATGATGCATGTGTCTAGGAAATTGAAGAGTTGTTTTTATCCTGAAAGCTGAAGAGAAGATAAACATTCTTTAGGGGGTTTTGACAGCAGTTTGATTAAAAAACATGAGAAGTTGGAACAGGATTTTGAACAAGAACAAAATAAAGAAACTAGGCAGCACTGAAGTATCCTCTGTTCACTGGTTTATGCTGAGACTATTCATTGGTGGCATCAAAAATCCTACATAAACCTGGGTATTCTGAATGTTTCCTTGCTTATTCTAGTATAGTAGGTACTGGTAGCATGAGATTTTTATTTAGATTTATTGCCTTTGGACAGGCATATATCCAGAAAGATTTTAAAGCTGACACCAATTATCCTTTCTAGCCTAGAGGTGTGCACCAGTCCCATGTCATTTTCATTTTTCATTTTCATTATTTAAATCTGTCTTTTTCGTTTTCATAACTATCAAATTGTCATTTTCGTTTTTGCTTTCATTTTCGTTTTCCATTGGTTTCAATTGAAAACATATTTTCAGCTGTAACTTTTTTGTTTTTTTAATTATATTTGGTTGAAACATGGAGGGATTGTACTGCCAACGGAAGGCATTCATTGTACCAGATTCCAAAATGATTGGATAAAAGAATCCAATTGTATAAGCAGTTGAATTATATTATTTTGCAAAAATCTTCATATACATTCTTAGCTGTAACTTCTTTGCCTCACATTTAATGTAGATGAAACATGGCATGTTTATACTCCTTCCTATATTTACTAACTCTTCCAACTTTCAGAAGGATTGGATAAAGATTCCTGGTGTTATAAGAAATTAACTTATAAATGTATGTCTGAATGTAACAGCTTTGCATTCCAACCAGTATATATGACATTTTCCAGGGCTGTATATCACACTTTCTCGATCACCTGTGCCAAATATCAGAAAGTTTTGATAAAGGGTTCCAATTTTATATGTCTGCACAGCATATGCAGAGAAGGAGTCTATGCCAGGGATTCTCTGATGTGTCACTGTGGTATAAGATGGGTTTGTGATGCTAATCTTCCAGCAGAAATGTCAACCAAATATCCTGATTCTGTGCTGTGACCATCCCAACATCTCACCCTCACTTGTTACAGGGAAGTCAGAAGCATCTGTTTAGGTTCGAAACCCAGGTTCAGGTTCGATGACTCGGTTCAGCCAAGTTGGGCTTGGCCAAACTTGGCCAAACATTCAGAAATAGCGAAACCGAAACAAAATTGAAACTGAAACCTAATTTTTGGCCCTGAAAAGACATTTTTCCTGCCCCCGAACTCATCCAAACTCATTCGAACACGACTGAACTATTCGATCATTCGAGAGTTTGGTTCGGACATTCGGTTTGGACGTCTGAACAGAATGAGTTCGGTCCAAACTCCGAACATCCGAACCGTGTTCGGCCATCCCTAGTTTAGGAAAGAGCCAATAGAAATTCTCTTATGTGTTCGGTCACAGTGCTGCAGGATGTGATTGTGATGATAACTGGCCAGCCTGGATGCGTAAACTATGTCTCCTGATTGCTGGGATGCTATCCCCAAAGTCCCACTTATGTCCCTTATGCCCACCACAGGGACGCCACCTATGCCCGCCTCGAATCCACTACCCAAGTTATCCTGAGGGCAGAGACATGCTGTGCCCCACTTAGAGAAGCTGCCCTGCAAGCAGTGGTCTCTTATTGGGCCAAGGTAGCCCTATTCCCCACTCGGGAGGGCTCGCTTTTATCTTTGTCCCTAGGAAGTAGGTTGGGGGTTTCATGCTTGTGGGCTGTAGAGCGGGAAGTCTTTCATTTAGGGTTTACCAGGGGTGTTTTGCTAACCTGGGCTATGCGGCCACCAGGAATTTGCTAATAAGACGCATCCATGATCAGACCCTCCAAGAGGAGGGGACACTTTTATCTGCCCCAAAGGTGACCCCCCCTGTATATACCTCCCAACCCCAAGTTGGTGGGCTCACATTATTTATTTGAGTGGAAAAATGCTTGTGAGTGCACGGTTTTCCTCAGAATGAGGACTAACACCTTCCCCTTGGTGGAATTGGAAGGTCGCCTCAAGAGGATCCCGCGGGCGCTCTGCCTTTGTCCCCTATGTCAGCTGGAGTGGGTAGACACCTTAGAGCATGTCCTTTTTCATTGCCCCGCCTTAGTGGGTCCTAGGAATAAATATCTTGTGAGGATTCGCATGAGTCAACATCCCCGTCCAAAAAGCTGCAGAGCATGCTAAGGCCAGTAGACGCAGAACAAGCTAGGCTAGTTGCCAAATTTGGTTTGGCAGTCCAAAGTATTCGACTTCCTTTTCTTAGTTTTGTGGAGTTCACCTAGGTACCGATCTAGCTTGACTCTGGCCATGGTACTGACCCCGAGTTCACGGGTATGTCTCCCCCTAATAAGGCAAGTAGAAGGGAGAGGAACAGTGGACGGACTAAGCTTCTGAGCACAGCTCTTATCTTAAGATTCCCAGGCTGGCTCAAATTCACTCTAAGTAAGGGACGAGGGGGGCGTTAGACTCTCTTATATACTTTACGCATGAGAAGTATTTTAGATTGTTTGTATTGATTGATTTTATTACCGGTTGGCAAGGTAAACAGGCAGGACATGTTCCTGTTTGGGCAGCTGTACAGTTGTTTGTATTTGTTAAGGGCTTTGCCTAAACAATAAATTTGATTTGAATCCACTACCAATTGGTCCTGTAAAGCTGAAAGCATGCAGTAATTGGCCAGTGGATGTGTCTGTCAGTCTTTTGGGTTGTTTCACATCCTCCCTCGTACAATCTCTCTCCCCCTACCATGCCAGGTGCCTGCCTCTGACTGGCACTGCATGTATTATTTATCTGAATAATGGTCTTCAAAGGGACAACTTAAATTGCTTATAAAATTGGGTCCCTTTACCAAATTGTCCTGTAGTTTGGCAAGAATAACAGGGAAGGTATTTGATACATTTCTACCAAATATCTTGTAAACAGGATGGAATATAAAAATGTTATAGCTGGAAAAGTATTGTCTTGTGCCATCAGGACCCTTTATCAAATCTTTCTGAAAATGGGCAGGAGTGTTAATATTGTGGATGGACATAATAATCACAGGTTGTATGTAAATTGGATGGAAGTTAAAAAAGTTGTAGCCATGAATGTTTATGGAGCTTTTCTTAAAATCACAGGGTTCAATTGCTTCTAAAATTGGTTCCCTTCTTCTAATCATTTCAAAACTTGGTACACTTAGTGCCCTCCATGTGGGGTACAATTTCCCCACATTTAATCAGAATTGAATAAAAAAATATAAAAGGTATAGCCAGAAATACATTTTTCAGTTTTTTCCCTTTATTTAAAAAAGAAAATATCATTTTTGTTTCTATTTTCATTATTATTATTTGTTGTTTTCATTTTTGCAATAAAAATAATGAAAATGACCATTTTCATTATTGTTATTGTAATAATGAAGATGACATGCACACCCCTATCTGGCACTGCAAAACTATTGGTGCAAATGCCATACCGTTTTCCTGAGGGATTACTTATTTCATGTGTAAACTCTAGTGTCCTACAAACTAAAACAAAAGGGCCCAAATTTGGGATGATATTGATTTACATCAAAGAGAAGCTGGACCAAGATCTGAATATGGCTGAATTTTGGAAAGGTGTTTTCTGAGATCAGAATCTAGATTTGAGCCGCATCTTTGTAGCCAATGCCCATTGTTAGCTTGTACAGAATTCTGAAGATGTAAAGTGCTCTGAAATGAATTTAGCCATTAGTGCCTATGAGTCACACCTGAATTGCTATTTTTTTCAGTGTTGCTCATGTCAGTGAGTGCCAGTATTTTATTTGTAACACGTACCCATGTGGTATCAATACAGCATGTCCTGATTTCACCTGCTCAAATTTCTTTTCTTTTATCATAGTGATAAATGTATATGTCAAGTACCACGAGCACCTTCCTACTTGCTTGCAATGTTGCAGTTAGGTTCATACTGTATCATATTTGGAGTTCAGTGACTGTTAAATGTGCTACACCTGCATCCCTCTAACAACTATATCAGTCATGTTAGATGACCCCCTTGAAAATTGCTGCCAAAAGTTTATATGTCAGAAATCACTTTCAAAATGCTTATGAAGTGAAGAACTTCACAGCCCTTTGCCTATTCAGATACTGAGAACTGTCAGTCAAAGAAATCAGGCAGTGCAGTTTATACTCTAAGACATGTTATTCAAAAGACTTGCTTGAACAATTACACCTATCATCTGTCAGCAGCTGGGTCCTGTGTTTAGTCATTTGTTCACTTTAATAGTGTAATAACCATTCGAAGTCACTACAGGAGATCTGCCAAGCACATCAGCACTGTTTCCAATATGGGTGATCCAAAAACATGCATGAGCTTGTGATCGCTCTCAAATGTCATTTGTTGCAAAAGATGAAAATTCAGATTTCAGACACAGCCATGGAGAGTGAAAATTCTACCTGTTCTGCAGGCAAGGACCATTTCTTATCCAGGGACTCTGTGCTATGCAGTTCATTTGCCCTGTAGGATGGGAACTCGTCTGCAGTGTAGATGGAATTTAAAGTTCCTGGATTTGAGAAGTGGAAGGAACCCGTATGGCAGAGTCCGAAGCTGTAAGTTGGGGTTGAGCTATCTGTAGATGGGATGGGATCATAATCCCAACCGACTGTTGATATAAGTTACATGCCTTTGTTGTTACTTGGGGGTCACAGGATTCTATGTAAATTTCAAAATGGGGCTTCAAAGGCAAAATGTTTGGAAACCACTGCTGCATGGTTTCTGAAACATATAGCAACACTGATCCATGTTTCCTTCCTTTGTCACATATTTTGATTGATTGTGTCACATGTTGACTGGCTGATATGAAGGCTTCTGATTAGCCCATATTCAAATAGACTACAGTGGTCATTTTTAAACAAGCATGACTGGGGAGGGGGTCCATGTGCGTTGAGTGGGATGGCTGTGGACAGCCCATCCATTTGGTGAGTGGGGAGGGTTTCAAGCAGGCCACAGATGCATGTGCGCTCCTAACAACGCACATTTTAGTCTTCACCCACATGGAGCAGTTCAGATTTTCCCCATATGCTCCATGAGTAGCGGTGTGTGGGACACAGGAACGTGCACCTTCCCACGTTGCCTTCAGATAGGCTTTTGGATGTGTGTGGGATGGGTGGGCCTGCGTGGTTGGGTCTCATTTAAACATGGCCAGAATCACATTGATTATGTTCCAGAGTGCCACCTGGTAATCAGATGCAAAATTCTTTTTTAAAGTTGTTGGTTTGTAGACTGTTGATCAACTTTTCTAGGCGGCAAGCCATGACTCTGCCTATTCTTTCAGGTGCCATGTGCAATTAGATATCAATGAAGAACTGAAATTCTGCCTGGCAATTATGTACAACATAGGAGGGGAAGTACAGTCCTTAACGTTCTTTCCCCAATGTGCTCCTGCCGAAAAGATAACCAAATTGCAATCTTGTGTAAAGCAGAGCATTTCTGAAAGCTAGCAACAAAAAGCTAGGGATGGGCGAACGCGGTTCGGAAGTTCGGAGTTCGACCCAGAATCGGCCTGTTCGGATGACCGAACCGAACTGAACTTCCGAACACGAACTGGCAGAACCGAACTCAATCCAAATGGTGAAATGACCGAACAGTTCGGTCAGTTCGGATTGCGTTCGGGTGAGTTCGGGTGGCAAAAAAATGTTCACTGTAAGGTCAAACTTGACAGGGAGGGGTAGTACTAGTCACTGAGGAGCAGACTTCCAGGCACCACGGGTGGAGAGGCTTGCAAGAAATGAAACTATCTGCCTCCCCTCTTCCCAACACCTTCTGAGCTAGTCGCTGTTCCTGAACAGCAGGCGCTGAGTAGGATTATTAGATTGCTTTAAGTTTCATTTCAGTTTTGTACTGAAATGAAACTGAGACCTTANAAACAAATTCTGACCAGCCTCTCTGTTTGGTAATGGACTATTTTTAATACTTGCCCATGAGAAAATCCTCACAGCATCTCATCTGTCAGAGAATCCATACAGGAGAAATGACTGGAGTGGGGGGAAAGCTTTATTGGCAGAAGGAAGGCTGTGTAAACTGAAACACTTACTAGGCATGGGGGTGTGGAGGCCAGGAAGTTAAGGTAAGTGCTGAGATAGAGTTTGGGCATAAAAACTGGCAGGACAAGGGTTTAAGTCTGGTTTATGAGTGAGGTGTTTTTATGGATATGAAAGTCCTTTAACTTTTAAGATTGCTTTCTTTTTATTTTTTTTAAAAAGTGGTATTTTTGGGCTAGCCTCATATTTAAGTAATAGACTAGTCCAAATGTGAATATATGCACATTTTATGCAAATTACCCCAGCCTTGTCCCACGTTTTGAGAGTCACTATCCCACATTTCAGAGTCCAGTGGACAGTTGAGAGGTTTACCTAAGAAAATGGGTGCTAAGCCTTTGTGTAGGGTTAATACAAATGCCTTAATGTCAACAAGTAGGACTAGCTATGGTAGCACTGAGTAAACCTTAAGAGGTTCACTTTGGAAAAGCCTCCTAAAATTATTATTTATACAGCTTTGTCAGTGCACATGACATTTTACAAACCCTTTGCACAGAAAAGACCTTTTCTTCAAACAGTCTGAGACAAATACTGCACATGAAACTAGCCAGCATCCAAATGTCTTGGATAAAACTGTGTGTGATGTAGAGAAATATAAAAGGTAACTTCTCATACAAGGCAGATTATCATTTTGTAGTAGGAGAGAAAGAGGAGGCATATTGTTTCTTCCCCATGGTCAATGGTGATAAGGTAACAAATGCACTCTGGGATCCTGGTTTTGCTCACATTTGTTACTTCACCCATTTTCTTCATTTGATAGTTGTGATTTCTTTGACAAAGAATGCTAGTGACAACCATGTTAGGTACGGTATGCAAGGTTTGCGCCTATGCTAATAACTACAAAAGCTTGTGAGACTCCTGTCTAAATCCATAATAGTCGTCTGTCAAGAAAATAATGCAAATCAGATTAAGGGAGTAGGAGAAGCCATGGATGTTAGTGAAAAAACCAGAATCTGTGAATGCTTGTTATCCTGCTACTGTTACCTAAAACTGCAAAGCTGCACAAAACCCTGGGAGTTCACTGAAATATCAGTATGGGATTCTAACTCTTTTGGATTGTATTTTGATGTATGCATGACCAGGAAATGTGCTACTAGGATGCAGTATGTGTCAGTTACTTAGCTAACACAACTATTCTGCAATATGTAACAGAGCAATAGCACTGAAGTATTTTATTCTGAGGAGACAATGCTATAGTTTTGCATTACCAAGCATCTTTGCATGCTAGAACTATATTTTCTTGTCTCTATAGAAAACAAAATAGTTTAAAGTGACTGAGAAGAAGTCGTGTATAAATCTCAAATTACAAAACCAAAAATGACATCTGTTGTATGTGTAATCACCTAAAATGTCATTCTCTAAGTGAAACCTTTGTTCTATCGTATTTGAAGTTCCTAAGGCATTGTGATGATTGGTGTATGTATTCTTCTCTCTGCTTAAGGACGGAGATCATGAATTTTAAAAATGAATAGCAGAAATTAGCATCCTAAATCCAGTGTTGGGCAGCCATTGTTGAATATCTATGTTCAATTATTTTTCACTCCTACAGTAGATGGCACTAGAGAACTTTGCCCAATGATACAAGAAGATCACAGTTTGTGTAATTAGGATGTCTATATCAGTATATCTTTACATATGTGTCGTTCTCCAACCATGTGTTTGTGTATGTGTATATGTATATGTATAGAGAGAGGAAGCGTGTTTATATATAGAATGTGTTTGTATCTGTTTATGTATATAACTTGATAAGATGAACATATTGGTTTACAGTGCAAAAAAAAATGTGTGACTATTCCCTGAAGTAAAGTGCTAACACATTTTTAATCACAAATTGTCATGGCTAGTACTATAATTTATTCAAAGCATGTAGTAATGGGAAGAAGGCAGTAATGCACAAGAATAATCCAAGAGGCATTTGCCTGAGCCCAGTGACATGATTGCTAGATTCCACTCCCTTAGACAAGACATTTCATGTTGTGCTTTCTTACAATGTAACCCTCATCACAAGAACAAACCTTTTCAAGGGCCATGCTGTGCATGGGGGGTTGGATGGGCGGTGCGGCATGACATTTGGGTGGTGCATGGGTGTGTGTTCCCACAGACACCCACCCACCTCCATCCATC
>QEPC01007878.1:923535-940284 GCA_003113815.1 Sphenodon punctatus | reverse complement strand
TCTATCTATCTATCTATCTATCTATCTATCTATCTATCCAATATTACACAGGGGAAAACACAAAGAACACAGGGAGGGGTACAAAACTGAAATGAAAATCAATCTAATAATAATCCTACTCTAAATAAATCCAAAAATTAAAACAGGGGAATGGAATAATCAGGGATGAAATAGGAGGGAGAGGGAAATGATTCAATGTAGGGGGGAGGGAGGAAGGAAGATTGAACACGGAACACAGAGTGGGGTAAAAATGAAAAATAACACCTAAATCTATCTAATATAATCTAAATAAATGATAATATGGAGGTAAATGGGTTGGATGTGTGAAATAGGAGGAGGATGGCAGTGGATTAGGAATAGGAAGGAACAAAAACTGCTGGGAGAGGGAGCCTTATGAAAATGCCTGCTGTCAGGAACAGTGACTAGCTCAGAAAGTGTTGGGAAGGGGGGAGGGTAATGAGTTTTGTTACTTGCTGCGCCCACCTCACCGCAAGCCCCATTGGATCTGTGAAACCCAGCGCCCCCGTCCCCCATTTCCAATCACAGACTACGAAGCCAGTGGTCTGAGGAGAAAAGGGATGGTGATTGGGCAGGCTGGCTGCTACTCCAAGCCTCTCCATCCCTGGTGCCTGGAAGTCTGCTCTTCAGCTGACTCCCCCTCCCTGGCTTGTTTTGCCTTCCAGTGACACATTTTTGCCACCCGAACTCATCCGAACTCGATCCGAACCGGCCAAACTATTCGGTCGTTTCCGAGTTCGGAGTCAAGTTCAGTTTGGTCGATTCGGTTTCGGGTTCGGTTCCAGTCATCTGAACAGACTGAGTTTGGGTCGAACTCTGAACTTCTGAACTGCGTTCTCACATCCCTAGAGGACGCTGGGAGGAGGCGCCGCCGAACCACACCCCTAGTGCCACTGCTGGGAGCATCTGAAGCCTGACTGCCAAAATCAGGACTGTGAAGTTTGGGATGTGGTGATGGGCTTGGGCTGCTGCTGCTGCTTGCTGCCACTCTGCAGGCACAGCCCCTGACACCTCTGCCACGTGCCCAATTGCCTGCCTTACGGGCAACAGATCGGCCTCTCCTGCTTCCCTTCTCCATTTTTCCTTTCCAAATTATGGAGCCGAAGATTTTATATTTTTTTAATGTATTTATTTAATCAAACTTTGAATATTATATATATCTTCTACACTAACTCTAACTGCTATTAACTATTCTAAAACCTATGGAATATGATTTAATATCTACAGAGGCCTAGTCCTACAAACACACTATAAAATATTAAAACTGAATCACTACACATGATCTCTATCTATCTCTATAACTAAGCTAACTCCTACAACTATCTATCTACAGTACATATCTAATATTTAATCTCTCTCTCTCTCTATTTATATATACACAGGGATGGGGGTAGGGGGGACACAGACAGCTCACAACAAACAACACAGGGAGGGGTAAAAAACTGAAATGAAACCTAAATCAAGTTAATGCTACTCTAAATAAATCCCAAAACAGGGATGGAATATATACAGGAAGGAGGGAAGGATTCAATGGAGGGTAGGGAGAAAGAACACAGGGAGGGGTAAAACATATAATTAATACTGAAATCTATCTAATCTAATCTAAATAAATGAAACTATGGAGGTAAATGGGTGAAATAGGAGGACGATGGCAATGGATTGGGAGGAACATAAACTGCTGGGAGAGGGAGACTTCTGAAAACGCCTGCTGACAGAATCAGTGGCTAGCTCAGAAGGAATTTGAAGGGTGGAGGGCAATGACTTTTGTTACTTGCTGTGCCCACCTTACCACAAGCCCCATTGGCTCTGTGCAGCCTAGCCCCATGCCAATTGCAAACTATGAAGCCAGTGGTCTGAGGAAAAGAGGGATGGTGATTGGGCAGGCTGGTTGCTAGTCCAAGCCTCTCCACCCTTGGTGCCAGGAAGTCTGCTCCTCAGCTGCCCCCTCTCCCTGGGCCTGCCAGCCAAGTTTTTCCTGCCTGAACCCACCCGAACTCATCCAAATGCGGCCAAACTGTTCAGGGGTTTTGGCATTTGATTCGGCCATTTTATTCGGCTGGCTGAACTGGCTGAGTTCGTTCTGAACTCCAAACGTCCGAACTGCGTTTGCACATCCCTAGCTGTGATGCTCATTGGCCAGAGGAGGCGGAGGAATCAGGGGAGGAAGAGAAGAGAGCAGGGAGCAGCCAGCAGTGATCAGGACACTGGGAGCCCCAGTCCAGCAGTGAGGTGAGTCACCCTGGGGAGTGCAGGTACCAGGATCAGCAGCTGTGCCCTTTCTCCCCACATCACCAAAAAGCAGTCTTTGAAAATGACAAGAGCCAACTGTGAGTGCTTGGGAGGTCTCCCCTCCGCTCACTCCCAGCTGGTGTTGGTTTTATTTTTAAAAAAACTTGTTTTTTCCTCTCTCAGAACTTGGTGAGCACATTCCAATGCTTTGTTCGTCCCAGAACCAGTTTCCAGAGATCTCGTTTCAGCCTTAAGTAGTAGTTACTAGTTATTAATAGGGTTTATTATTTAGATTGTAGGATTGGATTAGCCAAGAAGTGCTCTGTGTTTTTAAAATTCATAATCCAACTACTAACTGCTCTATCCAGGGTTGGATTAACCATTATGCTGCCTGCACTGTAATGCGAGGAGCCTCAATCCTCCTGGGTCTCCATGTTCAATGTGTGACCTAATGCATCTGGATTCTGCCTAGTGTGATTGCTATTGTTGCAGGACTCTGGAACTTGTATGTAGCAGCATAAAGCTCACCTACTTCCTAGCTCTTCTCTCCTCATCCCCATCATGAGGCTGATACTGGCCAGCTACTTCTTCCACCTTCTCCATACTCATGCTTTCCCTCAAAGCTGCGGCAGTGTTGAGGAAAATCTCTCCCCATGGATATGGTAGATACTGATAGGGAGTAGGGTTGTGCTCTGATATTTGGGCTGGGCACTAGCACCATATGTATGGGTCAGCATCAGTGCTTAATTTGTAAAATACGAATTGCCAGGGTCCAAGACTGCTCTAGAAGCCACACACCCTTCTCCAGAAGCCACATCTCCCAGCCCAGACCTTGTAAAAGCAGGGAAATGGACCCTAGTCTCAAGCTAGCAACCCAGCCACTGGACAACTCTACCTCTCTCCAACTGAATATCAAACAGGGGTTCTTGTGTTTGATCTCTACGGTGGCCAGGGTGGAGCAGGAAAGTCATTAATGAAAGCTAAATATATGATCCAGTTTTTTTCTGGCTTTCATTTCCACCCGAGAAATCACCACCAATATTAGCCTTTTCCTCATGCTTCCCACACTCCTACTGGGAATATTTCCTGAGGGTCAGCCCCCCCTTTAATTTAATTGGCAAGTCCTGCCCTCAAATTAAGCCCTAGTCAGTCAACATGCCTCCCCCACATATTCTTTTATATTGTCCCTGTCTCGATCTCTTTGTCTAATTCAAGTGTATTCGGCTATAAAATAATTCAGTGAGTTCAATGGTAGAAAACATCCTGCTCTCTTCAATGTTCAAATAATACATTTTTCCAGAATGCTTTCATTGTCTTCCTACCGAACATTCTTTCTCTGGAAGACTGAGAGGAGGGAAGAAAACATAGTATAAATTAAATGGCTTTTGCATGATAGATTATGAAAAACATTTGATCTTTTGATCTTGAAACTACATAACCTGAATGCTTTTACTTCCTGGCTTCAGTCCCAGACTCCAAATGTCATTCAAAGGATACATTTGCATGATATATTGTTTGATACTCTACATCCTTTTGTAAATCTATACTCTTTATTAGAGACTCTATGAGCTTTCTCATATGTGACTACAGACCATTTTATGGTGATGGTGGGGAAAGTAATTAAAGTTTCATTTCTTGAAGATGTCTCTCTGTTGTGGAAATGTCCTTTGTGTTTAAAAACTTGCAACAACAAAAATTAATCTGGAAACAAAAGCCATTTGCTTGTTTACTGCTAGCTAGATGTAAATTTCCCCTAAGTTCCTGAATGCATAGTACACTATGGCCTTTTTTACATGGATGCTGCCACTGGCCCGGTGGGTGGAGATGGGTGGGTGAGCACACCCAGAGAACACCTGGCGGCGCTGAGTCAGGAGACATTTACACGGACGGTTACGCAGGAGGTTGTGGGAAGGAAGGGGAGGGGCTGACAAACACCCAGCGGCCAAACACCCACCCCGGGAAACACTGAGAAAACACCCATGACATTTACATGGACAGCTGAGGCACCAAACGGCAGGGAAGCCCCACCCAGCACAGTGGCGGGACAACATGGCAGACTGAGGGCAAATGAAGCCATGTGACATAGCCCCGCCCATGAACCACCAGACCCTGTGCAGGTGGGTTAGGGGGGAGCAGGGATGACAGGAGACACAAAGTAGCAGCCAGCCCTGTGACAGAGACCAGACAGCCGGGCACCACAGACCTCCCCACAAACCAGAACCCACCTACACACAAACATGAACACAACCATACAGGGAAGAGCTGCATGGCCAAGGAGGTGGGGGTACCCTGGGGGGGGCAGATGGGAAGGGGCAGATGGGAGAAGGTTAGAGGCCAGAAGCAGCAGGGGACCCCAACACAAACACTCAACCCCCCGGCAGAGCCCCCCTCCCCACACAATCCCCAAACCCCCATAAAACGAGCCGGGAACGGGGCACAGGCAGTCACGATGGCAGAGACAGATGCACACAGAACAGCTGGGCTGGCAGGAAACGGCTGGGGGGGCCACACCAACCACCAGCACAACTGTAGCAGTCCTCCAAACACCAACAACGGATGCACGTGGACAAAGGGAGGGAACACCACACAGGCAGGGAGGGGACGAGGCACCAGAACAACAGCCAAGGGGATGGACCCCCAGTCCAAGGGACCACAGGGAAAGGGGGGCAGCAAGTTGGGGCTGGAGGGGGACATAAGGAAGGCAAGACAGTCAGCCGAGTGGCCACAACCCCCAGGACAGGGAACCCAGGGTCAACTGCTAAGGAGCTGACAGAGCTGCAGCACAACCACTGGGGGGGGGGGGGCTCCTGATACCCAGGTCCTGCCAATCAACCGTGGCACTACCACCATAAGGTGACCACACAATAGACCAGCTCAAGAGGAAAAGGAGGACACACAACTGGAGAAGGGAGCAAAACCACTTTAATAACAAGGGGACACAGAACAGGAACAAGGGAGCTGGGGTGACGGCACAGACAGGGTCGGTGGGGTGGATCCCCACCCTCAATAGGGATGCCGACCCCGTACCTGGCTCCAGCAATCCACCTGGGTGTGGTCAAGCTGGTTCACCCTCTGCAGGAGGTGCAGTAGCAGCTGCAGAACCTCCTCCTGGTCCGCTCTGAAATCATCGCCTTCACTAAGGGAGAGAGGAAGAGGCGATGAGCCATTAGGATGGTACAAGGGCCCCAACAATGTGGACTCCCAAACGGACACCAGGGGAGAGGGCCCGGCACACATGCAGCACACTCACTGATCTCCTTGTACAGGCGTGCTCCAGTACGGAGCTCCGAGTCCGCATGCTGGAGCTGCCTGGCCATCTGTCCCAGGCAAAGCACAGCCAGGAAGACAACCAGAGTATCTAGAAGGGAGAATGGAGATGGAGAAGGGGAAAGGGTGTGCGGAAATGTTGCGGGTCAGCAGGGGTCACAAAGCACACAGCACGCACGCCACACACATGGACCCCAGGTCACCCTTGTCAGCACCCCAACAGCTCTGATCAAATGGGAACATGGGCAGACAACCGATGGCCCTGGAAAGCCAACACTGATGGTCAGCAGCCCGTCTCTCCTGCCACCCATCCAACACCAACAGTGTAGATGGTGGGAACCAACAGGGGACAAGAGGAGCAGTGATAGGCAGGGCAGCCCTGGCGGGGAGACTAACCAATGGGTAACCCCCGTCTGACACCATGTTAGGTGTGTGCCAAGGCCTCCAGGGCAACAGTAGCCGCTTGGGAGGGGTTGGGGCAACACTAGCCACACCCAGCACCCTCCTATGAACCGGTGCATAATCGACAGCACTGTCATGGGACAGCACCAGCACACACGTGGTACACACAACCCATGACAGTCCAGTCAAGTCACCTAGGTGGTTGACAACACTACCACCAGGAATATCAGGAGGCTGTCCAGAGGACGGGGGTCCGCACAGAGTCGCAGGGCAGGACACCAGGTGGCCACCAGCAGATCAAGGACAGCGCTGTCAAAAGAATGTGTTTGGTTCCTGCGACCCCACAAGCCAAACCCCCAATCCATTAGGGAGCCCCCACAGGAACGCTTCACGCATCACAGGTTGCTACCCGACAGGTCCAGTGATCCTGAACATGAACCCTCCGGACACTGATCACACTAACAAACAGACATGGAACAGCCTTCAGCCATGGGAGGGGTGACCATAGCGGCACACTGACACAAAAGCACTGTAGGATGTCCAGTCATAGTCAAGGTCTTTATTTCGTATGGGGGGAAAGGAGGGGTACGGGCAAACAGAGGCCAGTGAACAGGTGATCATGGGCCCGTGGCCATTCCAGACAACCATCACTATGGTCCTTCATTGCACCCACTCCAAGAGGGATGGAGGTGCTCATTAACGCTACAGGGATAGAGGAGGGGGTATACAGAAGCAGTGATGGGGTCTGGAAGATGGGGCAACTGACCAACGGCTCACACAAAACAGTGGGGAGGAGCATGGCACAACCCAGGCATAGGGAATACGTTTCCATGGTGCAACAGATTTGGATGCCCAGCTCAGGGAGAGGCCGGAGGGTGCTCATGAAACAACTGTCCTGGGACAAGACCCTCCCAGGTTAATAGGCCCCTTTGGAATCCCCTGGAACGCATACGCTCATCCACCATGAACCGGGGCAGGAGGTGGTTCCCCATGGCAGCCACAGCCCGGACACCTGGTAGGTTCAGCACTGATCGCAGGGCACCCACCTCCAAGGCAGTAGGGGTTCTGGTCAGTAGCGGGACACCAACATCGGGGGGTAGCAGGCCCAGCTCCCCAAGAAGGACCTGGCAGTCCGATTGCAGATGCTATATGCCATGGGTATGCAGTAGGATGCCGGTGTAGTTGGTAGCAACAGTGGGACCCCCAGCCTAGAGGTCCAGTCCATACTAGGGTCGAGCAACCACCAGACGAATAGCCGTGGTCTCCTGTGTGGTCCATGGCACAACAACAGCAGCCGGTTGTTGCAGGAGGGTGAAGCCAAGCTCCCCGGAACACCTCCTGCAAGCCTGACTCATGAATGGATGGCCCATCACCCACATGTACCGTGATAGGAGATTGAATACATCCGATCGTGACTGACAGGGGGTTGCTCACCAGCAGCTGGACCTCGCGACTCTGCCACAGCGTTCCCAACAGCATGTTGGCACATGGCGACCATTCCTCCCTTGCACCAACACCGGCCTTGGAGCCTGCTCCACACCCTGTCATTGCCATTCCAAGGGCTGGCTGCTGGATTGCACAGGGGTTCAACAGAGAGCGGGTGTGAATGGGTGGTGCACGAGGAGCTGTGCAACACTAGCCGGTGGGAGACCTCACACAGCTTATAGTGGGCAGGCTGTTAGGCCCTGTGAATCCCTGTCCCACGCATTGGGTGGAAACATTCCAGCGCTAGAGATGACAGATCCCCAAGGCCACAGCTGCATCTAGGATGGAGCTAATGAGGCACTCCATGCAGCATATCATGATTGTGCACAGCTGCACAATGCCATGGTCTTCAGTTGCGATGACAGATACATGGCTGGTGCAGATGCATCCTCCCCATTGATTGCACGGGGGCATGTCATGGGCACAGGGGGGGAGGTAGGTCCCCCTGCCCACATTGCGGCCCCACCATGACTCTAGTCCCAAGGCATTCACACAGTCCGTGCTGGTGGGGGGACGTGCTGGCGGGCCAGCAAGCAGGGATCCCCAACAGGTATGCAGAACACACCCACGGTACTGCACCAATTGATGGGCACCAAATATGGTCCTCAACAGTACATAGGTGGGCCAGTTCCTGTGCCTGGGCGTGGCGTGTAGAAAGAGTTGGTTTTGGTGTAGTGGATGGGTGGTGATAGTGACAGAGAGCAGAGCTAGAACACAGGTGGTGCTGTACATTATTGGGTGTACGTGCAGAGCACGGGGGAGGAGGGTATGCTCCGCAACCTGTGGCAGTGGTTCCCATTACCTTGGGACAGCTGTTGACCCACAGGGGACAAGTGGAGCTGGTGTGGCTGTGCTGGACGGACAGGGCATGTGGGTCGGAGGCACAGCCTGCGATCGGGTGTTGGGTTAGTGCACAGCCCAGTTATTGGCCGGGTGCATCAGTGGGGCACCTTCACAGCTGTGCAGGCCTTGGGGCAAGCCACCCAATCACGTACAGACTAGTAGGGTACCCGCGTGGTGATCCATCTCTGGTTCCGGTGGTGGGTCATCACGGAGTGTGTATCTTTGGTGGTTCCATGCTGCCTCTTGATGATCCCCCTGAGGAGAGGGCCATCCTGTTAATGGTTCTTGCCTCCTGCTTCATGATCCTGGCCCAGGTGTTCCAGCAATGGGCTGAGCTATTCCTGCCAGGGCCTCGCTTCTACAACCATGGAACATGGAGCAGCAGGGCAGCCAACATGCGCCGAGCAGCATCATTGCGGTGGGCGAGGAGGATAGCTGCTCGCTGACATGCCCTGTTCGGAACATCTGTGTCCCAGCACATGCAGCTTGTCCTTTCCCGGTGGTCTCTCAACCTTTATAGCCAGTGTGTGACTGTCCCAATGCGGAGGATGAATTGGATGCGTTCATGAACCAATGAATGGTGGGAGAACATACTGGCTACCAGGACAGATGAGGAATGGATGGACCACTTCCGCATGAACTGCTCCCTGTTGACTTGGCTTGGAGAACTCCTGAACCCACATCTCTGGAGGCGAACTACCAACATGCGGTATCCGCTGCCACCAGAGATGCAATTGACTATGGTTGTGTGGAGGCTCGCTACCCCCGATTCCTGTTGGAGTGTGGGGTAGCATTTCAGAGTGGGGACGTGGCCATTAACAGGGTGCTCTATGACATGTGTGACCTGTTAGTGGAGCTGCTGCTCGAGCGGGTCATTCAGCTCCAGGATCCCGAGGTAGTGATCCATGGCTTTGAGGACATGGGGTTCCCCCATTGTATCAGAGNGGGGAGCAGTTCGGAGTGGGGATCGCGACCATTAACAGGGCGCTCCACGACGTGTGTGACCTGATTGTGGAGCTGCTGCTCGAGCGGGTCATTCAGCTCCAGGATCCCGAGGTAGTGATCCATGGCTTTGAGGACATGGGGTTCCCCCATTGTATCAGAGCGATAGACAGCACCCTCATCCCTATCATCTGGCCCCCCACATGCCAAGACAGACTATCTGAACCGGAAGCAGGCGTTCTCAATAAATCTCCAGGCTGTTGTGGATCACAGGTGCCTGTTCACTGACGTGTACACTAGTAAGTTTAGTTTATTGTTTCCAGCAATTATGCTATTACAATATACAAATAAATAAAATACAATGCAAAAATAAATAAAAATAAAATAGGAATAAATACAAAATTATAAATTTTAAAACCAGTGTAATGAGTAGTGTGAGACATACATGATTGAGTAAACTCTATAGAAACATGAATATGATCATTCATGGTGATACTATCAACCAGGCAGGGACCAAAACAATCTCTGCTCCAAGGAGTTAGGATCAGTTAAACAAAATGTTTGCAATAGACAGAATAAAGGAAAAAGTGTATAAACGTCCATATAACAAGTTGCATGTCTAACAACTCTATAGCCAAAATTATACCTCAGCTGAGTGAGACCTTGGCAATGTCATTAAATAAACAGCTCAGCATGACTGTCAAAGAGGGAGAAATCAACTTTTAACTACCATACTACCTTTACAGTCAAAATTGCCTCAAGTATATCAACAGAGTTGACAGCCCTTTTGCTTATTACCATAGTTGGCTTTGGTCCCTTTTCCTACCAACAAGAGGAAGAAAGAAACAGCTTTAGCAAGGTGCATGTCTGAGGCTATTGTCAATAATTCCATTTTATCCTTGATAGACAAAGTAGAGTTTTCGAACAACGGCTCGATCCATACCTTTCTAAGACCTTCATAGTTAGGACAGCTGAATATAATATGGGTCAGTGTCTCCACTGTTTGGGAATTACAGGAGCAAGTTCTGTTGTCATACGGTAAGTGATCTCTCCTGCCTCTAACCTCTGCAGTATCAAACAAATTAAACCGCATAAGGGTAATTTGTCTCCTCAGTCTTGGATCGTGTACCTGGAGTAAGTACTGCTCAAGTGACACCATAGCAGCCATTTCTCTCTCTACTGCATGAGACCTGACTCTATGCTTGATCTCATCTTTATCTAGAATAGTCTCAGAGAACTCGTTGCCATCTACTAGTAAGGCAGACTCTATCACCAGTTTTTTAACCCAAGCCACCCATTTATACTGAATACTGCCTGTATGTTGTCATTGTTCATGATAACATTTAGACACTAGAGGCGAACAGTTTCCCCACACCACCTTTTGCCAAAAAAGTAATGTTCTTAAATTGGATTGGACTGATACCTTCAGAAAGTCCGAAGGTATACAGGCCAGTCAGAGAGGAGCCATGATGCACACATTCTGCGGTTCTCATCCTTCTATGCCCGCATGTTCGATTAGGAGATTGCCCTCAATCTGTACCGGGTGATTGAGGGGGTATCCATGGCTCTGGTGGTGATTTGGGACCCCGCCTACCTGCTGAGCCCATGGCTCATGAGGGCCTATCCCGTGGCTCACACCCCAGGGAGCAGGCTGTTCAATGAGCACCTATCGTCTGTTCAGAGCATGGTGGAGAAGACTTTTGGGAAGCTCAAGATTTGTTGGCATCTACTCATGAACAGGAGCCAGTTCAATCTCGAGCATACTCCCATCCTTGTCCTGGTGGCCTGCATCCCGCACAATATCTGTGAGACCGGCGGAGCTGCCCTTGACAACCCACTACCAGTGCAGCAAGCGGGTCCGGTGCCCCTGTACCAACATGTCCAGGGTGGGGCATTCAGGTGCATATCAGAGGAGAACACAGACGCTCTCTGTCAGCACATTGTTGCCCAGATGGCAGGCAACTAGCCCTGGCATATGACTCCCCCGCCCCCCTCCCAAGACCAGTGTAACCCAACCTAAAAAAAACAATTATGTAATGACTACAAGCTCCCTGTGTATTCCTTTTTTAGGTACTAGGCGTTCCCCTGTCCTCTGTGACCTGTGTCCTGCACAGTGGGGTCACCAGCTTGCTTGCAGCCATGGTGTTTGTCACGCTTCAGGCTGTGACCTGTCTCCAAATGGTGGTTAGCACAGGCAGTGCAAACCTGCTATCTGTGTGCAGACCTGTACCCATTTATGGGTGGTCTGTCATCCCCCCATTGCAGTCTGGCAGGCAGGAGTGGTATAGGTTCCGCACCTGTATTGCGCATGGCATGTTCCTGTGTGTCTGTTTCCAGACTCCTTCCCATGCATGGGGCCCCCTTGACATAACAATCGACATAGAGGTGCAGTATAACAATATTTTATTGGGGTGTATGTACATGTGGAGGGGGTTACCTTTTGTGGGGCCTTCCCTGTGCCCACTTGGGTGCATCACCGGGGCTCGATCCCATGTGGGCCCTTGCTGCTGCCATCTGCTGAGAGCAGCGGCCTGACATCCCGAACTCTCCATTGTCCACTGGACGCTCCACTCCTGGCTGAGGTATTGGACCCTGTGATGTTGGAACATATGGTAAGTGTTATGATATTACCTGGGATGTACCCCCACACCACAGCCATTTCCGTTGCCCTCTGGGGGTGCCATGGATCTCCATGCTGCATCCTCTCTGCCCATCCCACTGCAGGTAGCGATGCTTCCCCAACCCCACCCCATGTGAACGGATATGTGGTCCGGATTACTGGAGTTGGTGGGGCAGCTGGCATGGGTGGTTGGTCACCTGGGGGTTCTGGGATGTTCAGGGGAGGACGTGGGTCCCAGAGGAGGGGTTTTGGAGGCAGCTGTGGAGGAACTGGGAGGAGTGCATGCCGGAAGGGCAGCCCCACAGGCTGTTGTTGTGGGGCTATGTGGGGGAGAGGGACCCTGTGCATGAGGCCAGGGAAGGGGTGCTTCTGGGGAAACCAGAGTTGGCTGAAGTGCTGGGGAGGGGGCACCTGCACTTGTGGGAGGGCACCATGGTGGTAACTGACTGCCATCCCTCCCTCCATTCCTGGAGGGCCCATGTCACGCTGGGGTTCTCTCTGCAGAAGCCCCAGAGCCTCCTCAATGAGGTCAAAGGCTCGTGAGGATGTCACCTCCAGTGTGACACGGGTCCTCACCCTCTCAGCCCTGTTGAGCTGCATCTCGTGGTGGAGGGTGACAGTCTGGAGCATTTCCCACAGGTGTTTGGTGCGGGACCAGTTGAGCATTGCTGCCAATATGTCCCAGTCCCTATCCCACTACCCTCTTTGCACCTCCCTGGTGAGGGCAAGCTCCTCTGAGTGCACTTTGACTAACCTTCTGGTTTCCTCTAACAGTTCCCTCCCCAGGTTCTCTCTCCTCCTCTGGTTCCTGGCCCGGATCTCCCAATTTCTCTCAGCACTGCCGGTGGCACCAACCTTTGCAGGACCGGGGGGCTCATCTATGGAAGACATGTTACCCAATCAGGTTGTGTTGCTTGCCATTTCCATACCCTGTACCCCTAGGGTGCATCTGTTTTTCCACAGGGAGTGCCTGTCCTCCTTCCGTGTCTGCCCCTGTGTTGGTCGGGACCAAAGGGTGGGGTCCCCATATTCCCATCCTCTGTGTTGGACTGCAGTGGTGGCCCCATATGAGCGTGCCTTCACCCAGGGCCATGTTGTCCCAGCACCTCATTGTGGGACTGTCTCATGGTCCTTCCTCCCTTGTGACCCCACATCTGCATTCCGGACAGGGGCTGCTAACCCGTGTAGCTAAGTTCTCCTACTGTGAGGTCCCTCAGCCCATCCCTGTCATGCATGGTGGGTGTATTACTCCAGGGGATACATCTGTGGCCTGCCTGCTACCCCATCACCCTGGCACCGCCCATAGCCCTTTCCATGTCCATGGTGGCCTACCATTGTTGTCCTGTTGTCTGGGTCTTGGGGGTGCAACTGGTTCTTCCTCGACCACCTCCTCCTCTGAGACTTCCTCCTCGTGAACCTTCAGGCACCCTTGAGGTGTAATGGGAATGGTGATCCATCAGTTGATCCCTGCTGCCCGGCTTGGTGCTCTGGTCACTGTGGCCGGGGCCCTCCCCTCTGGGCCCTCCCTCCCCCCCCGGGCCCTGGTTGTGTTCCTACCTGGATCATAGTCCTCCACGTCCTGGGAGGCATCCCGGGTGTCCGTCCACTCTGCATGTGCCTCCCGCCCCGTGGCCTGTCACTCTGTGGGTTTTGTGGGTGCATGTGGAGGGTGATGTTTGTGGGAGCGGCCACCTCTTCTGACTCTGTGATGGGGCTCTCCTCCCCTGCATCCTGGCTGGCCTCACCAGGGGCAGCATTTTCCCCCTGCTATGGGGGGGTCGGACAGGGAGTGTTGTTTGGGCCCTTTTTCTGCCCCTGGTGAAGGTGGTGCCATGTATGTCAGAAGCAACTATATCCCCGTCCATGCAGAGGAACTGGTCCAGCTTATCGTGGAACTCCATTGTACACATGGCATGGCCGGACTTGAGATTGCTGTCCTTGATATACTTATATCCGGACTTCAGGTCCTTTGCCTGCTGCATGCACTTGGTGACATCCCTATTGTACCCCTGCTGTTGCATCTCCTGAGAGATGGCTTCATAGACCTGTTTGGTCTTGTAGCTGCTCATAGGTCATGGTGGACCTTTTTGGCCCCCCACACGCATATGAAGTCCCTGGTCTCCTGCATTGACCAGGGCTCCCCCTTTTGGGTATTGCATGTGGTTGGCCTTCCAGCTTGGTGGTGTCGGGCCCGCCTGGTGGATGTGGTGACAGTGGAGCTGGTTGTCTCCTGTTGGGGGTATTTCATGGGAGTTAGCATCCGTCCCACAGCCCCCCTTTCGCACCCGTTGGGTGCTCCCTCCCCTTTCCCCCCGGGGGGCACCACAGGCTTACCTGACTGTCACAGAGGCCCTCCTCAGCCATCTCCCCAGTGGTGCATTACTCCTGTGTATGGGTACTCTCCTGGGGGGGCATAACAGTTAGCTGTCAGCTGCCTGCCCCGTGCTCCCTTGGGTTGGGTTCTGGTATTGGCATACGGGGGGCCCTTCCTTGATTGTTGGGGTACCCTCACTCTTACCTCGCTGTCACTTGTGCTCCCATCCCTGCGTCCCATAGCTGTGGTGGGCTGGGAGGCTGCGGGCAGAGCCGGCGCTGTGGTATGCCCTTGGCCCTGTGACGGGAGAGGTGTGCTGTGATTAGTCATTTTGCCATTGGGCCGGTGCCCCCTCCCCTGGGCGACCTGGGGTCCCGTTGCTTACCCTGGCCCATCCCACGTGTGTTGTGGTACTGGTTCCCTTGGTCTTGTCAGCGACTTTCCTACCAGACATCTTGGGAGCAAGCACACCTCGTCACATTTCAGTACTCCTTTAAGGGTTCCCAGCCGGGCATCGGGCATCTCCCCCGGTGGGTGTGTCTGCTTGGGGGCACCTGCGTGGCTTCTGTAGCCATCTCTCTGTGGTTTCAGCAGACCCATCCCCGTGAGTGTGGGTATTTTGGTATTTACATGGATGGGTGGGTGTTGAACACCCATGTCCACCCACCTCCACCCATCTCCACCCACAGAGCATGCAGGCTTCTTCCTGGCTGCTCCATGGGTGTTGGTGGGTGGGTCGTGCACGCGCACCCAACCACCCACTCATGGACGATTACACAGATGCTCTCCCACCCATACAATGGGTGTTTATGGGTGTTCGTGGGTGGGTGACATCTGTGTAAAAAAGGCCTATATCAGAGAACATTGTGAATACTTGATAAAACCACAGCAATAACAAGAACACTAGCATAAAAACCTTTCTAATACTTATACAAGCAGAAAGGTCCAAAGATCTAAGTAGTCACAATTAGGGTCGGCTGTAGAATTTGCAGGGCCTAGGGTGAAACTAAAATGTGGGTGCCCCATAGTCCCACCCTTTTTAATAATTTGCAGCCCGATGTTGGCTTCCAAAAACATAAGAAATGTCACAAGTTTTCCCACATATGTTTATGGACACAGAATTTCACACATGGACAGGGGAAGTGGTCTTTGAAAGCCCCTTGACATGTTGCTTGAAGGTGCTCCCCCCCCAGTGCCTCTCATCTGAGAAGCTTGAAGGTGGTGGTTTGGATGAGTGCCTTCAAGCCCCTTACCGTCTGCACCCATGCTCCCTGGGCTAACTTACCTTAATGCCAGGCTGGGACTCCTGGTATCCTGGATGCTGCTGGATTCTCCCAATTCACTTCTCCTCCCCTGGATGGCAACCTGCACAGCTGAACCTGGGGACTTCTCCACTCAGCTTTTTCTGAGTAGGAAGGGGAGTGAGGAGGCCTCTTCCCACCTGCATGCCACTCACTAATGGTACCATTCCCAGGGGGACCAATATCAAAGGTGTGCTCAGGATTCATGGGCAAGGTGGGGGCCCCACAGAAATAGCCCATCCTGGGGTCTCAGGAACACCGAACCTGAGACTACCAGGACAGGCCTCCCTGTGGGGCCCATGCTATGGCCTGCTTAACGCTGACCCTGGCAATGGTGCTCTGATAAAATCACAGGGTGTTTTCAGATGGACATGAGACTGGCCACCCCTGGACTCCTGTAGTCCCACCTAGTTTGGGATTTAAAAAAACCATCAGCTTCCACGGCCCATAATCTATCCGTGTGGTCTCCCCTTCCCCACACTATAGAGATGCAGGCAGATTGCCCAACACTCTAGACTGCTACCCGTAACTCTATGATGTTGCCCAGGCAACCCCCAGCGGAAAGCAGAGCTGCAGAGGCCATCTACCAAGAAGATGGACAGCAGCTCCGCCTTGGGCGGGTGCCCTGAGTTTGGGAAGCTTGGTCCACTGGTGGTGTTCCTGGATGTTGCAGAACACTGCAAGTGGGACTAGAGCAGAGCACAGATAGCCTGCTTCACCTCTGCTCTGTCTGCACATCTATTGGCCCACCTTTAGATGGATGGACAACCTGGGGGTGAAGCAGAGGTGGAGCTGCTGACCCTCTAAAAGCACCCATTGTATTTGTTATCCCTGCCTGCAGCTTCTGCTCCCCTAAATTTTAAGGTAGAGCTGAAACAGATATTTTTATTTATTTATTTCATGACATTTTTATGCCGCCCTCTCATGCCCATGGTATCTCAGGGCGGCTAACAGCATGGTAAAACAATAAAATACATTAAAACCAACATCACTTTAAAAAAATTTAAACCTCCCCCAATCCTAACCCCTATCCAGTACTCAGTGGGTGTCTTCAGACGTTACGAGATCACGGTGAACCACGGTGAATACCCACCTGTGGTCACCGTGTCTCGAACGTCTGTTTGCGGCACGCCAGATGTTCGCCACAGTGAATCCCCACATGGGGTCCGTTTGAACCACGCTTCCCGGGCTAGCCGGGGGAAGGTCCCGGGAAGCGTGGTCAAACGGACCCCGGGCCGGGCCGAACGAAAAGTCACGTCTGGCCGCGCGCCACGGCCCGGGATCCCCGGCGGGATCCCGGGCCACGGCGCTTCCGGCCCGACGCGGCG
>QEPC01007878.1:912977-923168 GCA_003113815.1 Sphenodon punctatus | reverse complement strand
GATTTTTAATCCCCCACCTGTATATTTATTTTTATACCACCCTGTTTTATTGATATGTTTTATAATTGTATTTTAAATGTTTTAAATGGTTTTTTATTGTTGTAAACCGCCCCGAGCTGCTGTGCAGGATGGGGCGGTATAAAAATCTACTAAATAAATAAAAGGGCCCCGTATCGTCTGAAATCACCCAGTGATGTCTGATATCCACTACTCAGTGATGTCGTCCATTTTGAATCAGTTCCAATGGAATGGATACAAACTTCTGTTTAGCCTTACTTCATTTGGATATTCATTTCAGGTTTTCAGGTTAGTTTTTCCATTTTTTGGAGGGTTGTGTGTGTGCATTTTGGTTCTTATATTTGGTTGAATATCCAAATAACCACACTAAAATGCCTTGGAGGAAAAAACCTCCCAGAAATATTGGAGTATCCAAAATGATATATCCGATCAGGCTATATCGGCTATATCTGATTAGGCTAAATATGTGAATATCTGTTTCAGGTGCAAATATTATTCAGGTAGCTATCCAAAAATAAAAATAATATTAATTACTAGAAAAATACCTATACATTTCAGCTTTGTTATTCTGAGACATTGATTTTATGCAGTGCAAGTTTGCTTTCAATCACTGCCTAAGATTAGCAATAACTATGGCATGTAAAGAGAATGGAGAGAGATGACATTTCAATAAATGTATGTCAGGAAAATATTTAGTTTCACTGTACCATAATCTAATGAGAATAGTGAGGAATTGACTTACTGCAAATTGTTTTAATATTACCATGTAATATACCCTTGAAATGTTATCATAATAATTTACCATCCCAGACAAAAATATCTACTGGTGCATTCCATTTATCAGAAGGACTGATAATAACAAACTAGTTAATGATCACATCTCTCTACCCCTGGACTCTAAATGAGAGACAGTGGCATTCAATATGAGGGAAATACATGGTGTAATGAGGAGGGTGTGTTCATTTCCATAAATTTGCATATGTTGATTTGTGTGAATTTATGCAATTTTAAAATAGTTCTTTGACTAACTTTGAGGCTAGGCTGAAACCATGCCCTTAAATTTTTTTTTAAAATGAAATAAATAAATAAATAAATACAAATAAAAAAGCAAGCAGTAACCCCTTCATTGTGGGATTTTGCACTACTTGTCTTGGACCTGCAGGGCACATGTCAATATCTCTGTTATAACCCAGATGTTCCACATAATGTGGGATGCTTGAGCGATATACTATGATATTTATTCACACATTGGGAAAATGGTGGGTTTAGGGCATTAAGGATATTCTTAGAAAGTTACAGATTTACCTGGAGTCCCAGGGATTTAGGATATATGTGATATAATCACAATAATGGTTCCCACTAACCAACTGGACTGGACGCCCATTTAGATTAACAGGGAAAGAGTCAAACTGTGCAGATTTTTCTGGGAGTCCAAGTGAAAAGAACCAGATGCCTGATTTCAGTTTGCCTATGAGACACTAGTAATGGCCTGATAAAAACTTTAAAACGGCAGCCAACTAATGGTTCCAGTTTTGGCCACATGTCACTGCTTTACTATTAGATCTAACAAACAAACAAACAAAAATGGTAAATTCCTCTATGATTAGTATGAAGCAACCCACAAAACATGTTCAACAGGAGGCACACAAGGCATGATAGCAATTCACAGGTAATATACAGTTTGCTAGGAAAGAGGAGAAGCCTACTGCAGAGCTGGGGACATCAAAGAACCTCTAAGGCAGAGCTAAAATGGGCACTGAATTTAGTACCCACAGGTAATACTCACATTTTCAGGTACCACATCGGTTACTCTGCTTGACAGGGTTGCCTAGGTACCAATAGCATACCTGAAAAGTTGGTATCTTCCGGTACCTATTTTTTAATTTTCTGATTATTGATCAGTAAATTGCATCAGAAATCTGAAAAAAAAATCGGGATGAAAATAAAAAACATTCAGGATCGGAAGTCAATTTTCTTGGACTGAACGTTGACTTTCTGGGATGGAAAATAAAGCAAATAGAGATTGGAAGTAAAAAAATCAACACGGAAGTGAAAAATTGGTAGCAGAAGTTGACATTCTTGGACCAGAAGTTGACATTCTAGGATATCGAGTCCCCAGATCAGGTCTCAGTCAGGTGCCAATCAGTACGCTACGTTATCAGGTCAATTTGGGTACTGAAAATTCATCACGTATACCTGTTTTGTAGGTACCCATTTCAGCTGTACTACTGAGTAGAATTCTACTGTGCCACAATGTAACTAACATACAATTCTAACATTCATCTCATGATATTTAGTATTTTACTTGAAGTTATAGCTTCTGGAGAGATGTGATTCTGTAAAACGCTCATCTTTCCTTAAAAAAAAAAAAAAAAACCTAATGGTTACAGAGAAAAGTCTGAAAATGCAAACCTTAATGACTCCCAAACTGGTTGGTGAAAAAAAATATATTATTACTTCCTATATTTAAAAATCTCATAAATTGGGGAACTGGATTTGTGTCTTTCGAATAGATGGGGTTGACAATACTCATGGTACTTGCCTGGGGATCAACACATATTGAAATAGCAAAGACTTTGAGTGTTTTCAGACAGACAGAAAGCAGCCCAGAGGCCCTGGAGCACATATGTGGGTGCCCCAAAGAGGAGCTGCATGTCCCCACAGGTTTTGCAGCCTTCACACAAACAGGCTGGGGCATGGGTGAACTGTGCACATGAGCAACAAACACACATGCCCCCTGCCCCAGCAAAGCCCTGGGTCAGGAACACACAGACAAGTGAGCCAACCCCCTGGCACAGCCCGTGCTGCTCACTACCCTGCCCAGGAGTCCGCCCCTTGCCAGGAGTTGCAGCTCTGGTAACCATGGCAATGGGTCATGGCGGCAGCTACTAACCCCTTACTGCTCATAGTCTTGGAAGTTTGGGCCAGACCCTGCCGAGCTTCAGACACCTGGGGCAGCAACGCTAGATGGACAAATACCAGAAGTCGACCAGCACCAAGGACCCTATGACACCAAAACAACACTGATGTCTAGGGGCAAAAAGCAGACTTTATTAATTGGCCAGCAAAAACAGGGAAAGGGGAAGGTAGGATGAAAAGGCATAGCTTAAAGACCTGGAGAGCAGTCAGTTCAATTTGGGAGTCAGGGGGACTTGGGATCCATGAAGGAATTAGAGTCTAGGGATGTGCGAACCCCCAAGGGTTCGGGGTTTGACCCATTCGGGGTTCGTTCTGAACCCGAAACCGTTTGGTTCGGCTCATTCGGGCCAAACCCATTCGGGGGGGCTGAACCCTTTCGGGTGGTGGTGGTGGTTTTCCCTCCCCCCTCCAGGCTGTACGGGTGGAAGGGGTACTGGGGAGCACCTTCCCCACACTCTGCCCAGCATGAGATTTTTTTTTAACCCCCTCACCCCAGGGATCACCCTACCTGGTGGTGCCAGGGCTCTGGCCCTGGGTCCGGCAGCAGCAGCAGTGGCGGTGGGTCTGGTGGTTTGGCCCTGTGCTCACCATGTGGCGCTGCTTAGACATACAAATTGACTTGGGGCAAATTGGTATTTTGCTCACCCCCCAATCTCAGCACGTAAGCACTGCTGCCTCATTCCCTGTGTTGTACCTGCTAACATGCCATGCAATATCATTAGCCACAATGTTGGCCATGTGTTCAGCCGGAACACGCAAATTGTCCTTGTGATGCAATGGTGTTCACATTGCATGTTCAAAGGGTGGCCAAATTGTTGGGATTGTTATGGTGCTTACACACAACGACCAAATGCGTGCTTAGGAGTTTTGACACTCTACCTTTGTTATGTCTAAAGACACCAAAAGAGTCCAAGCAGAGTTCCGCCTGATGTGAGGCAGGGAAACCCCCTCTCGCACACAGTCCTCACACAAACATGTGGACCTAGGACCCCATTGCTTCTGCCCCCCTCCCCGAGCTCCAGGGTCTCATGGGGGCCGTTCAGACAGATAGCAGCTCCATGTTTTCCTGTTACCCTGTGTTTGGCTCATTTGCTCCATGAAGTGTGGTCCTAGATCTTGTAGAGCACCTTGTGCAGGGCTGCCCTAGAGCAGCCACAACCTACTTCATGTGGAACATCCCTTCAGACAGACAGGTAACCCTGGGAGTAACTGGGGCTTGTGTGGACAAAAGTGGAGCTGCTGTCTGTCTGTTTACACTCATCGAGTGCAGCCACACAAGGCAAGGAGGGGAGACTTACCAGGCCTTGGGCAGCCTTACTCCTTCTTGGGCAGCTGGGCCATGTGATGCAGTGTATTGTGTGGCCAGCACCTGTCAGATATTAACCCTACCCCAGGACATGTAAAACAGCTGCCTGCTATGCGATGCATCCTCTGAAAAGTTCTGAGGACATGTCACGGAGCAGCGTTACCCCACTAGGGGCAAGACTACCCAGGGTGGGGCAACTCATGTGATGGGACATGCTTTCGCTGCCATGCATGGTGCAATGCTGCAGGACTGCGAGTGATGGGTGTTAGTACTTGTTGCTCATGGCCGCATCACAGACAAGGGAGAGATTTTGGTCCAGCTGGGGGAAGGAGGTGGGGCCGGGTGGGTCACAAGGTCCCCTTCCCACTAATACACATGACTGACAGCTGATCGGGGGGAGGGAGAGCCCAGAGGAGCATGTTCATGCCCATCTCCCCACCGACTGATTGTGAGAGATCATGGGAGGGAGGTCCAGAGCATGAGTGCTCTTCTGGGCTGCTCCTCCTCCTGATCATTTGTTTGGGTGGGGAGAAAGGCACTTGTTTCTTTGGGTTCCCCCTCCCTCCGATCAGCTGTCAGTCAGGATCAGGGGAAGGGGAGCCTGAGCTATTCCCAGGCTCCCCTCTAACTGGCAGCTGATCACAGGGAGGGGACCTGGCACATGCTCTTCCCAGGGGGCACATGTTCTTCCCAGATCATGTGGCGTGAGCTGACTTGGAGATCATGTGGCCTGCCCTCCTCACTGAAAGTGTGGCAGCTGCAATTGCCTGCTTCAAGTCAGGCAGGGGATCAGGCCCACCCCGTCTCATGTGGCTGTACGGATTGTTTTCTGAAATAATCAGTAAGCAGAAAGGCTTGGTGGTGGTTCTTGATTTTATTATTATGGGGGGCGGGGTTGGAGGACACACTCCAAGAGATAGAAACTATAGCAGATGCATGATGTAGAATGCTAAGCTTTGCAAGTATTTTTCTTTTGCTTGGAAGTTAAAGTACCCCCTTCCCCCCCCCCCCCCCCCCCCCCCCCCCCCNCCCCCGCCAATACACACACATTCTCATTTCTGGTAAGAACACAAACTATATAGACATAAAAAAACAGACAAAAGTAAAATATAGACAAAGACAGGTGAAGGAGTGACTATCTCGGAAAAATCTGGATGACCAGCATTATAGTGATTGTAATCTGGTATGTATCAAAGATTGACAGAGGGTTGAAAATTCTTTTGAATTGCTAATGAAGGTCTTATGAATGCAAGAAATATGCTGTATGAGATCTTGCTAATCAGGACAGAAAAGAGTCGTTACTTATTGAAAAAAAGAAAACCATTTGTTCCAGAGAGAAAAAACTCAGTGATTGAGGAGATTATGAAATCTGCATGAACGTTGTTACCAAAAGAAACAGCATGTAGGATTATGATGTCACATTCGCTGAGTGCATGCTTGAAATGAAGATGAAACTGGCAATTGAAATATATCAGTTTCATTTGACTGTATAATTCTGAGAAGTGAATGCTACATATTTTTCTGCAAAGTATTTATAATTACATCACTACTGTGAAATATAACAAATATTTATTCTTGGAGAGAAAGAGAAAGCATTTGGGGTCTGCTTCTGGTATGTATGGAGTAAACTCAGTCCCATTGTTGGATTCCTTTGTAAAGTAATGGAGCTACTTTTAAATAATTCTCTCACAGGAAACAGAAGAGATTCTGTGCATTACATTTATATTAAAAAGTAAGGTTAGTACAATAATTTACTGTGGAAGTGCTTAGGAGTTTGCAAATATTATATTATAATGGGACTTGAACTGAAGTCATTACTAAAACTCCCATTGATTTCAGTGTGATACTAGATTAGGCACTTATAGGACAACATTTCTCCATATTTCAGGTTACGTCTACTACCTAGGATACAATCTTACATTTACGGCTGATTAGCAGTGGAATTCAGGAACAAGGTTTGTCTGAAGAAACTAGCAAATCCTAGTCTCCTTCGAGGCTAGGCGAAGTTGGATGTCAATCAACTCCATGATAATTGCCTGCTCCAAGAAAAAGACTCTAAATTGACTGCTTTTCAAGGAAACATGGATCAGCTGCATTGATAATATGCAGAATACTACCCTGATGATGACAATTAGAGCTGCTAAATAGGTATATTCATCTGACAGAAAGAAATCTAAACAGAATGAAAAGATTAGATGAGCGCAAATAGTAAAATGTCACTTCCCTGATGCTTGAATTGCAGCACTGCAAATTTAAAATAATATAGACAGATCCTAAGAATATTTATCTTAATAAAGAGAAAATGGAGATTGTTGTCACTGTTATGTATCAACAGTCCAGACCTGGGAGCTGTTTCATTGATTAATTGAGAGGAAAAAAATCGTGTTAAATTTATCAAGTAGTCATTTCTTTTGATGGAAGTGTAACAGAAATGAAAAATGTCCTGTGATGTGTTTCTGCAGAACAAGGATAGAAAGAACTAGGGAAGGCTCCATGGGAGCATGTACAACCTGCACAATGGATGGTGGGTGATCCCTTTGTTGCTAATATGTAAAAGGATTTGAAGTCAGCCAGATGCAGAAAGAGGAAAGTGGCTGGCTTTTGGCACAGGCAAAGGGGCATCCAGGATGTAGGTGGAAGTGGGGTTTGGGATGTAGGATCAGGGTCAGAGCCAGGAGTAAGAGTGGGTATGGGGGCTTGGAGCAGGGCAGGGCTAGAGATCAAATCTAAGAGCAGAACAAAGTAAGGCAGAGCTGGCCACAACTGGAATGGAGAAGAGCAGAACTGGGGAAACTTGTCTGGAACCAAGACATGACTAAAAACTGGGAGCAAGAGCTGGGCAAGGACAGGAACCAGAAGTGAGTAGTCTAAAATCCTACTCAGATTCCTCTTGCTACCAGCAAGCCTGGTACATTAGTTGGCAGCAAACCAAGCTGAGAGGTATGACAAGGGCTGGGGCCGATAGGAGCAGGGGTGTGGCTAGGCTGGGACAAGGGATGATAGGGGTGTGCATTTCATTTCTGTTATTTTGATAATGAAAATGAAATCTTTGTTTTTCATTTTCATTATTACAATAATGAAAATGAAAACTATAATAATGAAATTAATAACAAAATGTTGTTTTTTGCTATCGGTATCAGTATCGCATGGACTTGAGCATTTTGTTTTTGTTTCCATTTTCATCAGTGCGTGTGGGGGGGAGGCTGTGTGTGTGGGAGGGACTATAATGAGAAGCAGTCTGGGTACTTCTAACACATACAGACACACACACAGAGCCCCCCCCCCACTGATGAAAACGGAAACAAAACCGAAAACAAAATGTTTGGTTTCGTGCGATACCGATACCAATAATGAAAAATGAAATTTTGTTATTAATGAAAATTAATAACAAGTTTTTAATAACAAAAACAAAAAGTAATAACGACATGGGCCCCTGATGCACACATCTAGACTATACAGAGCAGGAGTCCAGACTTGGACCCCTTTCAGATATCCCACACACATATTCTGGCTGCATGAGGGAATGCGCAGCGAGGATATGTGTGGAGATTGGCCGGTCTGAGAGTCCCCCGCGCGGCTTTGCCTGCAGATATGCAGAGCTCAATTTCCTGCTCTGCATCCCTGCATGTGTCTGCTGGCAAAGCCGCATTTGGGGCGGGGGGGGTGGGGAACTTTCAGACCAGCTGATCCCTGTGCATATCCTGGCTGCGCAGTCCCTCCCACAGCCAGAATATACACAAGGGGAATGTCTGAAAGTGGTCTAAGACAGAGAGGAGCAGTGGTGCTGCTGAGCTGGCACTATTGTAGAAACCTTATGGACATGGGTTCAAGACCTGGATCTTGATAGTTTTCATACTAAGTCACATGGAAGTAAATTAAATTCCAGTTGTGACTTCTATGTAGATACACCAGCTGCTCCGCAGACAGTGGTTGAAGCATTGTTGGATTACCAAGGGGCTCATGGTTCAGAGGCCACACCATTTTATTGTCTTTTAATATTCCCAGGACCCTCTGTTTGCAGTGGTCAGTCAATGGACTTACTCTCACCACATTAGTATTAACAAGAAAGGCATGGGGTGCGCTGTGGCTCAGGTGATAGAGTGCATGCTTTGTGTATGTATAAGGTCCCAAGTTCAATTCCTGGTATCTCTGATTTAGGATCTTCGGTAACACATCTAGATGAGGTCTCTCCAGGGCCAGCCCTTAAACAGTGTGACTTGGCGTGGCCACCATGCCCCCCCTTTCTGACAGCCCAGCAGTGGCCTCCATCTTCACCAGGAGAGACTGTGGGGGCACCATTCCCTCTCAGTGGGGCCCCAAACATGGCACCACAGAGGTTGCCACCAAGGTCCCTGTATTTTATCTTCGACACTAAGACCAGCTCTGGGTCTCTGTTGGACATCCTGGATGGTGTCAGGTAGTACGCCTTGGTGAAGCCTCTGCTGGAGAGCTGGATTTGAAACCCTGCTGCTGTGTCAGGTTGTGACAATACTAGACTAAGATGAATCATTGGTCTGACTCAGGCAGCTCTTTATAAAATCTGGTGAAAAGAAATACCAAACCAATTTGTTTTCCCAAGTTTTTGAAACACATAAATACTGGCCCTTTTCACACAGACACTCTAACACTGATAAAATGGGTGTTACATTTTATTATACATGTTGTAGGGTTGCAGGTGTGCACTATGGGTGCCCTGAAACATGTATAATAAAATGTAACACCCATTTTATCAGTTAGAGTGTCTGTGTGAAAAGGGCCACTGTTAAGGGGGGAATTTGTTTACTGGGCCCAGGGGTCCAATGACCTTAATTCAGCAGTGGGTTGGGGATGTCATTGCCCCACCCTCCAACTGAGTCTTCTGAGGAAGTCCAGTGCAAAACTGGAATGTGGACTTGTTATTTCTTGGGCCCTCAAAGTCAGTGGATGTTTTTACACATATATTTCTATTGCGTGTTTGCTGTTACACCCTGAACGTTCTATGTGTCTAAATCACTCACCCAGATCTTAAACATCCAGGTCTTTGAACTTCTGTGTAAAACTTCTCCCAGAAGTTCTGCTGGTAAACTTCTTTGCTTCAAGCAGCTGTGGTCACTTGTTTTCCATGGCAGCCTGTAATGTCTACAACTGCGGCTACTTTAGGCTGCCTCAGGGCAGTGTTTCTGTGATGAATGCATCCAGGAACTGCAGTGTGTGAGTGAAGAATTAGAGATGTGTGAATGCAGTTTGGAAGTTCAGAGTTCGGCCCGAACTCGGTCTGTTCGGACAAACCCGAAACCGAACCGACTGAACTGAACTTGATTCCGAACTCCGAAATAACCGAACAGTTCAGTTGGTTCGGATTGAGTTCGGATGAGTTCGGGTGGCAAAAACATGTCACTGGAAGGCAAAACGTGACAGGGAGGGGGAGTCAGCTGAGGAGCAGACTTCCAGGCACCAGGGGTGGAGAGGCTTGGAGTATCAGGCAGCCTACCCAATCACCATCCCTTTCTCCTCAGACCACTGGCTTCGCAGTCTGCAATTGGACATGGGAGACGGGGGGGAGGGCTAGGATGCATGGAGCCAATGCGGCTTGCGGTGAGGCAGGTGCAGTAAGTAACAAAACTTATTGCCCTCCCCCCCTCCCAACACCTTCTGAGCTAGTCACTGTTCCTGACAGCAGGCATTTTCAGAAGGCTCCCTCTCCCAACAGTTCTTGTTCCTTCCTATTCCTAATCCGTTGCCATCCTCCTCCTATTTCACCCATCCAACCCATTTACCTCCATATTATCATTTATTTAGATTATAATAGATAGATTTAGGTGTTATATTTTGTTTATACCCCTCCCTGTATTCCCTGTGTTCAATCTTCCTTCTTCCCTCCCCCCTCCATTGAATCCTTTCTCTCTCCCTCTTATTTCATCCCTGATTCTTTCCTTCCTCTGTTTTAAGTTTTGGATTTATTTAGAGTA
>QEPC01007878.1:825343-906836 GCA_003113815.1 Sphenodon punctatus | reverse complement strand
AAAACTGTTTGGCTGGGGCTTTAATTTTTTTTACATTGCAGCCATTTAAAAATGGCTGCAATGTAAAAAAACCGGAACACCGAAATCCGGTACCGGGCCGGAATACCGGGGCCGAATCCGATAATGCCGGTACGCCCAATACCGGCATTATCGGATACCGGATTCTACCGGTTAACCAACCCTAGTACTCAGTCCTTGGGCCTGTCTCCTGGAATTTGGGGGAATAGCAACAGGGGCGCATGGGACCTAGGGGTAGGGGGTGTCACACCCGCCAGCATTTGGTAGCCGTGTGCGATGGCAAAGTCCACGGCGCCTGCCATGGCCTCCTGCCACTTGGAGACTGACTGGTGGAAGACTTCCAGATCAGCCATCTCGGCAGAGATGTACTTGGAGACATACTGCGAGTATGCCTCCACCTTCTGCTCGCATACCTCGACCGCCTGGAACCGTTTCACCAGTCAGTTCTCCATGGTGACTGTTTGCTTCTGTAGGGCAGCCACAAAGTCCCAGGTGGGCCTCTCCACCTCCGCCCGAAAGGCCATTGCCACTGCAGACACCTGGGGGGACTCCACATCAGAGTTGGAGGAGGGGGAAGGGCTTACATGGCATTGGTTCTGGTGTGCCTTCCCCCCCTTCTTCTGGTGCTGGTGCTCCATGGCCACGCCAGAGTCCTGCCACCTAGCCACCGTATCCCTGTGGAACTTTTCAATATGGGTGATTAGCCCTGATGTGGTCCCCTGTCTCTGCCTCCTGAATCTTTTCTTGCAGATCTAAAGAGCATAAAAAGATAGGAACATAAGAAGTGCCATACTGTGTCAGACCAATGGTCTGTGTCAAGCCCTGCCTGCATTCTGTCTCCACAAGCGGATGGGTGGCCAATCTTTCTCTGCAGGGGACTTCCATTCCTAACAGGTCAAAAGGTAATCCATTCCCTGTTGTTCCAGCCCCCATGCCTTACCATGCAAACTGCATATTTTTTGTGATTCTCAAACCACCTCCAGACATCGGACCTTGTCCGCCCACTGTCTGGAGGTGGCACTGGCAACCTCTGCCTCGTTGTCCTATGCAGCATGGCACCAACACCGGCATCCAATTCCTCTCTGAAACATGACCACATAAACAACACCTAAGTAATATCATGTATTTATGATGATGCCTCTAGTCCTCCCTCCTTTGGGTGCTAGGGATGGAAATTAGAAAGACCCTTGCTGGCACATGCAAATCCTGCCCTTCTTTGAGGGCTAGGGATGGCAACTGGAAAGACCTGGCTGGCATGTGCAAATCCTGCCCTTATTTGGGGGTGCTAGGTAGGGATGGCAACTAGAGAGTGGAGACCCTTGCTAGGGATGGCTGGCAGGCACATGTTTGGGTGGGGATGCTTCTTGTGCTCGTGCCTGACTGCTGGAAGAGCCCCCCACACTACAGTACCCTCTCTCTCTGTGGCAGACATCCGCTGCCACCTGCTGATGCCCACTGTTTGTGCCTGACTGATGCCCACCACCCACGCACCCACCCGCACGCCAGTGAGCTCGCTCTAACTGATAAAGCCTTTCTTGTCCTCAAAGTAAAAAAAAGGTTTACAAACCTGGCAGAACCTCCTGTGCCCACTTGCTCCTCCACCACCGGCTCCGGGACCACCACCACCGAAGGTCCAGGGGCTGGGCAGAAACCTCCTCCTCCTCTTCCTCCTCCAACACCACCACCACCACCAGCAGCTCCGGGAGCATCACGTTGGCCCCCCGGCATTTAATTAGGACAACAGTCTTCTTCGGGTTTGTTTTTTTTTAAAAAAAAACAGCAACAGACACTCCAACAGTCACCCACCAATGCTCACCAACCTGCCAAAACAACACAGCCAAACCAAACACACAAACAGCCAAAACACATGAACCAAACAGCCAGCCAACCAGCCACGCACACACGCTCTCTCCCCACACAAGCGCCACACGCACTCGAATTTCAGGTTTCTGGCATGATCAAGGGATCTCGTGATGCCTTTTTCCAAATGCCTGAACCGAACGTGACCAAACCGAACGACCCAACCCAAACTCGGCGACCGAACCGAACAACCAAACTGAATGACCAGTCCGAACTGGACCAAACCAAACGACTGAACCCGAACTGCAATCTGTTCTTACATCCCTAGGAAGAATGCATCCGGAACTTAGTTGTGGACTTGTGAACCCAGAAGATTGAAAAATCTGGAACTTTAAGGTATGTGTAAAAATGTCCAGTGTTATACTGCTAATTAGGGGTGGGACATCAGGTCAAATACTGGCTACCGGATTTACCGGTTACCGGATTCACAAAAACCGGATTGCCAGATTTGTACCGGTTTACCGGTAACGGATTTGTTCCATTGATTTCAATGGGGAACTGTGCCCACTGATATCAATGAAAAAAAACAAAAAAAACCCTCTGCCCTCCCCCTCCCAGACTTTGCGGGTGAAAGGGGGGGCACCCCCCACCCACCCTGCCCAGCCTGGATTTTTTTAAAAAAATTTTTAACCCTAAGTCCCGACTCCCTACTAGTGCGAGCTCTGGGCCGCCGCCGGTGACCCGGAGCCCACACCAGCAGGTACTAGGGTGATCCCTGGGGTGAGGGGTGGTTTAACACACACCCCACCCCAGGGATCACCCTACCTCCCCATCCAGGGATCGCCTACCTTGCGCTCCTGGTGGTGGTGACGGTGGCGGCAGCGTTTCGACTCTGGCGGCTTCAGCGCTGGCTGTGGCTGCCGTCTTCAGCGCTACTAGGCCTTCCGGGGAAACCTGGAAGTTCACCGGAAGACCTAGTAGCACTGAAGCCGGCAGCCACAGTCATTGCTGAAGCCGCCGGAGTCGGACCGCTGCCGCCGCCCGGAGCGCAAGGTAGGCGATCCCTGGGTGGGGAGGTAGGGTGATCCCTGGGGTGGGGGTGTGTGTTAAACCACCCCCCACCCCAGGGATCACCCTAGCACAACCTACCTACCTGCTGGTGCAGGCTCTGGGTTGCCGGTGGAGGCCCGGAGCCCGCACTAGCAGGGACTTCGGGGGAAATTTTTTTTTTTTAAAGCCAGGCTGGGCAGGGTGGGTGGGTGGTGTCCCCCCTTCCACCTGCACAGCCTGGACTGGGGAGGGAAAGTGGGGGGGTTGTTGTTGTTTTTACATTGCGGCCATTCATTTGAATGGCCGCAATGTAAAAAATCCGTTACGGGGAATCTGGTAAATGACCCCAGATTACAGGGTTTAATCCGATACTGCTGGTACACCAAATACCAGGCAGTATCGGATACCGGAAGATCCGGAATTCCCACCCCTACTGCTAATGATGCAGATTGGTTTTGCTTAACAAATGATGTTTTGCAAGAGCCCTTTGAGCTTCTATACAGCTCAATGTTCCACCAGTCAGTTCTCCATGGTGACTACTTGCTTCTGTAGGGCAGCCACAAAGTCCCAGGTGGGCCTCTCCACCTCCGCCCAAAAGGCCATTGCCGCTGCAGACACCTGGGGGGACTCCACATCAGAGCTGGAGGAGGAGGAGCTGGATGTATCTTCTATACATCAATGTTCTGAAAGTGCGTTACAGATGTTGATTAACTAAACCTCAAAACTCACAGATCACACTATGTTGGAATTGGAGTCCTCTTGTTGGAGCCTCAGTTTGTCCCTTCACAGGCACAAGGAGTTCAGTGAGTACTGAAGTCCTTAATAGGGCTTCCTCTGCTGGACACTGAAAGATAAATAATTAAAACTGCCTACTGTATGACCTCTCTTAATCAAAGATGCTGCTGCTTGAGATTACATCAAACACCTCTCAGCTAGGATTAGTCTATGAAAAGTAAAATTTGAAGAGGTTGGATAATGCAATCATGGCACTCCATCATTAGCAATACAGTTTGCACCATCAGTTTCCCCTTTCATAAAATGTGTTCTTTATATGAGACAGTATGAAAATATTAATCACTTAGGCCATTGAATTTTCATCTTACTAGTGTTTTTGTTAATTTTTTGTTCCTGCATCCAGAGACTCAGAGGTGTATTTTTGTAAAGCTACACGAGCTAACAAAAAACTATGGAAGTAAGATGTTGAATTTAAAGTACTCTGGAAAGTTTCTCATTGTAGGGAAATGTCCTTGAAAATTGCCATATGTTTTCAAAACAGTTATAGGAAACAGCACTGTCTAGCCCACGATGCAGGAACAGAGTAAAATTACATGTTCTAGATTAAGTATTCCTTATAAACAATTGGTTTATAATGATAGTGGAAGCATAGATTGTGGGCCTTTTTCCCTTTTCAAACAACAAAGAATTGTTCCTGGAATCTGTTTTCTGATATGGCATATGACAATGATTATGCTAAATATAGTTACAGTTTTTAAAAACGTTTATGGATATTTAACCCACTTAAAATATTGGTTTAAGATTTTGGTAGTTGGAGGTTGAAAGAAAACAGAAAACAACTTGATGTGAACTTCATACAAGCAATAATCCACGGAAATAAGCAATCCAAGCTGAACATTATTTTGGCATTATATTGCCTTATCAGTAAAACGAAAAACAGATGTACCTGATGGTACTTGTCAAGAGATCAAGTGTTACCTTCTACTAGTAGAGCACAATAAAAATTCTCTGGAACTGCTACTTCCATATGGTTTGCCTAAGGTTACTATCTTGCCTCTTTGACAAAGATACACAATAAATCACAGAAAATATGGGTACAGTTTGAGTCTAAAATACAGTGAAAAATAACGAACACTATTATATTACAAAGACAGCTGAATGTTTTCATTCAAATTCTGAAAGACCATTACCAAGGTTAAAATATTTTTAAAATAAACAAAAAACTTCATGTCTTTTATTTAAAAAAACTATTTTTTGGCTAATTTTCTGTTTTCCAGACAGAAACCCCATTCAAGTCAAGACATACAAAACATCTGCTGTGTTCATTTTCAGTATATTGCCGAAACCTCAATTTCCGTGCTGAAGTCATATTTCTTTAAAAAGTTCTTTAAGGAGACAAACAATGGATTTAGGAATACATCATATGGGGGTTGGGTGCTCTGTTCAACCTTGTATCCCGTCTGTCCAGATGGAGTTCATAAAAAGCTGCAGTAGAGATGGAAGGGGAGGACTATAAATGATTACCAAAAGCCTTACGTGTGTATACAAGGAGTTTTTTGTTTGGGGGAAGGGGTAGGGGAGAGATCATACTTTTCAACAATTTGCTAAGGATAATGAGAATAAAAAAAGACTTGTATAAGTCAGTTACGAAATAATATTGTGTCTTAAACTTAATCAATACCAAAGTGACTATGCAATAAGAAATACAGTTCATTCATAATCACTGGAGCCCACGTTTTGTAAAAATGTTTTCCTAACACTATATTTTAAAACATTTCCTTCTTCTCTTTAGTGGGAATAATTCTTACAATGCTGTAAAAGGAGACAAAAAAGTATAAGCAGATTTAGACTGGACTCACAAAGAAAGCAGAATTTGTGGTGGAAGGAAAGAGAACCCAAAGAGAAAGTACCGACATAGTAAAAACAAGGAGTTATATTTTTAAGCAGTGATGTAAGATTCTTTTTGTTGGAAGAAGAGAATGCAATAATATGATCAGCCTCATTCAACACTTGTGTTTTGAGGCACCTCGAGCTCTTTCTTCAGGCACCTTTACTTGAAATTCACATGCAGCAAATACACGAGACAAGGGTGCACAGGTTTTAAAATATATGTTCAAAGGAAGAGTTTATAGCATCTTGGATCATCTTCTATTCAGGGAGCAAGCCATTGTCCTGTTGTGAACCTTCCTTTGTTAACCATGAATTGAAAACACACGTCTCTAACAATCCTGTTCTCCGAGAGCTCTGCCAGTGCAAGCCCCCAGGCTGTAGTGTGAGTCACTGGATATGAGTTGGTCAAACAGTAAACAAAAGCAATAATTAAATTCTTGGGGAGGCTACCCTAAGGCATCTTGATAGATTTACCACCATCTTACCACCACGAGCTGCTCTGTGAGCAGGAGGGTACTGGGTAGAAAAATAGTGAAATAAATAAATAAATCTTCAGTTTCAAACAACACAAGCTGAACACTGTTCTGGCACAGTATCAATATGCTTGACTGAAAGTATACCATATATTGGTTAAATATTAGAAGACATTTACTAGATGTGAGAACAATTGGGCAATAGTATAAGTTGTCTAGGGAAGTTGTGGAATCTCCTTCATTGGAGGTTGAGCTGAACCGAATAGTTAAATTATTATCCACAGTTAATATCCATCATTCTGGTCAGCTTGGTGGTTATTCGGCCATAAACCAGTTACCATGGTGCTAATCGTCAAATCAAATAACCAGAAATAAACACCATGAGAGTTAATAACCAGTTACCATGTTACTATTACCATATTACCGTATCACCACATAACTCAAACGTTACCATCACTAATCTGAAAACAACCACACCGGAGTTGGGTGTGTGTGTGTCAGGGGAATTATGGGCAAATGGTAATAGGATATGGGCAATACGGTTATATGGGAAACAGTACACTCCAAGGGGTCTGGATAGGGATGTGGATTCCTTACTTGAGACTTTGTCCTTTATCCCTGCAGAATCTGAGAATGTGGTGGCCCGTCTCCTGACAGGAACAGGTTGCCGGGAGCACATTATATCAGTGGTTCGCTCTCTGCACTGGCTGCCTATAGTGTACTGGGCTCAATTCAAAGTGTTGGCTTTGACTTATAAAGCCATAAATGTCCTGGACCCCGCAAACCTGTGAGACCGTCTCACTCCCCCGGTCTTACATCGGCCCCTGTAGTGGGCCAGGGATGCCTCCCTCGGAGTTCCCCGGGTGATGACGATGAGGGGTTCGTTCTCAGTGGCTGCACGGCAGCAGTGGAACACCCTCCCGATGGAGGTCCATCTGGCTCCAGACCTCCCCTCTCTCCGAAGACAGTGTAAGACCTGACCAGGCATTTTGCATGGGATGGGTGTGTTTTTATTGTATTTGATAGTGTTGTAAGTTGCCCCAAGCTGCTGTGGCAGGAAGGGGTGGCTAAGAAATCGAAGTAAATAAATACTAAGTAGCAGTGGATAACCGTTTCAGCTCCAATTGGATGTTTCAAAGAGGAGACTGGATAAATATCTCTCAGAGATGGCTTAGATTTGGGGAATCCTGCTTTAGCATAAGGATTTGTCCGAGATGGCCCTTTAGGTAATTTCCAGCCCTATTCTACCATGATTCTAAGAACAGTTTATTAGAAATACACCGTCACTTTTTCTGGTTTTTAAAAATATATATATTTTCATGAAAAAATCTGAAATTTCAAATTTGTCTTTGTTTAGAGGTGTTTTGAAAGTGTTCTTTTTTGTTTTGTTTATTTCTTTAAAGAACAAATCAGTGTTCCTAAAAATTTCAATGGGCACTTTGATAACATTATAGGGCCATGGTTGTGGCCCTATAGTTAAGGTGGTAGAAAACTCTCATTGAACAGCGCCTATGCTGTTCAATGGGAGTCAGTAGAGCAAAAACCTCAGATTGGAGACCATTTTGACTTTTAAGGATGTGCGAACACGGTTTGGACGTCCGGAGTTCAACCTGAACTCTGCCAGTTTGGACAGCTGAACTGAATGGCGGAACCGAACGCGGAACACCCCCCCCCGAACAATTTGGGTGCGTTCCGATGAGTTTGGGTGCATTCGGGCAGGAAAAATGTGGCTGGCAGTCCAAGGGAGGGGGGGGGGACAGCTGAGGACCAGACTTCGTGACCCTAGGGGTGGAGAGAGGCTTGGACTAGCAGACAGCCTGCCCAATCACCATCAGTTTTTTCCTCAGACCACTGGCTTGGCAGTCTGCGATTGGCCACGGACTAGACTGAACAGAGCCAATGGGGCTTGTGGTAAGGCAGGCGGAGTAAGTAAGAAAAGTAATTGCTCTCCCCCCTTCCATATCTTTCTGAGCTAGTCATTGACCTTATCAGCAGGTGTTAGAACACTTCCTGTCCCAGCAGTTTGTGTTCCTCCCAATCCATTGCCATCCTCCTCATATTTTACCCATTTCCACAAATTTACCTCCATAATTTCATTTATTTAGATTAGATTTAGGTGTTATTTTTTACCCCTCAGTTCAGTCAGTTCGGATCGCGTTAGGGTGAGTTTGGGTGGAAAAATGTGTCACTGGAAGGCAAAACGTGACAGGGAGGGGGAGTCAGCTGAGGAGCAGACTTCCAGGGGTGGAGAGGTTTGGAGGTAGCAGACAGCCTGCTCAATCACCATCCCTTTTCGCCTCAGACCACTGGCTTCGCAGTCTGCGATTGGCCACAGGATAGGCTGCATGGAGCCAATGGGGCTTCCGGTGAGGCAGGCGCAGCAAGAAACAAAACTGATTGCCTACCCCCTTCCCAACACCTTCTAGTTAGTCACTGTTCCTGAACAGCAGGTGTTTCAGAAGGCTCCCTCTCTCCCAGCAGGTTTTGTTCCTTCCTATTCCTAATCCATTGCCATCCTCCTCCTATTTCACCCATCCAACTCATTTACCTCCATATTATCATTTATTTAGATTATATTAGATAGATTTAAGTGTTATTTTTTGTTTTTATCCCTCCCTGTGTTCCCTGTGTTCAATCTTCCTTCCTCCCTCCCCCTCCATCAAATTCTTTCCCTCTCCCTCTTATTCCATCCCTGATTCTCTTCCCCTGATTTAAGTTTTGGATATATTTAGAGTAGAATTATTATTAGATTGATTTTCATTTCAGTTTTGCACCCCTCCCTGTGTTCTTTGTGTTTTCTCCTGTGTAATATTATATATATAGATATATAGTTATTAGATAGATACTTACTAGATAGATATGCATAGTAGTTACCTTAGTTATAGAGATAGATAGAGATACAGTGTGTTTGTAGGACAAGGCCTTTATAGTTAATTATTAGAATATTCCATTTAGTTCAATAGGTTTTAGAATAGTTAATAGCAGTTAGATTTAGTGTGTATGTATGTATGTATATACATACATATATGTATCTGCTGGGAGAGAGGGAGCCTTACATATATATATGTAAAAGAAACAGCCACTCTAGCCCCAAGACCCACCATCAGGGTTTGGGGGCCAAGTTACAGGCAGGGAGGGCTGTGGCCAATATGTATCTAGAAGCTGCCACTCTAGCCCCAGGACTCACCGTCATGGGTCTGGGGCCATCAGTCCTCGCACAGAGGCGTGTCATTCCTCCACACCAAGAAACAGCCACTCCAGCCCCAGGACCCACCATCAGGGTTCTGGGGTCACGTTATAGGCAGGGAGGGCTGTGGCCAATATGTATCTAGAAGCTGCCACTCTAGCCCCAGGACTCACTGTCATGGGTCTGGGGCCATAATTCCTCGCACAGAGGCGATGTCATTCCTCGCACAGAGGCGATGTCATTCCACCGGCACCACACCAAAAACAGCCACTCCAGCCCCAGGACCCACCATCAGCGTTCTGGGGACAAGTTACAGGCAGGGTGGGCTGTGGCCAATATCGAGAAGCTACCACTCTAGCCCCAGGACCCACCGTCATGGGTCTGGGGCCATCATTCCTCACACAGAGAGCCTTTTTCTGAACGCCCGAACCGAACATGACCGAACTGAACGGCCGAACCCGAATGCGGTGAACGGACCGAACGGCCAAACCCGAACTCAGTGAACCGAACCGGACCGAACCAAATGGCCGAACCCGAACTGCAATCTGTTCGCCCATTCCTACTCCCTCTGTTCTTTCTCCCTCCTCTCCATTAAATCCTTCCCTCCTCCCTGTATGTATTCCATCCCTGATTCCCTTCCCCTATTTTTGGATTTATTTAGAGTAGGATTAGATTCAATTTGGTTTCATTTCAGTTTTGTACCCCTCCCAGTGTTGTTTGTTGTGAGCTGTCTGTGTTCCCCCCCATCCCTGTATGTGTATATATATATATATGATTCATTTTTAATATTTTATACTGTGTTTGTAGGACTAGGCCTTTGTAGATATTAGATAATATGCCATTTAGTTCCATAGTTTTTAGAATAGTTAATAGCAGTTAGAGTTAGTTTAGCAGATATATATAATATTCAAATTCTAAATAAAAAAATAAAAAAATATATAATATCTTCCTCTGCATAATTTGTAAAGGAAGAATGGAGAAGGGAAGCAGGAGAGACCAGACTGCTGCCCATAAGGCAGGCAATGGGGCACATGGCAGAGGTGGCAGGGGCCATGTCAGTGGAGTGGCAGCAGGCATCAGCAGCAGCCCAAGCCCATCACCACTACCCAAATTGCACAGGCCTGATTTTGGCAGACAGGCTTCAGAGGCTCCCAAAAGTGGCACTAGGGGTGTGGTATAGTGGCACCTCCTGCCAGCGTCCTCTGCTGCCATGCAGTCCAGGAGGCTGCGGTTGTTTCCACTGCAGCTGGAGGAGCAGGTGCAGGTGCAGCTGCTTCAGGGTCAGATGTTCTCCAATGTCCGCCATTATTGATGTGATCCCCAGTAGTCCAGGGCTGGTGGATCCCAACCCGGCTGCTAGAGGCAGGGTCCGATCCCTGGGCAATGGCAGAAGGGAGAGGAGCAGCAATAGCAGCAGCAGCAGCAACTATAGGAAGTACATAGAGAGTGGCAGCAGCATGGGCATTCAATCAGCCTCAGGGTCCCAGTACTCCCCTTCGTGGGATGTCACTCAGATTGGGGATAGCGAGGCAGACACTAATCCTGTGGAGGAGATGTTTGGTGCTGAGGTGACAGCTGTCCTCTGAGAGCTGTGTCACCACTATGTTCTTCCCCCCCATCAGCGCTGTCAGTGGTGCATCACGTGGTGTGGGACAGAAGGCGGGGGGGCATAAAATTCTCCATCTGGGCACATTTTAAGTTGGTGTGGGCAGACAATTACAGGACGGTGCAGTACCCTTTGTGCCAGAAGGTGGTGAAGTGTGAGCAGGTGCTCACCGACCTTGGCACAGTTGCCATGGCGAGGCACCTCAAGGGATGCCAAAGTGCTGTGTTTATAAGCAGGCAGGCAGGGGAAGTGGACGCCAGCGGGTTCCCGACTGCAGCGACCAGTCATCTGCCTACATCAGCGGGCAAGCATCCTGCTCTAACAGCTGCCTCTAGCAGCAGGAGTGGTATTGCTGCTGGGGGGGGGGGAGCAGCAGCAGCAGCAGCAGCAGCAGAAGCAGAAGCAGCAGCAACATCAGTGCACCATAGAGGATCTGAGGTGGGGGCAGCTGCCAAGTCCATCAGCACTTCAGAACGTGGAGGGCGGCGTGGCTTTCAACTGAAAGCCACATACATGTTTGGGGAAATGATAGCACTTGATGGGCAGCCCTTCTCAGTGGTTGGGACCATGGGGTTAAGGCACCTGATTGGCTTCCTGGTATCCCAGTTTAAGCTGCCCTTGTGCACCACCCTGAGTTGGCAGGTGGTGCCAACTTTGTACCGGGCTTTAAAGGAGCAGGTGAGGGAGCAGCTGGCAAGAGCATGGGGTGCCACCGTCCACTTCACCACCGACCTGTGGTTGAGTAGGAATGTTCAGCACGCATACCTGGCAGTGATGGCGCACTGGTGGCAGGACCCGGAGGCAGCATTTGGGAGTGGAAGGAGGGGTCCTGAAGCAAGGTATAGATGGGCCCTGCTCCAGGCGGAAGTAATGGACAGTCCCCATACTGCTCAGAACATCGAGGAATCCATTACCGCCATGGCGAGGGAGTGGGTCATGCTAAGTGCGCCCTTCACCAAGGGGTGCGGAGTGACGCACATTGTGGCCAACATATTGAGGGCAGTCCACAAGGGGGGCTTCACCAACATCCCTTGCGTCACACACACCCTTCACCTGATGGTCAGGGATGCTCTGGGCTTGGGGGAGAAGGGAATTGGGTCAGGCACCCTTAGCTCCCTCATCAAGTGGGGGAGGAAGCTGGCCGGTTTCTTTAACTGGAGCGTGAAGGCCAGTGACCTCCTTCAGATGAAACAGGTAGAGCTAGGTTCCCCAGTGCACCAGCTGGTGCAGGATGTGTCCACACGGTGGAATTCTACGTTCCTGATGCTCGAGTGGCTTCTCTAGCAGAAAGCCAACTTGCTACCTTGCATCAGGTTCAACTGGTGATGGACAGCGGGGCACCTCCAGGGTACGATCTGGCAGAATGGGAGATCCTGGCTTACACGGTCTTTGTGCTGAGACCGTTCCTGGCTGTGATGGAGCCCATCATCTCCTCCATGGCCACCATCATCCAGGTGACCCCTCTGGTCAAGAATCTCCTCAGGAGGCTGGAGGAGATTCTCCAGGGGCTGGATTGTGGCCCTCAGGGCAGGAAGCTGGTGGATGAGGCGGTTGACCTGGTGTGGCAGCTGAAGGCAGGACTGAAGGCACGATTCTATGAGCTCCTGCAGGGGGAGGAATACGTTTTGACAGCCATGCTGGACCCCAGGGTCAAGGGCAGCGTGGCACACTAGAAAGCACTCTATGGGCTCTGGAAGGGTGAGCTGGTGGAGAGGGTCTGGCAGGCAGAGCGGGCTCTGGAGAGTGCGTGGCAGCAGCAGGATATCCCTGGGTATGGTGGGAGTGGGAGAAGCCACCCCTTTCAGCCAGTGGGGTCTATTCCTGCCCCCAGCCCTAGGAGTAGCAGTTCTAGCAGCAAGCTGAGCAGCAGCAGCACACCTATTGCGAGCAGCAGCTCATATGTGCAGGGTACTCTGCCAAGCATGGACCCTTGCAAAGCAGGGCAGGCAGCATGGCTGAGGGCAGTGGTGGAGGTGGTGCCCAAGTAGAGCGATGCAAGGGAGTACGACAGCACCTCAGCAGCAGTGGAGACCTACCTCGAGGAGGAGCCATGAATCAAACCCAGCAGCGATCCCTTGGCCTACTGAGCTGGGAAGACCAATGTGTGGCTGGCACTGTCCAAAGTGGCTAAAGGTCTGTTGTCATGCCCACCCATGAGTGTCCCCAGAGAGCCGGTGTTCTCCATGGCAGGGGACATTTTCTCGCCACACCGCCTGAGACTGGCGGTCAAGTTGGTGGAGCAGTTGTTGTTTCTTAAGGTGAACCTTACACTGCTGGGATTCCCCGAGCTGCCCTTGGACATGGATTGATGTTGCAGTGGCGCATGCCATCCCATGCCAGGGGCAGTCTTGGGATGGAGCTCCTCCTCAATCTGGGCTGCCTGCTGCTGCTGAGGTGCTGTCCCTTCCTCCCAATGCCCAGCGCCCACCCTCTCTCTCTCTCTCTCTCTCTCTCTCTCTCTCTGACTAGACGACCTCGGCTGGCCTATCTGACTGACTTCATGATGCAGGGTGGCACTGGGAAGCTGTAAGCCCGCCAACCAGCCTCTGGCTAGACAATCTCGGCATGCCTATCTGACTGGCTCTTTATCGTGCTGCACAGTCTTTGCAAGCCTTTCTGAGTGCCCTGCCAAGGTCCCAGCCTGCCTTCCCTACTGCCTCTGATGCCAGTCTGCCTGTCTGCCCGCCCAGGTTGCAAAGATCAAAGCCTAGCTAAGTCTGTGTTCTGCTCATGCCTGTCAGGGGTCAGGACCNCTCTCTCTCTCTCTCTCTCTCTCTCTCTCTCTCTCTCTCTCTCTCTTTCTCTCTCTCACTACACATCCTCGACTGGTCTATCTGACTAACCTCATGACTCAGGGTGGCATTGGGAAGCTGTAAGCCTGCCAGCCAGCCTCTGGCTAGACAATCTCAGCCCGCCTATCTGACTGGCTCTCTCTTGTGCTGCACAGTCTTTGCCAGCCTATCTGAGTCCCTTGCTGAGGTCCCATACTTCCTTCCCTATTGCCTCTCATGCCACGCTGCCTGTCTGCCCGTCCTGGTTGCCAACCTCGAACCCTGCCTCAGCCTGCCTTCCACTGCTCATGCCATGTTGCCTGTCTGCTGCTGCTGCTGCCTCTACTGTGCCATGGGTTCTTCTACCAGGCAATTCAATGTCTGCCTCTGCTCCATCGATGCCTGGCAGCCTGCAATGCCCGGCCAAGTAGGGGTGCCAGGCCAGCCATCAAACCCCAAGCCTTACCGGCCTCTGCTGTTGCTGCTGCTGCTGGGTCTCAGACAGACAGCCATGGTGCCACAAGCACCCCCAGGGACCAAGTGCTGAGCCTACCTGCCCGGGCAACCCGGAGTGCCAAGCGCCAAGCCTTCCCACTCACTGCTGCTGCTACTGTGTCTCCAACAGCCTGTCATGCCCCCATGGTCACCCCTGGAGTGCCCAAAGCCTCTGCCGTGGCTGAACTTTCTGAACGTTTGGGGAGGTCCGAACTCCACGGGACTGAACCTACGAACCCGAACTAAGTTTTCAGACCGAAAGGCCTAACGGCCGAACATCCAAACTACATTCTGTTTGCACATCCCTACTAGCTTTCCTCTAGCAACAGATGTGTTCTGTGATTGCAAACAATGAAGGGGAGTCCAGGGGCGGGGTTGAGTGGGGGCTGAAGGTGGGGGAATCCCCATCCCTCACCTGCCTCTCCCTGCTATTAGTGCTGCTGCAGCAGCAGCAGCGGGACACCAGGTCACTGATTGGACTTATTCATTAATTAAAAAAAAAGATGACAACTGAAATTAAACTGTATACATTCCTTATCATGTATAAGTATTGCTCAGTCTCCATACCACACATATGCAACTTAATTTCAGTTGTCAATTTATTTTTATTAACGAATAAGAAAAGAAAAATGTATAGATTGGTCTGATATTTAATAAAGTTGCCTTAACATACAATTTATTGTCATGTTAACGTTTGAGTATAATTTTGTAATGCCACCTTAACAAGCTTCTTAAACCAAAGATTTCTTGTCTAGGTAATTTTCACAGAAAGAAAGGGAGGGGGGATGACAATGTTAACAGTTTTTCACAAAACATTTTGGTTTGAGAAGTAGGCCATTGTCAGACAAAAAACTTTTCCAAAATAAATTGTTGACCAGTCTTGCATTCATCCTTGTGGAACATTGTTTGCCAAGGCATGGTATTATGAATAATCTCTTTTCATTATAAAAATATGTTGTTCAAATTGGTTGGAAAATACTCACATAGATTCCCTAGTTACTCACCTATCTCTCATGCCAACATAGGTAATCCACTCACGGTGCATGTTACATGATGCCTTTGATGCCTGCTCAACAGAGTCTGCTACAACCATACTATGGAACCTGGTTCTCTGTCACAGAGGGTGCCTTTAGATAGAGGTGGAGGTTGCCTGCCCCCAGAGCTACTCCAGGAGTGCATCCCCACATCCGCCCACTTCCAACCCTGCCTGGGTCTGCTTTATATGGACTCAGTGGGTTCCCTGGCCTGTGGTCCGCCCATGCTGTGCTCCCCCTGCACCATACAATTTCAGGCTATCACCCAACACCCTAGGCTGGTGCCCACAATTTTATGGCGTTGTCCGGGGTAACGGCCGGCCAGAAGTGGATCTGCAGTGTGAGTCTTCCCATCAGACAGACAGTATCTCCACTTTTGGCCGGTGCCATGAGAAGACTCGTCCTTATAAGAGCTACATTTGGGGACCCAGTCATGCACCTTTGTTCTCGTAGGATAAAAGCGGAATAGTGCATTCTCACGTGTGTTAATTCCTGTGAGAACAGAGTCATGATTGCAATCTCAGAAGTTCCCCCCTGCCCTAGGCAATGTGAGAAAGTGCCCTTAGAAGTAGGTTAATTTGCTGAATACAGTATTCTCCACGGATACTCATTTCACCACTTGTCTTGCGTTTCCTTTTCCATACAGGAGTGAATCCCTCATAAATGTTCTTGCGTTATTTTTACAACTTTCAAAACTGCTAACAATGTTGTTGTCTTTTAGGGTATTAATTTCATCTGAAATATCACAACAGTGGTCATTTTTACACAAGATGGTCCTGCTCATGCACACGCAGATCCGCTGTGTGGGCATGAGTGGGTGCCACCAGTATGCATACCACAGCATGCTCCCGCAACCCACACATCCCCGTTCATGGAGTAACTGGAGAAAACAGAGGTTTTCCATGAGTGGAGATGCTGGGTGGGTGGGGGTGTGACTTCCCCCCCCGCACCGTCCCTGATGCCATGATGCACACCAGTTTCCCCTGCACCGCAGGTTGTATAAAAACAGCCAGTGTTAGTAATATTTTCTTAGAAATGAAGAACTTAAAACTATGCTCCTCAATGTGCTGTACTTTTGAAAATCACACTGCAGTGAATGGGATGTGTCCTGACAATAGTGCTTTGAGAATCAGAGGCATATGTGTAACATAAATGGACTCTAATGTTTGTCTATGGTATTTACATATAGCCATTCATGGATATAGTTTCTGTGGTTTCATTAACGTCTCCCACAGAATACAATTATAGAGACACAAATACTGCAGTTAGAGATGCAGTATATAATTTCAATCAAGAAAAATTAATTCTCCCATGGATGCAGCTTTTGCTAATCTTCTGTACAGATCTGCTCAATTCATCAGGCTCTGTTTAGTCTTATAAATGAAGTGGCATTCTTTTGACACTAGGAAATTATGATTTTTTAAAACAATTTAATTCAAAGGGCATCTAGACTTCTACTAATTTTAAGGTCTTCACTTAGAGAAAAATATATATTATAGGGGTCAAATATAGTACTCAGCTAAATTGAACCACATACAGCTCTATTTCATGACTGCTTTTACAAGAACCTGATTTACTGAAATGTGAATCAACGCAAAAAAGGGTGAGATACAATTAAATATACAAAACCCTCTGTTTTGGAGGTTGTTACACAAGATGACACAAGGCAGGAAATTTAAAGTTAAGGTCATGATTGTTGCGTTAACTCACATACAGGAAAATAAAACTGCCAAAACTGAATGTACTATATATAAAGAATGAATTCAAGTATCCAATATCCTGGCTTTTGGTGGCATGCTTCACATTAATTTGCTTTATTCATAACTTTGGGGTTTAAATTCACTCCTGCTTGTTTTGTGTTTCTTAAATGTTAATGTAGTTAAGAAAATATGCATTGCTTACTGGAAAGATTTTTTAAAAAGAACAATGCATCAGCTACCCCAAAGCTCAAAACTATAATAAATAATATAGATATTTATATATATTTTTAAAGCCCATTAAATCTTCATTAGAAACTATTTTGTAAGCATAGTTGTGGTCTGCTTACTGAAGAATGTGCTTTATTACAAAATATTTGGATGAAAAAGTATAGCTTCCAGCCTAAGACCTTGTATGCCATGACTAGCCTGCCACAGTTTTATGGCGAAGATATATCTCCCTGGAAATGCAGAGCTATCATTTGTTATGTGCTTTGACATTTTGTAATCAGTGAATCATATTCTACAAATTAAGCTTTAGTGCTTCCAGTCAGCACAATCACTGTACAGGCTGTGGCACGGCAGCTCCAGGAACATCTGGACCGCACTGGTTTCCTTGATCCCTTTCAGTCTGGTTTTCGGCCTGGGTATGTTACTGAGACTGCATTGCTAACCTTGGTTGATGATCTCCATTGGATCAGGGTCATCAAATCTTACTGGTCCTGATACACCTTTCGGCTGCATTCAACACAGTCGATCATGAGGTGTTTGTGACTCACCTTCGGGACTGTGCCAGGATTGGCAGGACAGTCTTGGACTGGTTTTGTTCATTCCTGGCCAGGAGAACTCACTGGGTGGTCTTGGGGGTATGTACACCTTCCCCCCGGAACTTCACGTGTGGAGTCCCGCAGGGTGCCATTCTGTCCCCCCTCTTGTTTAACATCTATATGCAACCATTAGGGGAGATCGTGAGAGGGTTTCAGGGCATGCAGTGTCATCAGTATGCTGATGACACTCAGCTCTACCATTCTTTTTCCATCGACCCAGGCCATGAAATCTCCTTATTTTCCCAGTGCCTGTCAGCTGTGGGAACTTGGATGAGGTTGAGCCATCTGCAGCTGAATCCTGACAAGATGAAGGTGATGTTGGTGGGTGAGGGCCTGGGGCACCTGGGAGAGGTTGAATCTCCTCTTGTGGGGGGGGGGGAGGGTTACCTTCCCATGGTCTCTCAGGTGTGGAGTCTGGGTGTGCTGCTCAACTCATGGCTCAGCCTGGAATCTCAGGTTGTGGCTGTGCCGGGGAGTGCATTTTGGCAGTTATATCTTGTCTGGTCGCTTCGACCGTATCTCTCAGACTCTGACCTTGCCACTGTCATCCATGCCTTCATCACCTCGAGGCTGGATTACTGCAATACACGCTATGTGGGGCTGCCTGAGAAGCCGGTCTGAAGGCTGCAGCTGGTGCAGAAGGCTGCAGCCTGTCTCCTTAGGGGGTGGGCTGCAGGGATCACATGACAGCTGTGCTCCGGGCTCTGCACTGGCTGCCAATAAAGCACCGAGCTAGGTTCAAGGTGCTGTTTTTGACCTTTAAAGCCCTTCACTGCCTGGGCCCTGCTTATCCTCAGGACCGCCTCACTCCCCATGTGCCCCAGCGACCCCTGAGATCATCCGTGCAAGCCTTTTTGGAGGTTCTCCGGGCGAGATGGGTGGCCACCGATGTTAGATCTTTTTTGATGTATGCTCCTGTGCTGTGGAACTTGGTCCCGGCGGAGGCTCGGTTGACCCCCACTCTCCTGTCATTTCGATGTTTTTGTAAGACCTGGCTGTTCCGCAAGGCCTTTGGCAAGGGGTGGGTGGGTGGTAGTGTGGGTTGGGGTGTGTGTGTTTTTCTCCCTGCATATGGGATTTGTAACTTTTAAATTGTTTTTATTGTTTTATTGTTTTTAATTTGTTGTTGCCCTCCCCACCACCCCGAGCTGGGCAGGAGGGGCAGGATAATTTTTTTAAATAAATAAATAAATAAATAAAACCTCAGCTGCCTCCAATTTGCCTTCCTAGAATTCCAAGACTATCTTTGAAATCAGTGGGAGTTTTGAATGTGGAAAGAATGCACAATTTTAGCCAGGCCCCTTGTAAATGTTGCAGGATTTACATATTGTTTAACTTATTATATTGTCCCTGCAACATGAAAGGAGGTAACATACAGTAAAATTGGGTGAACACAGTTTCAGGTCTTTATTGAACTTAAAATGTCAATCTAAATGAGGGGAGGGTGGGGTGGTTAAACAACTCAACATATCCCCAAGACCTGTCAGGTCCAATGCATTATATCCACAGGCAGACACCACCACCTCAGATGTACCCTCTGAGATCATGAAGCAAGAAGCCTGCTAGAGAGTTAGTTGGATGATTAGATGAGAAGGGGGTAAAAGGGGCACTTGGGGAGGACAAAGCCATTGCATAGAACCTGAATGAATTCTTTGCTTCAGTCTTCATGGCAGAAGAGGTTTGGGAGATACCCACACCAGTGCTGTTCTTTGTAGGTGATGACTCAGAAGACCTGCCATAAATCAATTTGACTCTGGAAGAGGTTCTAGAGCAAACTGACAAACTAATTAGTAACAAATCATCAGAACCAGATGGTATTCACCCCAGAGTTCTGAGGGAACTCAGATATGAAATTTGCAAACTTACTCCTGGTACTTTTAACCTATTGCTAAAATCAGTCACTGTTCCTGAGAACTGGAGGGTGGCAAATGTAATTCTGATATTTAAGAGCTTCTCAATAGTTAATGATCCTAGAAACTACAGACCTGTGAGCCTAATGTCTGTGTGGGCAAAATGGTGGAAATTATTATTAAGAACAGAATTATGGGGCATATTTTAAACATGGATTAATGGGGAAGAGTCAACATGTGTCTTGCAAAGGGAAGTCATCCCACACTAACGTATAGAATTTTTTTTGAAAATTACTTGCATTATTTGCTAAATACTTGCATGTGGATAGTAGGGATGAGAAATCAGGTTGAAAATAAGAATTCGATCGAAATCTCAATTGGATTAAATTGTATTGTATTTCAATCGGATTAAAATCAGAATCAGATAGTATTTTTCAAAATTAATTTCAATGGGAAAATTTCCCTTTGATGTCAATGAAAAACTTCAACTTTTGAAGACCTGTTCACCCAGCTTCGGAGGGGAGGGTGGGAGAGTAGGATAGGTTGGAGGGATTTGGGGGAGGGGTTTCTAGTAAATGTTGGGGGGGATTATTCTTTTTTAATCATTTTATCCTATGATGTTTTATGAGTTTTTATTGTTGTTGTTTTTGTTGTGAGCCGCCCCGGGATGCCGTGAGCGTGAGGGGGCGGCCAATAAATGTAAATAAATAAATAAATAAATAAAAAACCTGAACCTATTCAGTTCTATGGATCATTCATCATTCTAAGCCACAATCCTAGAATGATGAATGGGCCAAAGAAGGGCTTAGCAAATCGCAATTGCAGAGAGGAAGAAATGAGTGAGAGTGCACCCTTGAATTAATCTGATCCAATGAAAATTGGGTAGGTTGGGAAAATTGGGTAAATCAGATTAATCTGATTCTGATTTTCCCCATCCCTAATGGATAGGAGTGAGCCAGTTGATATATTGTATCTGGACTTTGAGAAAGCATTTGATAAGGTCCTCATGAGAGACCCTTGAGGAAATTAAAAAGTCATGGGATAGGAAGAAGTGTCCTCTTGTGGACTGGTAACTGGTTAAAGGATAGGAAACGAAGAGTAGGACTAAATGGCCAGTTTTCACAATGGAGATGCGTAAATAGTGGAGTGTCTCAGGGATTTGTGCTGTGACCAGTATTGTTTAATGTATTCTTTAATGATCTGGAAGTAAAGACTCTTTAGTAAAGAGTGAGGTGATCAGATTTGCAGATGACTCAAAATTATTCAAGGTAGTTAAAACACGAGCAGACAGTGAAGAACTGCAGGAGGATCTTGTAAGATTGGGGAACTGGGCATCTAAACGGAAGATGAAATTGAATGTGTGCAAATGCAAAGTGATACACATAGGGAAAAATAATCCAAACTATACATACACAATGCTGGGTTCTAAATTAGGAGTTACCACTCAGGAAAAGAACCTTGGAGTCACTGTGGACAATACACTGAAATCCTCAACTCAGTGTGTGGCAGCAGTCAAAAAAGCAAATGGAACATTGGGAGTAATTTGTAAAAGGATAGAGGATAAAACTGAAAATATCATTATTTATTTATTTATTTACATTTATTAGTCACCCCTGTATAAATCTATGGTGCGACCTCACCTTGAGTATTGTATGCAGTCTTGGTTGCCCCATCTTAAAAAAGATGTAGAAGAAATAGAAAAGGTACAGAGAAGGGCAACAAAAATGATATATGGTATGGAACAGCTCGTCTATGAAGGAAGGCTAGATAGGTTAGGGATCTCCAGCTTGGAGAAGAGATTACTGAGAGGGGATATGATAGAAGTTTATAAAACCATGAGTGGTGTGGAACAAGTAAATAGGGAATGGTTATTTGCCCCATCAAATAGTCATTGAACCAGGGGACACCCCATGAAACTAACAAGTACTTTTTTTAAAAAAAGAAGAAAGTTTTTTTTCACTCAGCGCAAAATTATGTTGTGAAATTTGTTGCCAGAAGATGTGGTCAAGGCCAGTAGTATAGCTGGGTTTAAAAAAGGATTGGACAAGTTTCTGGAGGTCCGTTAGCAGATATAGGTCGGGTAGGTTTGCAGGAACGTAGCTTCTTACTGTTGGGAGCTGGGAGTGAACAAGAGGGAACAGATCACCCCACTGTGACTGGTTGGGTACTTCTTCCAAACAACTGAGACTGGCCACTGTCAGAGACAGGTCCTGGGCTCAATGGACCATTGGTCTGACTCAGTTTGGTACTATTTATGTTCTTATGTTTTTATAATGCCCATGTGTCAGGGTCTGGAGACAGGAGTTATGAACTGCCACAAACCAGAGACTGGTGTTATCCTGCTTAGCTGTGGTGATGCTGCCAACCACCCCAGGGTTAGAGATAATGCTTTGGGTCACAGCTCCTCTAATTGGCATTAACTCTGACCCCCCACCTTCTAAGGTGGTGCCTCCAAAGTCATAATTTCCTTTACAATTTCCAATTACTAGACTGAGTCTTACATTTGATGCTATGACAACAATGATCTAACCACTCTGCTTGAATGCACCCATGGTTACACAACTTGAATACAATGGGTGAAGACTCTACAGGGAAGGAAAAAACAAACAAATAAATAAGACCCAGGCCATTGGTCTTATTGGGGAAAAAAATCCTTCCTCGTCCTGAATAAATGGCAACTAGTGCATCCTATAGTGCCAGTCCAAGAGGGTGGGTCGGATTCTGCTTGCCAGTCTGACTCATAGCTCTGCCCCCACTCCCAACACCTCCACGTTTAAGCTTCGTCAGGAAGGGTTCATCTCCATGCCCTTTTCTTGTCAAGAAGCCATGGATCAGACAATGGCTGAATCAGTTTGAAAGACACAATGCACCTTTAACCCTTCTGTCCCCAAAGGCTGCCAGGCCAGGATACCACTGCTGCCTCAGTGCCTCCCTTCTTTGAAGCATGCGTGGACAATATTCCTATCCCCAACAGAGTCATGGAGGGGAGGGGGATTTTAATCTGACATCTACAAATTGTGATTCTTCCAAATTTCCTTCTTTTCTGCCATTCAGATTTCTAGAGGGATTGACTATCATTTCCATATGATTATAAACAGAATACTTTACAGTACCTCTCTCCTTAAAAAAACACAACCAAGTCTCCAAACAGTCACCCTGATTCTATGTGTGTGTAATGTTAAGTAATTGTTGAACTGTTTGAAGCATGCTGGTTGAGTAAGCCTCTCCAAAATACTTTTGCACGTTTGAAAGAATAAAGAATAGCACTTAAATAGCTCTGGGGATAACAGAGCAATTATTTATTCAATTCCTTCTCCAGTTTGATTGATCTGATGTAAACTGTTATTTGAGTTAAGCATCAAGGTAGAAATTTGTCTTGTGGACAGCAGTAAAAGAATAAGAAAAATGAATTACACTAGCTTCTATGTTAATTTATGAGAACTTTCGAGGAGTATAAATGGTTGAAAGCTGATATGCCTGGGGACTTTAAAGGAGCATGGGGTTCACTGAAACTGGTTCAGGGAGGTTTATTTTACATTTTTCTGAACAGTGTAAACCCTTGCACCAGTGGAAGTCACTGTGGGATTATTGTGAGGAGTCACTTCGGATAGGTGGTTGAACCACCATTTGGCGTCTTTAAGGTTTTTTTGCTGGAGGGATGTATAGAAATCTTATGTATCTAATAAGCATCCCCATTTATTTATTTTTTGGTACTTGAACAAATGAGTATTGTCAGGTTTAAACAGATGTCTAGATAAGGGAGCTTCTCCTATAATATAATAGAGAATTTGGCCGTAACAGAAGACAAAAGGCATGCTGAGAATTATTAAGGTCAGAATTATTAAGGATCCAGATTAGAGTGGTACAAATTAAGCCTGAAAATTCCCCTGATAAGCACCCCTGTGCGCTGCGGGGAGCCTTTGTCCCTGCTTCACTCAGGGGAGAAGGCACAGTAGTGTGTGGGGGGTGAATCTTTTCCGCTGGTTGGGGAGTGGTCGGGCTGGCGGCAGCTTGCAAACTGCATCCCTCTGGGGATGCAGTTTCAATTGGCCGGTTTGAGGCCATGTGATAGTGGAGCGTGCTGTGCAGCTCTCATTAGGCTGGCAGCATGTGGACGAACAGGACGTGTGCTATCGGGTGCAGCAAAAGGGGGCTGATCCAGGCCTTGGGAGCTTCTCTCTACCTCCCCACCCCCCCGCAGGTTTTGTGAGGCTACTGTGGCAGTGGCAGAGGGGCTTGAGGACGTGGTGGCAGGCTGAAGAGTGGCAGCAAAGGCTAAGTTCTCAGGCAGCATTAAGGAAAGGGGGGGGGGTGTACTAGTTAAAGTGCATTTACCAGGCTTGGGATATCAGGTTGGGGTGTTGGTATGGGCAGGAGAAAAGGGCCCGGGAGGCCAAGAAACTCATGAGCGGGGGCCAAAAGGCTGCTGACAGTTGAATGGGGGGGCAGACGGAGGACTGATGACCTTCCAACCCTGGCACAGTTGGGGGTTCAGGGTGCTAATGATGGTCTGATGGATGTGGGGCCTGGCTTCCTCGATGGGCAGAGGGTGGCTGAGATGACATTCCAGACAGCTAGTGAAGGTGGCCCTAGGCAGCATGCTGCTGTTGCTGGGCAGTTTAGTGACACGGCCCCCTCTGGTGGGGCTGCAGGGGGAATGCAAGAGGGACTGCCTGGAAAGCTTGGCAGCACGCTGCTGTTGCCGGGCAGTTTTGGGATGCAGCCCCCTCTGGTGGGACTGCAAGGGCAACACAGGCTGTAATGGCGAGGCAGGCTGCAGGTGGGATAAGGGGCCAGGAGGATCAAGGGATTGCACTATTGCAGTCCCTTGCAGACAGGATGGATGCGTGGGATGGGGTCATGGGCAGGCTGGCTGCAGTTGGCATGAGGTGGGTGGAGCAAGGGCCCGATTAGTGCGCAACTGGGGCTGGTGGTTTGAGTGATTCTGCCCTTGTTTTACCTCAGCCTAGTGCGCATGCTACTCTGATACCTGCGGCAGCTGGTGCAGGAACCGGTGAAGATAACCCGACGGTGGAGCAGCTTGTGCAAAAGGTAGACCAGATAGAGCAACAGATCACCAGGATTGCGGCATTCATTGAGGCTGGCGACCGGCCTGCGGCAGGGAGTGTGCCTCCTTTTGTAACTGTGCAGGTTTCACCGGCACAGATGGCCCCAATAGCAGGGGATGGTGAGTATCTGGATGGAGGTAGATGGGTTAATGATGGGTCCAGAGGGCCTCAGCTGTGTGAGAGTAGCTACTGGGTGCAGGCACTGACTACCTCGAACCAGGCATCATCCTCACATGCTGGGGAGAGTACGGTAATGGCTGTTGGGTTGCCGAAACAGCTGCAAGGGGGCGGAGTTGTGACAACGGGGCAAGCTGGACAGGGTCAACTATGTGTGCAGCAGGATCCAAACCACTTGGTCTGGGTAGACAATGTGTGGTGCCCAGAGGCGGGGGCTGCAGCTGCGATTCAGTCTGGGAATGTGGGTAATGGACAGAGTCAGGTAGCACCAGGGAGCAGTGCTCAGGTTCAGCCCACTGGGGGGTCGTCAAGCAATCTGGAGGATGCAGGGATGGCGGCACAGTCAGGGAGCGAGGTCCCTCCCATGAGAGGTGGTTATGCCAGGGTTTCTGCACCCATTGGGGTGCAATTGATGCAAGCCACGGGAGAAAAAATCTGGAAGGGGGAGTACATTGATTTATTTGCCTTGCTCTTTTGCGATCCTATCCCTGATCCTAACCCGAGGCAGAAACCTGGGGAGTATGAAAAAGCAAAGCAAAGGAAGGTTGATAGGAATTGGGTGAACTGGGAGTCGACGTTTATCATTTACGCCGGGGTAATCATGCAGGCATTTCCCAAGAGGGCGATAGGCCTATGGAAGTATTTTGATATTGTGAGGAGGGCCTATTTGATGAAGGAGGGTTTCGGGTGGCTCAGATATGATGAGGCCTTCAGACAAAACGCGGCCATTGCGCCGGATGTGCAATGGGCTGTGGAAGACCACGATTTGTGGATTGAATGCATCCAAAAGAAGGATGTGGCTAGGGATTATTGTGGCCATGTTATTGTAAAGGGGGCCAGGCAACCCACTGATAATTTTTGGGGCTAACCTAGCAAGAAAGGGAGCCAGTCGCTGGCATGCTGGGATTTTAATGATGGGTCTCATTGTTTTCGTGCCAACTGTAGGTTCAAACATGTCTTCTTGCAGTGCAGTGGGCCTCATTCCATTGCCAACTGCCAGAGACAGAGGGGCGGGGTGAAAGGGGCAAGCGCCCCTTTCTGAATGGAGGAGACTGAGGTGGGGGTGCAGGACAGCAGGTTGTTAGTAAGAGCACCAACACCAGTTAGATAGTGGGTACTCAGGGAATTATTAAGGGGTTACCCACAGGTACAGGATGAAAGTTACATTGTTGAAGGTTTTCGTGTTGGTTTTGAGATTCCATTTGAAGGGGAGCGGGTGCACATGTTTGCCCGTAATTTGAAATCAGTTAGTGCTTTGGAGGATATTGTTGAAAGAAAGTTGACAAAAGAGGTTTTAGAGGGATGGGTTGTGGGTCCCTTCACAGTTTTACCTATGGAAAATTTGAGAGTTTCTCCACTTGGTATTGTACCCAAGAAGGCCCCAGGGGAATACAGATTGATACATCATCGGTCATATCCCCGGGGCTATTCGGTGAATGATGAAATTCCGTGGGACATCTGCATGGTGCACTATGCATCATTTGATGTTGCAGTGGAATTGGTGCAGAATTGCGTTAGGGGTGCCCTCATGGCAAAGAGTGATATTAAGTCGGCATTTTGCCTTTTGCCTGTTCACCCTAAGGATTTTGACCTTCTGGGGTTCGCTTTCAAGGGTCAATTCTATTATGACAAGGCTATGCCCGTGGGATGTTCCATCTCATGTGCTGCTTTTGAAAAATTCAGCACTGCACTAGAGTGGATAGTCAAACAAAGAGTGGGACCAAGTCATGTGATCCATTATCTCGACAATTATTTGTTTATCGGAAAGGTGGGGTTGCGGGAGTGCGCCGACTTTTTGGGTGTATTCCATAAAGTGTCCGAGTTAGTGGGTGTCCCTTTGGCTGAGGAGAAGACTGAGGGCCCTGCGGAAATGCTAACCTACCTGGGCATAGAGCTGGACTCGGTCAGGGAATTGTCATGGTTACCCCAAGCTAAGATTCAGGATTTGCGGGTCGAGATAAGGGCATGCATGATGGCTGGCAAGGTTACGTTGAGATTTTTGCAATCCCTGCTGGGTAAGCAGAATTTTGCTTGCCAGGTTATTGCCGCGGTCGGGCTTTCTTCTCTCAATTATACATCAGGATGGCCAGGGTCTGCTTCCCCATCACCACATCAGAGTGACGAATGAGATGCGGGAAGATCTGGAGGTATGGTTGGAGTTCTTGAGGACACACAACGGGGTTAGTCTGTGGCGTGACCTGTATCTGTTGGAAACGGAGTTGCAGGTGCACTCTGATGCAGCTGGGGCGGTGGGCTTGGGGATTTATTTCCAGAGTGCCTGGTGTTTAGAGTGGTAGCTGGATCAGTGGTATGCATCAGGTATTTTAAGAGACCTAACCTTTTTGGAGTTGTTTCCGATTGTAGTTGTGGTGCATGTTTGGGTTGACAGTTTTAGGGACATGAAAGTTATGCTTTGGTGCGATAACATGGCCATGTTGCAGGTGGTTAAATCTTTATCTTTGAGATAAGATAGGGTGATGCGGCTGGTGAGGGTCTTTGTACTGTGCTGTTTGAAGTTTAATATTCTGTTTTGTGCCACGCACGTCCTGGGAGTGAAGAACGAGATAGCTGATGCCCTCTCTTGTTTACAGATGTGGTGTTTTGGGGAGCTTGCTCCACAGGCAAGGAAGGAACAGGACTTCATGCCCAGGGAGTTATGGAGTCTTGGAAGTTAGAGTTGAAGAACACAGTAAAGGGTTCTGTGTCTCCGGCACATGGCTCATGTATGAGAGGGTGATCAAGGAATTCTGTGTGTTCGCTCGTGGTAAGGGATGGCCTGTGTGATATTCACAGTGACTATACAGCAGCGGGTTCAGTTCAGTTTGGAATTGCGCAAGAGAGGTTTGGCAGCCAGCACGATAGCGGCAAAGCGGTCAGCGTTGATCTTTGTGTCAAAGATGTTTGGAGTACAGGAGTCGGAGCGGATGCCAGTGCTGAAGGCGATGATTGTCTCTTGGAGGAGACAGTGCTGGATGTGGGCTGACAGCAGGGTTCCTTTGTCTCCAAAGGTCCTGGCGGATATTGTTGGGAAACTTGGTGAGGTCTGTGTTGATGCTGGGGAAGTTTGTCTGTTTAATCTCCCTCTGTTCCCCTTCCTAAGTCTCTCCCCCAGCTCCTGTCTCTCAAATTGTAAGCCCTAGGGGCAGGGACCGTGTCTATTTCATTACTTTGTAAAATGCCAGGTACACTGCTGGCGCTATATAAATGTTTGTTATTAATAATAATAATAATAATTTGTTTTAGCCTTTTTTGCAGCACTAAGGGTTAGTGAATTGGTGGTGCGGGCCAGGTCTGACTGGTCTAGGCGAGAATTGCAGCTCAGCAATGTGACCATGGGGGGAGTAGGTATGGAGGTGTGCATCAGGCTTTCCAAGACTGATCAGTTAGGCAGGGGCTCGAGGGATGCTCTGGCTAGGTCCTTCGACCCTCTCATTTGTCCCATGGCATGTATGGAGGAGTATTTAAGGGTCAGATCTGGCATGCCTGGATCATTGTTCGTACACCAGTCGGGGCAGCCGTTAACTCGTTATCAATTTATGGCAGTTTTTCGGTGTTGTTTGTGTTTGCTGGGGCTATCTGGGGTGGTTTTTAGATCCCATTCATTTTGGATTGGGGCAGCATCTTCTGCTTCTTCGGCTGGTTTTACTGATGGAGAAATTAAAAGGGTTGTGAACTGGCGTTCTGGGTTTTTTAGAACTTATGTGCACCCGTTCCCGGTGCTATAGATACGTAAAGGGCTGTTGAGTGACAGTTTTTTCTTTTCCCCTTGTTCCTTTCAGGAGACCAGCTGAATTATTGGAAAAAGGTAATTTGGATTTTGGGCCACAGTTTCATTCATTGGGCTGAGAAAAGGGTTCGGGCAACTAGTTGGGGCACACAGCTCAGTTTGGTTGATAAAGCAGTTGTGGTTTGGAAGGGCCAGAGGGGTATTCTGTGGCCTCAGTTGATGCCAATGGTCTTGGGGTGGTTAGAAAAGCCTCCGTCTGATCTGATTTTGATCCATTTGGGTGAGAATGATTTCACCAGGGGATCTGGTTTGGATCTTTCAATTATGATTAGGCAGGATTGGGTTCGATTGTGGGATCTTTTTCCTCAGGTCACTCTGGTGTTCACTGAAATGTTGCAGAGAATCAGGTGGCCTGGGGCTGTTAACCCGAGTGGTGGATAGAGCCAGAAAAAAGGTTAATGTCAAAATTAGGAAGTGGATAGGGTCGCATGGGGGGGTTGGTTTAATCACCCTGAAATTCGATGGACCGAACTCGAACTATATTGGCAGGATGTGGTTCACCTATCCAAGATTGGTTTGGATTTGTATATTGGTAATATAAAGACCATGCTTAAAACATTAATTTAGGGAGTTTTTTGGATGTTAAGTAGTCAAATTGCTAAATTGGGGGGTGTTCAAGCAAGTGAAGCTGCTGAACATGTGGCGGTTTTCAGTACCATACAGTAAATTGGTAAGGGCTTTATAGACTGGGTACAGTGGAGGATGATCAGGATCATCCGGCATGGTGGAGTGTGGGAAGCAAATTAGGGGATGGACACCCCACATGATCCCAGGAAAGATGGGGAGATGTTGTGGGCATATGGGGAGGATCCAAGCGGTCCCTAAATATGCATCAGCAACATCTGTCCTGCACGGAAATGGATCAATGCTATGGGAAGGGGATTGGACTGGCATCTCCAATCCAAATGGTGGCAACTCTATGGTACTGAAAGTGGGGAGTGAAGAAAAATTTGGATTGGATAATGATTTGATATGGCACTCCCCTTGTTATTCGAGCACCTTAATTGGGAACATTTTAATTGGCATTTAATTGGCATGGTAATAATACAAATGAGATTAATTGGCTAATTCTGATTTTACTTTGCAAGGCGAAGGTTTAAATAATTTAATTCAGGCTAATTTGGCTTTGATCTCATCCACTGCTCTTTAAGGTATTTTTTATTTTATTTTATTTTATTGCAGCCGAGGCCAAAATATTCAGAAAACAAACAAGTCACACATAAATAATAAGCAAATATAACCAAAATTGCCAACATCTAATAAAACTTTTCTGAGCCCACAGAAAACAAAATTCTGGCTCATGGTCCAATAACCCCCCCCCTTAACCAAATACAGAGAGTAAAACAAAATGCCCAAAGCCCACTACCTGACCAGACATGTGCCATGACTCCTCACTCCCTACTCAGGGGACATTTAAACTGGAGGAATAATGTGCGCAAATTTAAGGCAGCAATCAGAAACTGCGCTACCACTGCTGAAATGGATGGAACCTCGTCTGCCAGAGCCATAATGAGTAAGTTTTGATCTGTACGCCCTGGAAATTTCCGGAGAAAGGCTGCGAGGAATTTGTGGCGGATTTGGTCATATAACCGACATTGAAATATGACATGGGCGGGAGTCTCGACCTCCTGTTGGTCGAACGGGCAAAGACGCTCTGAAAAGCTAATAGCCAAGAAACGCCCCTCCAGAACACTCGTAGGTAGGGCATTAAACCTGGCTAACATAAAAAGAAACTTACCCCTGGTGGAAATTGATGAAGTCAAATAAGAGGCCATGCTCAGACAAGGCCTTACAAGGGGCAGATAGCTTGCGAGATGGCGGGTGGCTCTAATTTTAGCCATCTCATCCTGCTGAGCCCTGTCCTCCAGCCTTACTTGAAGATCCCTCAGCACTACGGCCAACTCCCTGCCCTTCCAATAGTCGGGTCCATAACCCATCTGTCGCAAATAAATATCCACGGCCTGCTGCCATGAGCTCTTGAATGGATCCGTAATCAAAAACTGGACCAACCCTCTGGCTTCGGTATGGTGTAGTTTAGCCCAGAATCTAAGAACACTCCTCCATGCCTGAGTAGACCATCGCGTCTGTCCCAACTCCTGTCTGATGGCCGCGAACGGAGTCGCTCTAGGAATCCTCAACAGCCTCTGAAGGAAGCGAGCCTGAATACTGTCCAACTTCCCAATCTGTGTGGGAAGAAGGGGCACCCAAACCTGTGCCCCGTAAAGCAACTGGGCTCGTACTTTTGCATTTAGAACCTTTATAGCGGGGAGTATAACCCGTCCACCGGTGTGGCAATATAACCTATGTAGGGCAGAGGAAGCCCCCCTAGCCTGGGACAATGCCTTCTCAAGCTGGTCCTTCCAGGACCCCGTCGCTTGGAATAGCAAACCCAGGTAACGGAAAGATTTGACTTGGTCAATACTTTGGCCACCAATGGACCATTTATGCCGCTTCCGGGCTCCGGTAAATACCAAAATTTTGGACTTCCCGTGATTGATATGCATCTTATTGCACTGGCAAAAATTTTCAAAACAGGCAATTTGCCTATTTAAACCCACCCTCGTTTGGGATAATATTGCAATGTCATCTGCATACAGCAGACACCCCACTGCACGCCCAGCCAACTTGGGGGGGAAAAAGTCAGATAAGGCCAGCAGCGGGATGACTCCATTTATAAAAAGATTAAAGAGGGTGGGAGCCAAAACGCAACCCTGTCTAACGCCCAACCTCGTTGATATTTCCTTGGTCAGGTGTCCCAACCGGTCTAACTTGATTGCCAGAGTAGTATTGGCATGGAGTTGTTGCAGGAGGAGGAGCAAGCGTTTGTCGATGCCCATCAACTCAAGCCTGTCCCACAAAATGGCCCTATCGACTAAATCAAAGGCCGACCGGAGGTCTAAAAAGGCCACAAACAACTGCCCATTGGTACTAGTATATTTCTCTGCCAAATGTTGCAATATAATGCAGTGCTCTACCGTTGAGCGCCCACTTTGGAAACCAGCTTGCTCCGGACATAATACCTGATCCCGGGCTATCCAGTCATCTAATTTACGCGACAGCCACTTTCCATAGATTTTACAGGTGGAACAAAGCAGACTAATGGGCCTATAATTTGCAGGGAGTGCATAGTCTCCCTTTTTGTAAATAGGTACCACTATGGCCAAGCCCCACTGAGTGGGAATTTTTCCAGTATTGTTCACAACTGTGAATAAGAGGGCCAACCTTGGGGCCCACCACTCCACTGACCTCTTGATTAGATCAATTGAAATCAAGTCAGGACCGGGGGCTTTCCCGCTCTTAAAGGTTCCAATGATTTCCACCACTTCGGAGGCCGTAACCGGCGGCCAGGGAGGTAAAACAACTACCTCCTCCCAGCGCCTTGAGGGAGCAACTGCGGCCTGATCTGCGGAAAAAAGGTCCTGGAAATGGGAAACCCATAAAGATTCGGGCACTGCTACACGAGAAACACCCCCCTGGGATTTACCCAGATCTCGTACCATCTGCCAGAACCTTCTGCCGTCCCTGGAATTGGCCTCTACTACCAACCTATCCCAAAACCCATCCCAGTATTGAGTTTTCTTCCCTTTAACAGCCACCTTATAGGCTTTCTTAATCTCAAAATACTGTATGGGCAGGGCAACTGCACCACTCCTCCTATACTCAATGTATAATTCCAGAAGCTGCCTCCGGAGTTCCCTACATTCCTGATCAAACCATGTTTTAGCATGCTGATTTCGAGGATACTGTCCACCAACCTTAGGGCCACATGATAACAATATCGAGCCCAGGGACTTCACCATTTCAGAAAATTGATCTACCACAAGGCTGTCTGCATCCTCGCCCTGCCCGAGAGCTGGCCCAGATGACACCGACACCCTCCTCATAAAGGAGACCACCCTCGACCATGTGGGATCTGACAGCTTAACCGAAAAATGGCGAGGACCCAAGGAAGAGAACACTGGTCCTTTGGTCGGGGGGGCAATTGGGACTCCCCGGTGGAACAACAACAGTGTCAATGGAAGATGGTCACTGCTGTGACAATTGCCCACGGCAAAGTTCTTAATGAGATGAATTACATCCTGGGAAACAGCCATATAGTCGCAGACACTGGAGCCCACAGAGCCCACGAAAGTAAATTCACCCTCCACATCTCCAAAGCCAGATCCATTCAGTATGGAGAGGGAGTATTCCATTACTACTTTTGCCAACATATGGCCTGAGTTATTGGTAACGGTATCCTTGGATCTCCTAGGATTCATAGGGCCAATCCCACCGCTATCCCCCTCCAACAGGGCAGCACTAATTTCTTCCTGGGCCAGGCGAGCATTAAAATCGCCTGTCAAAATGATCCCAGCCCTGGGATGGTACTGCATTACCTCCTCCAATAGCTCTGTCAGGAGTGACCAGAACCTGGGACTATATGATTTAGCATTTGCAGGAGGAATATACACTGTAACTAGTGCAACATAGAAACCCCCTGTCTTGATTACTATAGCCAATGAGCAAGGTGGCCTACTATAGGTGGCAATTACTGATTCCTTAATCCAGACAGCAATTAGCCATGCTATACCTCCAGTTGGACGACCCCTGGTAGCTGGAGCTTGGGCTGGTAGATGATAAACTATATAATTCTCAAAGGTAGGTTGGTTGATTAGCCATGTCTCTTGTAAAGCAATGACCGGGAACCCTAATAGAAATTCTCTAACTTCTGGATACTGCAATGATCTTGACCAGCCTGCACAATTCCATGAGCATACGCCCAGGATTTTGGAGTCATGGCACAGCCTGTCTCAGGGAACCTTAGCTGCCCCCCCCTCCGCCTCAGGCAAATCAATATGGGCCAGGGATACATCCCGGCCAAACGCTTTAGGATGTTGAAGCTGACTATTTGAATCCGAGGCGGCTACCTTACCCTCCCTCCCCCCTGCCTCTGTGAATTTGGCCAAATCGGAAAAAATAGAGGAGGCAAAGTCAGTTATATCCATAGGGGGCGGGGAGGGTAAGGAAAATGTTCGCACCAAACCTGAGTCAGTTTTTGGCTTTGGGGTAGATTTAGCCCGATCCTGAGGCATGGCCAACTTTGTTAAGCGAGCCCCAATAGGTTCTCGTATGGGGTTAGTATCCTTAAGAATAGAGCTATCCCCCCCCTTTGGAACCATCGAATTGTGCACAGGTAAATGTGGGACAACAGGGGCCTCAGACACAGAAGCAACCCTTGGGAAAAGAGGGCGCCTAACACTGTCTACCAGAACCTCACCCAAAATAACCCCCCAAGAGGCAAACAAAGGTGCCTTTGAAAAAAGTTCCTGGACCAGTTGGGGAGATCGGAAATATATTACTAATCGTTGGGAATGGTCGGCAGCAGGGAGAATTTGAAAGGAACGCAGCTGCCACAAAGGGAAAGGGTATGCCAAAATTGAAGAAAGATGGTGTTGGATAGCCGCTTTAGTCTGCCATCGGGGAAAATTCCCATTTGGCAGAGGGAAAACCCTCAAAGCCATAGCAAACCGGTCAGTAGAGAAAGAAGAGGAATGGAAATTCCCTCTGTTGTCTAAAGACTGCACCCGGCAACTCGCTTGGCTAATTGGGGGAATACCCTGAGGGCGGACCTGTTGGGGGTTGATTTCATGATGCAAACCGTTCCCGGGTGTATGTGTAGCTAAATGTGCCCCAGCACTAGATGCTGTCACATGGTCAACTAAGGTTTGCAATCTCTCCCCCTGAACTGTTAATAATTTACTGATGCCTTCCAGCTGTAAGTATAACTTTTTGGCAAGATCTGTAATAAGGAGACATTGGTCACCCAATAATTTATATAGAAGCGTGTTGGTGGCAAAAACCGCTTCCTGAGCATTTTTAAAGGGGGAATTTCTCCTATCGGGTTCTATAAAAGGTAGGGGCGAGCCCTCATAACTTAAGCACCCCTCACTAGAATGGGGGCTAAGCTGCAATGAATGGGGAGAAAACAAAGACCCAGAAACCAGCTGGGATTCATCCCTCACCATCCCTGCTAGAGTACTGGGAACTGCTGGGAAGAAAAAGTCCAACCTCTTTTGTTTGGGGCTAGGTTGGTCAACGGGTTTGACTGGATCTTGGCGCTCTCTTTTCCTCGTCATGATGTATATTTCCCTAGTAACCCCGCCTCCGACACAGCTGACTCAGGTGACTAGAGAGACGCCGACACTGGATCGCCGCTCTGGAGCTCAAGGGAAAGACCGAACAGAATTCTGGGTCGGCGGTAGACCGTCTTGATCTCTCTAGGTGCGCTCAAGGTGTGCAGATGGTACAGATGTTACTGCCGCAAACAGGCGCAGTGCTTACAGTATGGGGCTAGGCAGCATACAGGCGAGTGCACTCACACCTCGACGAGCACTCCTTCCCAGTCCGACCAGGAGGTGGGGCACTGCACTGCGGCCCCGGCCTAACGGGCCCAGCTAACGGGCGACACCCTTTGGATGTCGCCCTTAGGCTGGCGCCCAAGGGCTGACGCCCAAGGGGGCCCCAGCCCCTGTTTAAGAAATACCTGGGAGAAAAGAGAGCCAATGAAGGCCAGGCAGGGAAATCCACAGCTCCTCCCCAAGCTACTCCTTCCCCCAGCAGCTGCACAGGACACCCTCTTTAAGGTATTAGAGTGGATACATTTGGTTAATTGGTTTTGTTTTTCTTAACAAGTTCATTAAGATTGGATTCAATAAATACAGCTGCAGCCAGCTTTTACCCAATATCCTTCATGTCTGTGTCCTTATTCCTAGTGCGAGGACAAAGAATAGGTCTTTTTATATCTGCAAAAATAATTCACATAGTTGTTTCCATGAATAAATATGTGGATTCATCTTTGTCACATTATTCAATTTTGCTGCTGTTTCTGTATTTGTTTCTTTGTGTGAAAACAAATGATACAGTAGCCTGCATCTCAGCTGCTTGTTGGTTAGGTCCCCACCAGATGTCCACCTGCTACATCCTCAAGAAGGATACCTTGTGATCCTTGTTAAGAACCTTACTTCCCTTTACTTCCTTGTAGAAATACTTATAGTCTCTAGCTTGTCCTTGTTTCCCCTTATAATCCCTTACTCCTTCATAGTACCTTGTTTCATTCTTTGTTGCTCATTACTTAGTTCTTTATTTAGGTTCCATCTGTTATTTAGTGTCCATATCTTGTCTCCCATGGTTCTTCATCTAGTACCTGGTCTTCTCTTACATAGATTTCAGCTTCTTAAGACTTCTGATATTGTATATGGGGTCCTTTTCATCGTTCCTTAACTCTTCTGTTTCTTATTGTTCTTTTGTCATATCTCTGAAACTCCTTCTAGTTCTTCATCCTCCTTAGTACCATGTTCCCTCATCTTCCTTACCCCTACCTCCTCCAGATTATACCTCTGTGTCCCTTAGCTCTTGTTCCTTGTTTCCCTTCCAGACTTGTGTCTCTTAGCTTGTGTTCTCCTGAGGTCCTTGTCTTTTGGTTCCTTCCTAGGTCAGACTCCTTGGTTCCCTATTAGACTCCATGACACTCTGTTCCCACTTAGTTTCCTGGCTCAAGCTCTCTACCTGTTTCTACCTTTTGATTTCTTGTTCTCTCCCTTTTCTCTGACTTGTTAAGGTGTTTGGAAACCGTGCTTGAGTTCTAAGCCCGATGATGAGCTATTGGCTGTCCCTTAGGGAAACGTGCCAGCTGTAACACCCCGAGGGCTAGTTTTAACCCAGTATTGGTTTACCCTAGGTATCTCTCAACCTGAGTCAGAGTTCTCTCTGTCTCTTCTGGTACCTCTAAGCACATTGTCTAGTGTCCCCTGCTGGTCATTGTCTGCCTTGCACCTCCAATCCTTGACTGTGAGACGAGGTCTCAGGATCAGATCCGCAAGAAATTAATATACAAATCTCCAGTCAAAGAAGGAAGCAAATATTGCTTCATATTTTCTTTGCAAAAAATGATTTGAATATACCAAATTAGGCATCTGTTTTGAACATTTGTTTTGTGCCTAGTCCACATAAGAAATTTTCTGCTGTATATATAAATATCAGGCTGTTGTGGGGGTCGCCTTCACTCTGGGTGTTCCCCTCCCCAACATCAAGGTACACACAGGGAATGAGTTCTCGTGCTCTTTTATTTACAGTTTCCATCCTCCACCATAGATCCAACAGTTGTATCCTCAGTAGCAGCTTATCATGAATATAGTGCAGGTCTCAACAGAGTCAAGCTCAGTTCCCTATCTGCTTCTCAACCAACTCTCCTCCAAATGAACCAGTCAGACTCTTTTTACTTCTTGGCTACCTTAGCCATGTCTAACTCATGTGTAAGCCTTTGGGCCCAGAACTAACCTCTTAAAGGGCCAATATCAATATATGCCTCTGCTCTGTCACACAGGCATATATACTTGTCATAAAGTGTGTGTGTGTGTGTGTGTGTGCTTTTTTGTCTAAGGTGTAGGGATGGACGAACAGAATGGGGTTTGGCCGTTCAGCCCGAAAACTTAGTTCGGGTTTGTGGGTTCAGTTTGGTGGAGTTCGGTCCCACCGAATGTTTGGAAAGTTCGACTGCAGTGGAGGCTTGGGGTGCTCCAGGGGGGGTCCGTGGGGGCATGGAAGGCTGTCAGAGACACAGCAGCAGAGACCGGGAACGCTTGGCGCTTGGCACCCCAGCTTTCCCGGGCAGGCAGGCTTGGCGCTTGGTCCCCAGCGGTGCCTGTGGCATTATGGCTGGCAGTCTGAGACCCAGTGGCAGCAGCAGCAGCAGAGACAGGGAAGGCTTGGGGCTTGGTGGCTGGCCTGGCACCCCTATTTGGCCGGGAATTGCAGGCTGCCAGGCATCGGTGGAGCAGTGGCAGACATTGGATTGATCAGTAGCAGAATCCATGGCAGCAGCAGCATCAGCATCAGCAGACAGGCAGTGTGGTATGAGCAGCTGAAGGCAGGCTGAGGCAGGGTTCCAGGTTGGCAACCAGGCTGGGTAGACAGGCAGCACGGCATGAGAGGCAGTAGGAAAGGCAGGCAGGGACCATGACAGGGCACTCAGATAGGGTGGTGAAGACTGTGCAGCACACGCGAGAGAGAACCAGTCAGATAGGCGGGCCGAGATCATCTAGCCAGAGGCCGGTTGGAAGGCTTACAGCTTCCCAATGCCACCCTGTGCAGCCGGGAGTCAGGAAGAAGGTCACATCCTTGCCCACATGCCACTTGCATAGGACAGACATCTGGAGTACAAAGTTCCACAAAGAACTTTCCATATCTGGGGTCTGGCACTAGGACTCTCCCCCACCCCCTCACCACATGGAGGATGCACACAAACATAGGAGGGAAAGGAGGAATATAGTCCAGGGAATAAAGCTTAAATGGGTCCCAAGGCCATGAGTGGGGTGGAAGGGTGAAACCAGCATTCTGTTAGGAACAACACCATTTTCCCCAAAACCACAGTCCCTCCCCTCTTGGTAGCACCCCATGAGACACAGGTCAAAGGGTGCAGGGTAACAGAAGGGGGGAAAGGATAAAGAAAAAGAAAAAGGAAAGAAAAAACCCATGCAAAATCGGTCTGGTCGGAAGGGATAAGTGAATTGAACATGGGAGGTTCCTGGGTAAACAATGGAGCAGTGAAAAGGCTTCCCTCTTTTGAGATGAGCCCTCCACGGCCGCCTAAAACTCTGAGCAAGCAACAGATCGATCATTAGGTGGATAGCTCGATACCTGTTTAAGAATAGCCTTCTTCCCCGGTCTATAGAGACTCCCTTTTGCCCTTTTATTCATCCTGCCATGCCTCCCATTGAAATTCTCCAAGTGTCTATTTTCCCCAAAACATCATGCAAGGATTTCTCATTTAACCCTAGCATTCCTGAGCACCTCTGGGATCCCTTTTGTGCAAAGGTTCCTAGGCACCTTGGAACCCCCTTTTGTGAAAGCCCTCCTGCCCCTCCTCTAAGGATCCTATAACTGCCCTTGCTCCCATGAGAAAGTTGGGTTATGCTGTGCCAGTTAGTCGGTTATATTGTCTGTGCTTGCCTCAAGGATCTCTCCCCAACCACAACCACCCTGGTCTGTCCAGTATCTCCACCCTAAAACACCACTGGATCTACACGGTCACCTGTCCCTTTTCAACAGAACTGGATAGGTAATATTGGTTATTTCCCCCTTTTTCCCCTCCCTCCCTCTCACAACGACCAGTTACACCAGGATAACCAGACCAGAGGGTTTTGCTGTGTGAATTATTGTGTACGTATATCAACTGTGTTTGCAGGGAGGGTATAGAAAATTACATGTAGCATCCTAATTGGCCCGTGGGTAAACTGGTTATGTATTATACTTGGTTCTTTGTCAATAAATCTCCCACATTTTTATCAGAGTATCCCCTTTCTGTGTTGGGGTGGGAGAGGGAAATTCCAGCCAGCTGGCAGTGCATTAAGTCCCCTGACTGATCCCAGTGGACACGTGTGGACCCTTTGGGTAATTTCAGATGTTACAAAATCACTGTTCACCACACTGAATCCCAGTGGATCCCTTGTGGTGGCAGCGATCCCATGAATGTCTGTGTGGACCCCGCCAGATGTTCACCACAGTAAATCTCTGGCAGGGGTCACAGCTAACCACGGTTCTGGACCTGCGGCCGGCCACAGGTCCAGAACCATGGTTAGATTGCCCATTATCCGGGATGGGCCAAAAGTAGCATCTGTTACCATCCCAGATCGTGGGACTGACCACGGTACGGGATCGGGTGCAGTGGCCACATTGACCGCTGTGCCCACCCATCTCACCGAGGGCAGCTGGCCAAGGGAGCGCGGGAGGCAGGGATGTGTGGCTACACGTCACGCCACGCAGCCCCACCCCCTCCCTGTGCAGCACCAACCCCTCCCTGATCCCCGTTAGCAATCAGGCTGCCATGTCTAAAGGATGGCTGGTCTGATCATGGACCGGGATCCAAGATGGATCCTGCTCCAGGGTTCAGCGTGGTGGGCCGAATGGCCTATAACATCTGAAAATACGCTTTCTTTTACTTGGAATAAATTTGGCTAATTCCCCCTAAATTTAAGAGGTTGTTTTGATATTGGGGTACCAGCCCCCAATATTCACTCAAGGAGTGGGTCTGTGTCCTAACAAGTCTCAGCATACAAGGCCCATTGATATGTTCCCCAGTGATAGCCCCACACCAGCATGTGAAAGGCCACCAGATAGAGGGGCTCAAACAGATCTCCTGTAGCCAAAGATGGCTGAACATTCGGGCACATCCAGACCACCTGCAGGTCATGAAGCTCTGCTCTGGACGGCTCCTCTGCCAACTGAGGAGCTCCAGGTGGTGCCACAAGGTGGTTCCATTGCAGCAATAAATTAAGGCACTTATGCCAGAGCAGGCTGTATTCCCGTGTGCTCAGCAGGGTCATGGTGAAAACAGTGCAAAGGAAGGGTCATCCATTGTAAGAGAACGGCCAAACTCTGGTAGCGCACAGATCTTCTGCAAAAACTTGCTCTCATTGCTAATGCCTGCCCGCAATTTGTATTGGGGGTGGGAGGGGGGAAAGGTGCCATTCAGGCAGACTGCAGGCCAGGGAACCTGCCAGGTCTATTTAAACCTGACCCAGCTGGGGCTGGACCCAGGGGTGCACTGTACTCCCTCTCCCTGAGCAGGTCTGGGGTGGTCAGCCCTGCATACATCTAAAAGTACCCAATGTTGTGGTAACTTGTTTATAAAAACCACAACATAGTGATTATTTTCATTTACAATGATGTACATTTGACTGAAGTAAATATATATCTAAAACAGCTGGAGAAATCAAAGATGAGAAAATCATGACTTAAAATAAAAACACCTTTTTTATGTTCACCATGAACTTTGTAATTATATTAATGAAGAAAAGCAACATATGAACTAAATATTCAGTATATAATAGGTAGATTCTTAAACTTTTAATCATTTTATTATTTTTTCTAGTGGAACTATAAAGTAGACAATCTTAGTAAAATTATATATAATATGGTGGGTTTTTTTTACATTACATTATTTCATTTATAATACTACTCTTGACACTCTTGAATGCAACACTGAGACTATATTAAATGCATTCCTTGGGTTAGTCAAGGATTTGTGGGGCAGTACCCCAAAGGCATTTTTTAAATCTCACAGCAACACAACCCTTATCTCTCTTAATGCTTAATGGTACCACTGTCCACCATTACATATAGAGTAACTGTGATCCATTTGAAAGTAATTCTTTGAGATTTTCACGGTTTCTTATAGGGAGAGTTGCATGGTACCAAAAGCTCACATTCTCATTGACATTGTGCTTATTTTTCAAGTTGCCTTTGAGGATTAATATTAGAGTTCCAATTGAAATTTAACTACTTGTGTACAAATGAGCAACTGTTCTTATTTCTGAATAATCTTTTGCAGATATTTAGCTGGTGTGCAGGGATTAATATTATCATAGTTATTTTAAATTTATATCCTAAAAGGATATTTTCTAAAAGGGCAGCTTACAAAATGGTAAAACACAGCATAAAAATATAAATAAGTCACTTTTACTCCCTAAAAATAGCACTCACACCCCAAAAAACAACAGCAACTGGAAATAATATAATAGGGTTCATTGTTCAGTCTTAAAGCGTGGATAAAGAATATCCTTTGAAAAAAATAAAGGAAGTAGAGGAGCATGTCTTGACTATGCTGAATGTGGCCCGTATGTAGTCAAACTATTATCAGATACAAACTCAAATAAACTCATGCTTGGAAGGTCTTGTATGCCATGATGGTCACGGCATACACATCTCTCCAAAATTAAAAAAAAATTAATTTCACAGAACTCTACACCATTTAAGACATTCAGGATTTATTTCTAACTTTTTCCTAACCTTGTCAATGGGCAAAATTCTCCAGTGACATATTATCTGCTAATGTCACCAGACAGACGTTTAATAGAACCTGTGTTACTACTCATGACTTTTTAGACCTAAGTCTACTTTTGTCCTTTAACCGTAACCAGACAACAGCTAACAATTTAAATTACTACTATCTATTAAACTGCTAAAAACTAAACCTAACATCTAAACAATTGTATCAACTTCAGACTTGCTAATAACTGGATGGAAGACTACACAGAAATCCAGGAAGTTGTCAGATAATAAGACTGAAAAACATAAGAAATGTGAACACATTAAAGTTATTAGCAAACAAGGTGGGACTCCTCCCTTATTTTTTCCCCCTAAAATTGTACCATAAAACTACAAAGAAAATTACCCCTTGCCAGGGACTGAAGTGTTGGCAATCATGCTTTCTGGTTGGAGCAGGATTAGGACCAGAGCTGAGCTGAGCCATGGCAGGAGTGGGAATGTCCAAAAGCATAGTTGAGCACAAGCCAGTGCATCGAAGCTGGGAGTCAGTTCACATGAGCATCTGTGCTGGAGTGGAAGTCCAGATAGTGACTCAGTATCTAATTAGGGGTTCGTAGATGAAGGTCAGTCGATACAAGCAACCGTACTGGAGGGAAGTCCAAACACAGAGTCAATATCCAAGCAGGGGGTTCAAGCTGAGTCTAGGCAGGAATGAGGGCTGAGCAGGAGGGCTGGGAAGACTGGAGGAGTGCTGCACCAGGTACACCTGAGGGCCAGGGATGGGGCTTTGGGACAGGAGGGGACCTAAGGACAAGCTGGGTCCTGCCTTGCTCCCCTCTAGTTGTGTCTTGCTCCCTTGTGCAAGGGGAAGCAGGGAGGCAGAGCGGCAGCATAAAAGGTGCAGGCAGCTCCAAGGCTTGCTAGCAGCAAGAGTTGTGCTGATTGAAAACAGACATGCATGTAACTTAGCTTTAGCACCACTTTAACATTTCTTATGCATGTTCCAGGGCTGTATTTGCACCTTATGCAGCCCCACAACATGCATAAAAATGTTAAATGTGGTGTTAAAGCGGAGCTACATGCATGTCTGTTTTCATCCACTGACCAGCCTTCAGAAGCCATTTTCTGCCACTCCTTTATAGGGTGTGCTGGACAGGCTGGGTCAATCAGGAGGTGAAGCGGGACCAGGAAACCTACAAGGCTCAACTAAATGTGTCTGGCTGAGGAAGTTTGCCACTGCAGAGAGGGCCCAGCTGGAGAGCAGGTCCTGAAACCTAATAAAAAGTAATATTTTTCACCTTTCTGCTGAGCCTGATTATCTGTCAAAATTTTAGTCGCATCATCTTTTGACAATATACTTCATATCATATAATAATTACATGCACTGCTGTGCCCTCTCTGATGCACATCATCAATCTGTCCCTCTCTGCTGTGTTCTTCCAGGGGCCTTCAAACATGCCACTGTCTCCCCTATCTTTGAAATACGTTGAAATCCTCAGCTCAGTGTGTGGCAGAGGTCAAAAAAGCAAACAATGTTAGGAATCATTCAGAAAGGGATAGAGAATAAAATGGAAAATATCGTATGATAATGCCTCTATGTAGATCTATGGTATGACCACATCCTGGAGGAGTATTGTGTGCAGTTCTGTTTGCCTCATTCCAAAAAAGACATAGTCAAACTAGAAAAGGTACACAGAAGGGCAACAAAAATTATCAAGTGTATGGAGCATATCCTATATGAAGAGAGGCTTGATAGGTTAGGTCTCGTCAGCTTGGAGTAGGTTTTGGGAACGTAACCTCTTACTGTTGGGGGCTGAATCATAGGGGTGTGCATGTTGTTTTTGTTATTACAATAACAATAATGAAAATTGTCATTTTCATTATTGTTATTACAATAACAAAAATGACAAATAATAATAATGTAAATAGAAACTAAAACAACTTTAAAAAAAAATAAAGGGAAAAAACTGAAAAACGTATTTCCTGATATATCTTTTTTGCTTCTTCTTCAATTCTGATGAAACGTGGGGACATTGTACCCCCCATGGAGGGAACTATGTGTTCCAGTCTTCAAAAGGTTTAGATAAAGGGATCCGATTTTAGAAGCAATTGCATGTTGTGATTTTAAGAAAAGCTTCATACACATTAATGGCTATATCTTATTTATCTTCCATCCAATTTACATGAAACCTGTCCATATCATGTCTCTCCACAAGCTTAACAATCCTGCTAATCTTCAGAAAGATTAGACAAAGGGTCCTAATGATATAAGACATTATTTGAAAATACATTTCCAGCTGTACCATTTTTGTATTCCATCCTGTTTACAAGACATTTGGCAGGAATGTATCAAATACCTTCCCTGTCATCTCTGCCAAACTACAGGACAATTTAATAAAGGGACCCATTCTGAAAGCAATTGAAGTTGTCCCATTGAAGACCATTATTCAGATAAATAGCAGCACATGCAGTGCCAGTCAGAGGCAGGCACCTGGCATGGCAGGGGGAGGGAAACTGTAGGAGGGAGGATGAGGAGCAACCCAAAAGACTGACAGACACATTCACTGGAAAATTACTGCATGCTTCCAGCTTTACAGGACCAATCGGTAGTGGCTTCGAGACAGGCATAGGGGACGACCCTCAGATGGACAGAGAAGGGACAGAACTGGGACTTTGGGGATAGCATCCCAGCAATCAGGGGACATAGTTTACACACCAGGCTGGCCAATTATTATGACAATCACATCCTGCAGCACTGTGACAGAGGACATAAGAGAATCTCTATTGGCTCTTTCCTAAACAGATGCTTTCAACTTCCCAGTAACAAGTGGGGGAGTGATGTTGGGATGGTCACAGCACAGAATGAGGACATTTGGTTAACATTTCTGCTGGGCAGCCAATTGGCATCACAAACTGATCTTCTACCACAGTGACACTGTCATGCGTTTGAGGTCCAACACCCTCTTTCCTGGGTTGGGTGACTCAATTTTCCTCACTTGCAGTCCACCTGAACCAGTTCTCTCTCTAGCTGGTCCATTTCTGCAAGGGGAGAATCCTTTTGCCACCCAAGGTCCAGAAAACTTCCCGTTCACAGTCTCTTTCTTTCTCTGGGTTCGCAAGAGCTTGGAAGCTCAAGTTGCTCAGCTTGTGTTTCCAATGTTAGACCACAGACACTTCTTAATAAAGATAAGAAAGTTTATTAATATCATAAGCTAGAACAGATAATACAGAGTGGCTAAAGAAATGAAAAGTAACATAACACATTCCTAAACTGTACTGGGTAATTCCCTATATAAGATCTTACCCTACAAAGAGCACATTCTCAGTCAGTGATGTAGAATAACTGGGCACTGATCTTTTAGTTGGTAGAAAGCAAAGTCTTTCCTCTCAGTCCATAGTTCCAGCAATCTCCTTACTGGCAAGCAAGATGTAGATGAGTTCTCTCCAAGAGGTAGAAGAAGATGGCTTAAGGGCCTCTCTTTGTCTTGTCCATTTGCTTAAATAGCCTTTTCAAAGTCTTTGTTTGCCTTTTCCCGCCTTGGGGAGAAGCTGGAGAGTTCATGCCTCTCTGCACGTAGCCAAAACCAGCAGGTAGGCACACAGGCAAAATTAATTTGCACTTAAATGGATTTCTGTCTGGTGTCAATCAACATCCTTTAAATGTCTCCACTTCCTGGAGTTTCCCAACTGTCAGTTTACACAACATGATTACATGACTTGAGTTGTCAGTTCTTGACATTACATCTATGTTTAGCCTTTAGTGTTACGTTTATGCTAGACCTATAGTTCAGTATCTCTCCTGTGAGGCCTCATGTTCCTCCATGACAGCCCCCCTCTTAAGCTATCATCTGGAGTAGACACGACAGGGACCCGGAACATGATCACACTGGTGTGTCCTTGCATAATAGGGCATCTGCTATCACATTCTGTTTACCTTTTACATGTTTGATTCTCATGTCAAATTCGTGAAAAAACAGACTCAAACTCAACAGTTCAGCGTTTTTAACACCCTAAAGCCAGGTCAGAGGTGATTGATCCTCAGGACCTGCTCTTTCTGGGTTTAGTCTCTGGGAAGGGTATACACTGGGATGTCTATGTCCCTCTGTTCCATGTTGCATGTGGAGTTCCCCTTGCACATAACCTTCAAGATCCATCAGTATGGGTGATGGGGTTCTTAGGACCGTGCCCATGAGTGTGACGAAAGGATGGCAATGCCATGCCAACATCCTTTGTTCCTCTGTTAGAAACTTTGACCATGTTCCCCAATTACATGGTAGCATGTTTCTCATTGTTTGTATTTCTGTTCCCCATGTCATAACTTCTTTGTCTGATCTACCTGGGGTATCAAGACTGTAGATCAGAATTATTAGTAGGAGATAAAAGAGGGAGTATGGAGTAAGCATGGGACCTTTCACACTACTGAGTACCCCCCTTCTGTTGTCTGTGTAACTCTGCATTTGGAAACACTTTTCACCAGGAGGCTGGCTGTAATTCCCAGTGAGTAGACTTTTGTCCTTTGGCATTTGCATTTTCCCTATGGCTGTGATGCTGTGTTTGGATGTCTTTGCATTCAAATGTATCACCAGCTCATGGGTTGCTTTTCTGAAGGGGCTATTGTGACAGGCAACTTTTCTGCCCTGCTTCCAAAGTGTTTCTATCCCTCCACGAACCCCTGGATCTGTACCACTGTGTATATCTCCTTCCTTGGAGTCTGACTTTATGAACTGGGCATGTAGACACCAAGTTTTATTTCAGACCCCTGCCCTGGAATTCCTGCTTCGGTTTACCAAGCTCGGTAATCTGATCTGTGTCAGTCTCTGTGTTTGAGCTGCATACCCCCTTGGTCATTCTTATCTGGAATCTGATTAACCCTTTGTCTCTCAGGAGCAACACAATTCCTCTCCGGGTCTTGCATTGTCTCCTGAATTATTTCACATTTAACATATTTTTCTGTAGCATCTTCCTGTTTCTTGTCTGGTAAGACAGAGGCACAAAGTTCACTCTTAGACCCATGCTCCTGCCCCTTTAGAACTACAGGATGCTGCATTTCCATTCTTGGGGAAGAGGCACCCATTCCTCCCCCATCCATACTCAGCAAGGTTTCATTCCTAGTCAGTTCTGACCTGAAATTTGTTTGCGTTTCAGTCATTAGCTTCTCACCTTCTCTTAAGATAGGCTCCACCACCTCCTGCCCTGTCTGCAACCCTCTGGGTTCAGCTGCGGCTTCTCTGGCCTCTAACTCTCTCCCCATGGTTTCCCAGTCTGATTCTTCAGATGTTGGGCCCTTCCCTTCAAGGTCAGGGTTCAACGCCTGAGTTTCAGAATCAGATTGGCCATTTGGATTCTCTTCATGTCATTCCCCGTGTGAGACAGGGACATGCAAGTTCACTCCCCAAGTCTTGTCCTCTCATGCCTTCTGGCCGGGCTGTGGATGCCTCTGTGGGGTTTTCCTGCTCCTTAGTGGAGTCCATAGAATGGGATGCACCCTCTGCAAGGCCCTCAGAGCCTTCCTGCAACCTGTCCATGCCACTAGACTTGCTTTCTGTCTACCCATGTTCCTGGGAAGGATCCTGGGCTCTAGATAACTCTGTAGATGAGTCCCAGATAGCATTTCCCTCCAGTATTTCATTTTCTGCAGTTCTGGGGAGAACAGCAACCTGGATGGGTCCCTTTAAGCCCTCCGACTCTAAGTCTACCCTTGCTGTTGGCAGAATATCCTTAATTCCCGTCTCCAGGGATACCACAAATTTTCTGTGAGTGTTTATTTTCTCTTTTGGGATGAAATCCTCATGTATCATAACCATCTGGGCCCCACTGTCCAGCCTCCCCATGCAGTGTACCCCATTCACCTTAGCAGGTTTTCATAGCAACTGATTCCCTGTGGGTGGGTTAGGGATAATACAGCAGTCATAAACACTTCTAGGGATGGTTTGGATTACAGATACAAAATTCACACTGACAGTCCCAGTAATCTCATCAGACTCCCCTTTTGGGCTATGAAACTCCCTTTTGGGGGGGCGGGCAGTCACGTACCAGATGCCCTGTTTGATTACACTTAAAGCAAGTTCTTGAATCATTACTAAATGATTGGAAGGTGTGTGCCCTTGGGGTCTGGGGGATCTCTGGTCATTCACTGTGCCCACAGCTTCGACCATGTGCAGCCTCTTCTCTTCTCTCTTCATTGGCTCCCCCTTCCTGAATGTATCCTGTTTAAACTCCTGGTATTCACGTTCAAAACACTGCAAGACCAAGCTCCCCCTTACCTCTCAGACATAATCTCCCTACGCACTCCTGCACGCGCTCTCCGCTCCTCCTCTGTTCCCTCCCTCACTCTCCCTCATTTCTCCTGCTCACCTAACTGCTTTCGACCCTTCTCTTTTGCTGCCCCCCATGCCTGGAACTCCCTCCCTACCCACATCCGCCTTGCCCCCTCCCTCCGCTCATTCAAATCCCTCCTCAAGACCCACTTTTTCTTGCCGCCTTTCCCAATGCCTGCTAGTCGTTCCCCATATACTTACTGTCTGCCCTCCTCTGCAGACTGCTGCAACCAACCTGATTGTAACCAAGTCAAGCACAGGCACCNCCACTGTCCCCTCTCCCTGTCTCCCCCTCCTTGTCTTTTAGATTGTAAGCCACAGGCAGGGACCACATCTATTTCTATGTTCTGTACAGCGCCAGGTACATGACCAGTGCTATATCAATGTTTCTAATAATAATAATAATAATAATAATAATTCTCATTTGGCATGTTCTGGGTTAGGTTTCCCTGCTCAGATTTTGGGGTTTTATACCCATTCTGCTTCTGGTAAAACCCTTGTTTTGTTTTTTCCCCATTATTTGGCTTTCTTTTCTGATAAGCTGAAATAGCATTTGCAGTAAATTCATTTGCCCTCCTCCCAGCCTGTTTGATATTTGTGATCCCCTGATTAAGCAAGTGCGATCTTAAGCTACGGCTGCAAACACTGTAAAATGTTTCCATGACTACCAAATCAATTATTTGGTCCTTAGTAGCAGTCCCTCTTCCATCTAACCATTTCACCCCATACTGTTTCAACGTATTGGAAACATCTGAATAAGACATACCATCTCCCTTTTAAAAGTTGCGCAATTTCTGGTGAAAAGTTTCTGGAGTGATCCTCTACTCCTCAAGAACTGCATTTTTGAATTCATCAAAAGTCCATGCCTGGTTTTCCTCTGTTTTCATGTTGTACATGTTTCTTGCTTTCTCCGAGAGTTTAGGTAGCAACAAGTGGACCCACATGTCATTGGGAATCTTTTCTCGTCGAAGTATTTGTTGAGTTGTGGTGAAGAAGTTTTCAATGCACTCTTTTTCATCAAACTGGGGAATGAGTGGTGCATAGTCTCAAATCCTGCGTCTTCTGTTGCTATCGGCATTGTCTCCTGAAGGGAGCTGAGGTTGCATTCCTAGTTCGCTCTGCCCCTGTAGGAGAGCAAGTTGGTACTGTCTTTCTTTTTCCTTCTCCTCGGCTCTCATTTTCTCCAATTCTAGTTCCTTGTTGAGCTGGTATTGTCTCTCTTTTTCCTTCTCCTCGGCTTGTGCCTTTAACTTTTCGCGTTCAAGTTTGAACTGCATCTGCCGTTCCTTCTCCTTCTCCTCCACTCTCATGTGCTCTAATCTGATTTCCTGATCCATTTTCAGTTTGACCAGCTCCATGTCTGCATTTGAGCCATGTCCCTGGCCATCCCCAGGTGTGCCAGCTCCTGGTTGTGGGTTAGGTGGAGCGGGGTTTGGAGGGGGGTTTTGTGAACCCGCTCCAGTCCCATCCATCCCATTTGTGCTCATCTTCTCAACTTCTTGTATCAGCTGCTTCTGTTGCTGTTTAGTTTTCCCTTCTACTTCAAGACCTCTGTTTCGGGCTTCCCTGCTCAGCTCAGGTGGTGAAAGTGTTTTGGGAGTCCTATTTTGATAACTGTCCCTGACCCGAAATCAAAACTAAAATAACAAACTTGCACACTCTGTTCAAAGATTTGCTTATTTCACTCTCAGAGTTGAGTTCCAGATGCACTGGCACTCTCATTCTCTGCAGATATGGGATTTGCTCCCCTCAGAGGATTCCACTCGTTTGGCTATCCTCCTCTTCTTTCTACACATTGGTACACAATTCTGAGCATAACCCTTCTCGTTGGGTGACACTGTCATAGGTTTGAGGTCCAACACCCCACTTTCCTGGGTTGGGTGACTCAATTTTCCTCACTTGCAGCCCACCTGAACCAGTTCTCTCTCTAGCTGGTCCAAATCTGCAAAAGGGAGAATCTTTTTGCCACCCAAGGTCCAGAAAACTTCCCGTTCACAGACTCTTTCTCTCTGGGTTTGCAAGAGTTTGGAAACTCAAGTTGCTCAGTTTGTGTTTCCAATGTTAGACCACAGACACTTCTTAATAAAGATAAGAAAGTTTATTAATAACATAAGCTAGAACAGTTGATACAGAGTGGCTAAAGAAATGAAATGAATTCCCTATATAAGGTCTTACCCTACAGAGAGCACATTCTCAGTCAGTGATGTAGAATGACTGGGCACTGATCTCTTAGTTGGCAGAAAGCAAAGTCTTTCCTCTCAGTCCATAGTTCCAGCAATCTCCTTGCTGGCAAGCACGATGTAGATGAGTTCTTTCCAAGAGGTAGAAGAAATGGCTTAATGGCCTCTTGTTGTCCCGTCCATTTGCTTAAATAGCCTTTTCAAAGTCATTGTTTGCCTTTTCCTGCTTTGGGGAGACGCTAGAGAGGTCATGCCTCTCCGCACGTAGGCAAAGCCAGCAGGTGGACAGATAGGCAAACTTAATTTGTACCTAAATGGATTTCTGTCTGGTGTCAATCAACATCCTTTAAATGTCTCCACTTCCTGGAGTTTCCCAACTGTCAGTTTACACTACATGATTACATGACTTGAGTTGTCAGTTCCTGACATTACATTCATGTTTAACCTTTAGCGTTACATATATGCTAGACCTATAGTTCAGTATCTCTCCTGTGAGGCCTCATGTTCCTCCGTGACAGACACGTACGAGAATCCCTGGCATAGGCTCCTTCTCTGCATATGCTGTACATGCATATAAAACTGGGACCCCTTATCACATCTTTCTGATATTTAGCACAAATGTTCATGAAAGTGGATATACAGTCCTGCAAAATGTCATATACACTGGTTGGACTACAAATACATTATAGTCAGACATACATTTATAAGTTAATTGCTTATACCACCAGGACCCTTTATCCAATCCTTCTGAAAGTTGGCAGAGGTAGTATATATGGAAAGGGTTATAGACTTTCCAGGTTTCATCTAAAGTAAATGTGAGGCAAAGAAGTTACAGCTAAGAAAGTATATGAAGATCTTTGCAAAATAATATAATTAAACTGCTTATAAAATTGGATTAGTTCATCCAATCTTTTTGTAATTTGGTACCTTTCCTTCCTTCCATTGGCATTACAATCCCACCATGTGTCAGCCAAATATAATGAAACACAAAAAAGTTACGTCCAGAAATATGTTTTCCATTGAAACCAATGGAAAACAAAAATGAAAGCAAAAACAAAAATGAAAATTTGATATTTATGATAACAAAAACAACATAGTTAAATCACAAAAATGGAAAATGAAAAAAACACCACAATATGGGCCCCTGGCCACTCTCATCCATGTATTTGTCACCTCGAGGCCAGATTACTGCAATGTGCTCTATGTGGGGCTTTCCATGGTGATGGTTCAGAAGCTGCAGCTAGCGCATAATGCCATGGCCAGTTCACTCACTGGGACGGGCCACCAGGAGCACATTATACTGGTGCCCCAGGCAGTGCACTGGCTGCCTATAGTCTTCTGATTCAAGGTGATGGTGCTGGCCTATAAAGCCCTAAATGGCCTACCTATCTGAGGGAACGACTTCACTTCCTCGGCCCCTGAGAGACTCTTGTGGTTGCCAAGGGGCGCTCCTGGATGTTCCCCACTATAGATGGGTGGGGACCAACAGGCGGGCATTCTTGGAGGCTGGTTCAGTGCTGTGGAACTCTCTCCCGGTATAGGTCTGCCTCAGCCCGAGCCTTCTTGTGTTCCACCATCAGTGTAAGACCTGGCTCTTCCACCAGGCATTTGGTGGGCAAGAAAGATATGGGATGGTTGGGGGAGGGGTGTTGTTGGGTCTTTTGCTTTGTTACTGCACTGCACTCTATTTGTATATACTGTTTTTTATATTGTTTATGTTTATGCACTTTATATTTTTGTCATTTATATTGTATTTTTATGATATTTTGTGAGCTGGCCTGAGATGTCTGAGACAGGAGGGGAAGAGTACAAATTCATAAAATAATAAATAATTAATAATCTTGTTCCTGCCCTTTGTTTCCAAGCTCCTGGGGTGAGCTGTCTTCACACACTGTGTTGATTTCCTCCCTTCCAATTCCTACCTGTCCCCCTTTGATTGGGCTTTGACCCTCTCCACTCGACTAGGACTGTCCTCCCTAAAATCACCAATGATCTTCTCTTAGCCAAGAGTGTTTCCCCTCCCTTGTCTTTTTTAGATTGTGATCCCCTTAGGATAGGGAGTGCGACCTGTCTATAGCTATCGATTGTATGGCATCAGGTACATTTCTGGCACTATGTAAATAAATTATTAATAATAATAACAATAATAATAATAATACTAAATTCAATTAGCGTTATGGTAGAAAAACTTTACTTGTAATCCACCCTGAGCATTAATTGGAAGGGAGGAATAAAAATGTGGATGAATAAAATAAACAAATAACCAAACAAACAAAAATCACATAATGAATGCTATTCTTACTTTAATCTTGATTTGGACTTTAACCTCTGTGTAAGTCTCCATCCAGGAAGCAATGTAACCAAGGCATTAGGAATTAGGTGAACTTGCATCTTCTAACTGCACAAGAGACATTAGTCTGCAATTGTGTGTAATCACTTTCAGATTGCTCCTATTTAATTCAGTGGGGAAACTCCATTTGACTTTAATGGGAGCTATCAATATGGGTGAGGTGTTGCATGTGTTAAGTAATTTGAGCAAGGGCCTAGATCTGACTGGGGAGGAAAAAGTGATTGTGGTGACTTTACTCTCTGGTTTCCTCTCTAGTTCTCCCCACACAGGAATGCAAAACAATCTGCTTCTTATCATTCTCCCCTTGCGCTAGCTTAAAGTTTTTGCTTGGTTTTTGCTTGGAACTATGGTTCTTCTCACCTAAAGATCTATATGAGAGTAAATAGAAGCTGGTCTCTCCTCCATTCAGTATTGGGAGTCTGCCCAACGCATTAAGGAAGCATTCTGCACTTCCTTGTTCCTCTATGTGTTATGAGGGTAAATCTTAATTGTGTTCTCTGTTGTTGATAAAGAGCGCTTCCAAAATAATGAATATGTGGTTATCCTCAAAGTGCACTAGTAGAGAAGCTGTTTGTACTTGATAGAATGTTGAATCATTTTGTAGAAAATAGCTTGCCTTGCCCTTCTATCAGAATAACAGAAGTGGCACTTGACACCTGAGAACAGGGAGGGGACAAGAGGTGAAAAACTGAAAAGAAAAAGTGCAGTGGTAAAGGGTGGGGCAGAAACCTGTAAACTCCAAGCTTAATCTTATATAGAGAAATATTTTATTATTTGACAGGTGGGGTAGAGGTCAAATGGCAGGAGCATTCAGCACACTATTGGAAGAAGAGTTTCAATTTGGAGAAAAAGAGAATAGTAACGATTTTGTTTTGTTGATCCCTGGCTGATAGCCCTTTCCTCTTTTGAAAGCTGTCTTTTTCACTCCTGCGTTTGGCACAAAAATCAATCAAGCATGAGATGCAGCAAGACTTCATAATCAGCCATTATTATGCTGGGTGAATCAAGCGGGTGGCAGGAAGACAGACACATTTTATTGTTCTCAAAAACTGTATAGGGCACTGTGTAATGTTCTGCCGGTGGTATGGGTCCAGAAATAATCAATTAAAATAAATTCAACACTTATCTCTTAAATACTAGAATCAAATTTGGGAGGATTGTACAATGGAAAACAGGCCTGATACTCATTTACTTTGAGGTACCTCTACATTGCTTTGGAAGAGTATGACATTTTCAGAGTGATAGCAAGTTACCCTTGCATCCACTCCAAAGCCTTTTAAGCTTGCAGAGCAGCGTAAGGAGAATGCAGTGTGAATCAGAATCAGGTTCAACGGATTTTTTAGACAGACCTGGGGGTGGCCACCCTGGGTCTGCTGCGGGGGGGGGAGGGGTGTCACCCCTGGGTCTGCTATGGTGGTGGTGGGTTTAAATGGAGCCCGCCACTGTCATTCGCAATCTTTGCATGCGCCCCCTGCCCCTCACCATATAGCTGCAGGCAGCAGCTTTAGCAATATTCCTACAAATAGTTTAATTGAAATATTTAAAGTTTAATATTCAGCAGTATTCCAACAAATAGTTTAATTCAATCAATCAATCAATCAAGTTTTATTTGCTTGGCCGTAGGCCATTACAAAAGGACATATACAAACAAAAAGGAGAAACCAAAATACAATGCACCGCACAACTACAATCCAGGGATCCTGCCCTTAACAACAAATTGGGGCACCCATAACCCCCAACACAAACAAGCAACCAACCTGTAGTGCACTAGCTATCTCTACTAAAATCATACAATAATAGACTAATAACATAACTTAGCAAAACATATCCCTCCAAAGTCGGATTATCATAAAAATCCCCAATCTCTCCCCCACATCGTAAGTTACTTCCCTGGGGCCACTATAGCTTCGGACTCCTACTCAGCCCTCTCACCCTTATTCCTTTTATCCCAATACACTCTGATCAAAAAATTTGCCACACTCTTTGAGAACTAATATCTTTATCCCGCAAAAGAGCTTTCTCCGTGATACTCCTTGTAATAAAATAGTTTAATTAAGATATCTAGCAACATGAATAAGGGTTTTGGTATCTGGATATACATGGGCACTAAGTGAAACTTAGTGATGCCACTTTCTTACTGCCCTTTGATTAAAACAATATATAAAAACTAGAAGAGTTGCAAAATGCTATCTATTGGCATAAACAGATGTGTAGCTCATGTAGAGACTCTGAATCCCGGGGCTGGAAACAGCAGTTGCCACTCCAGGTCAGCGGGTGGCACTGAACAAATGTACTGGCCACTGGGAGAGCTGCCCCACTGCCTACACAACCAGGTAAGGGTAGGGCTGCAACAGACGTGCGGGCAGACAGCCCTGCCCCTACCCCACTCCCAGCACCCCGCTCCTCCCTATGACAGGCAGCCATGGTGACCATCCATGGCACATGGTCACAGCAACCCCACATTGGGGATGATGGGGCCGAACAGATGGTGGAGATGTTTGTATGAAGTAAGATATCTATCAATGTAAATAAGGGTTTTGGTATCTGGATATACATGGGCACTAAGTGAACCATGCCATGACCAACTGTGGCCGTCGTTGGCCTGCATGGGCAGCTCTTGGACAAGAATGAGCACCCAGGATCTTCTGGGAGAAGCATTCCAGGTCAGCAGCCTACCCGGCCAGGGGCAGTCCAGGACCAACATCTGGCGGCACGGGACCAGATGTACAGTGAGCCCCAGGCCACAGTGGGCCATTGCAGACTATAGCAGTCCACATCATACCTGTTTTTAACCTAAGTTTTCTATTAATTTTCCTAGGTGTGTAACATCATGCCAAATTTAAAAATCTCATTAAGTGTATGTAGTGTCGATATTTCAGCCTTCATCTGAAAATAAGATGCTTAGTTATAAAAACACATGCACACACAGTGGAAATTTATTGCATTTATTATTTGTTAGCACTGTACAGAATGCAGAAAACAGTATCATTCTTATATTTTGAGTTTTATAAATGGAGAATCTTCTTGGAAAGCACTACAATTCAGCCTGGCTGAAGCAGTGTACTTTTTCAATGCTTATCAGGATCAAGCTATGGAGTGAAATCCTATGGACACTGAACTTAGTACAAAAGCATCCACTTACTAGATTATTGAGTTTCTTCCATAGACCAGATGCTAAGAACCAGATTCTGGTACATGATGCCTCTGACTTTAGCAGGAACTGGCCAAATATAACCGGCATCAGTATTTCATCCAAAAAGCAGAGTCATACCATAGTTATTGTTTTGTTTTTTTTACACACAAAGCTAAATCATTATACAGTGTAAGAGAACATTGCTTAGTGAAATTACACCAGTTGAGGATACAGTCCATCCAGTATAGTAGTTAAAGACTGACATTCCAAATCTTAAAGTATTCAAATTTAAACCTTTTCTTTCTTTGTTTCTTTGATTCGATGAAGGCAAAACAGAATGATCAAGGGACTCTTGTTGAAAGATTGGGTTACAGAAGCAAATTTTGAAAGGGCATATGAATGAGAATATGGTAATTTTGATCATCAAAGAGCATGCCCAGTAAACAAAGGCTCTTGGAAGGAAGAGGATTTGTTGATTTAAGGTAAAGCTCTACAACGCCAGAATGATTTGCCTCAACTATAATTGCCCAAAGTTAGACAAGTATTTACTCTTGTTTAATTGGGTTTTTCCTGTTTCAAAATTGTTGACATGATCATGTCCCATTTGGTGTCTTTCATTCTCACTAACAAATTCAAATAAAAATAGGGATAGTATGTTGATTTCTTTATCAAATCTGTTTATTTCATCATCGACTCTTCCTTTCCAACTAGCCTCTTACATGGTCCCAAAACCCAATATATCCCCTTATCTTTATAAACATCCAGTTTGTGCTAAGTCTAGTCCCCATGCGTTTTATTTCTTTGAATGCCATTGTTGGTTACTTCTACTTCCAAGAATGTGACTGTTTTTTACACGATCACAGTTAATCCGAATTAACTTTTAGTCAAGGTCCATTAATTTGGGGTTATAATTCATTTTAAATCAGGAATAAGAATTAGTTTTGATTTGCAGTGTGAACAGGTTAATCCTGAGGAAGCCAGGGTTCAATCCCACCCTAGTCATGAACTCACTGGGTGGCCTTGGGCAACTCACAATCTCTCAGTCTAGCGAGCCAGTGTGGTGTAGTAGAGAAGGTGCTGGACTTGGACCTCAGAAGCCAGGTCAAATCCTGTCCTAGTCATGAGCTCACTGGTTGGCCTTGGGTGAGTCACAACCTCTCAGCCTCAGTTCCCCATCTGTAAAATGGGAATATGTGTGTGTCTTTCTGTTGCTGTGTTCCCCTCACCCTTGTCCATATTAGTTTGTAAGGGAGTTTTCAGAGACAGGTCAGGGACCTGTCTCTGAAAATTTGTGACTGTAAAGCGCTGCATATGCCTCGTAATGCTATAGAAATTATAAGTAGTAGTAATCTGTATTAGGAGTCACAAGGAAGACTGTAAAATCCCATGGTGCAGTGCAACCAAATTTCAGTGTCCCCTTCAGCTCTGATTTCTGGGAGTACAGTGACAGCAACACATACAGCAGTCACCTTGAAAAATGGAGGGGTCTTCACCTTGGTGCGGCAGATTTAAAATTCAACATGCCCAAGTAGAGACTGCTTGAAAAACTGCTGGATAGCACAGAGATACAGATGTCTAGAAGGGAGATATGCCTATCAGCAGTACCCTATGGCACCTGGGACTTAGTCTGGATAAACTGTTCACATGATCACTAATTCAGACTGAGCTTTATCCACATTAATCCTCAAACACGAGGTTTCCAGAAACAGGTTTCAAGTCGTTTTTAGATGAGCCTCATTTCTCCCAGACTTCAGACCCCTGGAGAAACAAACTTGTACATACAGTGGGTGGAGGGGGTTAGACATTCACCCTCACTACCGGACGTTGTCTAGGTGCCACTGGAATCAGTGGGCACCGGGGAACTCGCACATGCTTGGAGACTTGGACTTGTAAAACCTCAATATTGGGGTTTTAAAAGTCTGGATCTCCAAGGATGTGCAAGTTCTCCAGTGCCCGCTGTTTTCAATGGTGTCCAGCTGACTTCTGGTAGCAGGGTTAATGTCTGATCCCCCCACCCCGTGGAGTTTTTTTCTCTTGAACTCAGAAGTCTGGGAAAAATGAGGGCTCATGTTACAAAAACACCTTCCGTTTTGAATCCAGTGTCATTAGTTTGGACTAAAGTGTTCACTTCACATGATCAACTTAATCTGCATTAAGAGCTGCTTATGTATGGTTACCATTGTATGGTCTCACATGTGGATTGGATTTTTCCACCCTGATTCTTTTAAGATTAATGCAAAGCTCAGTCAGATCAGGATTGGGGTATTATTTGGACTAACCAAATATCTACCCAATAGTAAACCTCAACCAAAATGCATTCCAGCTTCTTCTGCTTTGAGTCACTGTTTGAAATTTTGATAAACTGTTTTATTTTTTGGGATCATTTCTTCTATACTAGTGCAGCTTCCGTTTGCCCCTAGGAGAGGTTTTACCTTTACTATTAGTGTATCCTGCTGTGGCCAAGCTATTATTTAGCTATGACAAGAGTTTTAAAATTACTAACATGTGGGACTAAGGTTGCTGCATTTTGCTGTAGCCTTGAAAAGTGGGTTTTCTTATGCTAATGTACAGACTCCCCTGCTGAGTTTTTTTTCAATCTGACTTTCTTTTTTTTCCCCTTCTTTTTTTTTTTGGTTACATTTCATCTGTGGAGCCACCGTGATTAATATTTTATGCATTTCTCCCATGCAGCTTGATAGGGGGATGTATCTCATTCAACTCCTCTGGAGCTCTGATGCCAATGAATGGTGACTAATAGCTGGAGCTGGACCTCTGATGGTTTTCTGAGATCTCCTGTGAAAAAGAAACAAACAATGGCTTGCCACATCATTAATCTATACAGAGTTAATTAAATACTTCCCCTTACATTTTCAATGCATTCATCTGCTGCATAGTCAGCTTAGTCTGGGTGAGCAAATGTTCCAAACTTGATATTAAATGAGAACCAAAACCTAAGAATAACCCAAGGTAATACAGTTTCATCATTATAAATGCAGTAATTCATTCTGCAAATTGGAAATTGTTGTGAAAACATTTTTTTGCTGTGCATTTTGAGTAGAGAAGGTATAATGAGATGCATTTAAAAAACCCATCTATTCCGATCTAAGTAGCTGTAACCCTGACACTTCATATGTCCATGTTTCCCCTGTGCATAATAAGTATTTGTTTTAATGAAATAAATTGAGCCCTATTTTTCATATTCAAACTGGAATTATTCTCAATATCTAGTATAAAGCAGGAAAAATATGTTGTAGAATCCTGACTATGTAATAAGACCAGCTGCATTTTCCATTTTTCCTCCTTCAATTAATAGGCTTTTTATGAATATGTTTCTGCACGATTATTACAGCATTTTATTTTCTAAAGCCCCCAAGCTCTGCTAGAAAAATGTCTGTCTAATTCTTCTCTGGAACCTTGTGACAATAAATAATAATAATAATAATAATAATAATAATAATAATAATAATAATAATAATAATAATAGTAATGAGGGAAAGAGACAGAGCCTAGAATTTTAGGAATAGTCCAGGAAAATCAAGGTTGAAAAACAAAACAAAAAAACTCCCAGTTTAGATAAATTTGCAAGAAGCCTTCCTTGAAGGGCACTTTGATTATATTTCTCTTAGATAACTTATTTGAGCTAGTGTATAATGGATAATCCATTTAAGTGCTCTTATCAGAAGCCCTGTAGCTATTTGTAGTGTTCTCAGTAGGTTACTGAAAACTCAATGATCAAATTTATAATAAGAAAACTACAAGGAAATGTTGATTTATTAAGTGATGTGCCAAAATTTTTAATTTTCCATTGACAGTTTTACCATTACTGTATTTACTAATATATATTTTTGAGGTTCTTTTCTGATAAATGCTTACAGTAAACATTACACTGGTGCTTATTTGTGTTAGATGGATATAATGAAATAAAGCAAAAAGAAGTAAAATATAAAGATCTGAAAATGATATAGCTGCCTTCTCATTTCTAAGAGAAAGAGGAAATGGAAGAATAACATCAATTGCTAGTTCTCTTCTCAAAGTCCCTTTTTACATGGACACCCCACCTCCTACATGTGCGAGTGCATTGGCCGGTAGGGGGCATCTGTACAACCGCTGCAACAGGTGTGTGGAGGTGCATACATGTTCCCACTCTCCACCCACCTCCTCCCATCTCCACCCGTCACCCACACATCGAGGCGTTGGGAACAACTGAGGTACCCCCATGTGTGCAGATGGGTGGAGGTGAGATGGGCATCCGTGTAACGGGCTGCCCATGCACTGCCCACCCACCGTGGCACCCCCCATCACCCCATGCACTTGCGCCTGTTTGAAAAGGGCCAAAGTTGAAAAGAGCATACAGTCTTAGCAACCATCTTCATATCTTATGAGATTTATTTTCATTGCTAATGGGATGCAAAGTTGGGTCTTGGGGATTTCCCAGTGATACGGCAAATCTGCCCTTCTCCATGAATGAATAGTTTTATTGTTTAACCGTTGGTTTTATCAATGTTTAGAACTTAAAAAATAAATACAAAAATACATAATATGCACATAGCCCTCATATAAGCAAACTTCAATTTGGCAAACTTCAAATATTGATACATCCAATAATTCCAACAACCTCCCCTATAGGCCATGAGATGTCTATTCCATTCATTGAATATGGATGACCTTAGCCCAAGAGGCCTTAGTCCTCTTAGCCCAAGAGGCCCACCATCCATATTACTTTAGTACCCCCGTATCGTATTTTAAATAGGTTTCCTCCTTGTACCGGAGATGTCACAAAGATTTAAAACAAACTAACGAGTACAAAGCAAATAATAAAAACAGTCCCTTATATGCTCTATAGTTCCCTTAATAAATATCACACTGTCATAGATTTTGCTACCCTTCCCTTCCCCTATCTTTGCCCATCTTATCCCTCTCCCAGGGATTCTCAAGTGTATGAGATGGTTAGCTCTTTAAAGTGGACCATAGATCTTACATCTTGGAAATGGCCAACAAGCCCTATCCATATAGCAGCTATATAGGACTTTGGGGTATTTAGGCGCCAATTCTGGATCCCTGGCCCTGTTATTGATCATCTAGGTATTTCCCCAACCGTGAATACATCAAGTTCCACAATCACCCCCTGCTATAGCCAAATAATCCTTAAATTCTAGGTGCCAACGACTCATGATAAACAGAGTTAGCATGGTAATCATAGCAATAGAGTTTGGGAAGATTCCCACCTGAGGGCTTTTTAAGATTTCATAATTATCACTGCCTAGAATGGCGCTCTGGCAATGGTATTATATCTACTGTGTCTTCCAACGTGAGGGCATCCTGTGAGGTTACCATGTTGCCAATCCGAGTATTAAAGTCGCCTCCTAAAAGGAGGCCGATTGATGGAAATAGCTCAGTGGCCGAGTGGACCTGATCTCTATTATCATTCCAGATGTTTGGGTTATAATATATTGACTGCTCTGGGGGAATATATACTATTCTGATGATCATCTCAAGGCCGAAAGGGAATGCACAATGATAGAGGCTAAAATAAGCTTTAATAAAACTAAGGCAACAAACTTTAACTGAAAGTCTGGAAGAAATAAATAACACAAGGCCCTCGCTGGGCCTCCCATGAAAATCCGAAGGATTTGCCTCTATCCAATAAGAATCAAACCCCCTCAAGGATTCCTGTGGGGTGGTTCCAACCAGGCATGTTTCCTGTACTAGAATTATATCATTTGACATTAAACAGTTAAGGAACTCTGGTTCATACTGGTGTCCCTTTCATCCCGAGATGTTCCAGGAAATCAGGGCTAGTGGAGGCTCCCTACTATCCTCTAGTGTGAACTGACAATTTACTACGCTGTCTAAGTATGCGACCCTGGGGTACCAGAGATATCCCCGGGGGTGATGCGGCCGTCCTGTGGCCACCCTTATCCACTGAGTCATGTAATAGATCAATGGCTAAGTCAGGATTTATCTGGCCCGGATTTAGCCCTTTGGGGGAAGCAGAGAGACTCCCTTGTGAGGCCTTTGGAGAGGTATACAATGGGATGCAAAGTTGGGTCTAGGGGATTTCCCAGTGATATGGCAAATCTGCCCTTCTCCCAATATTGCCTGCACTCCTGTTCTCCTTTGAATTGTCTTAGCTTCTGGTAGTGATGACCAGTCCTTTCCAATTGTGGGCTTTGCCCTGGCTCACTTTACAGATACCTCCCAATCTGAAGTACTGCTCTGGATGCCAGCTCTATGGGTGTTGTTGGACAAGTGCCTCCCCACCCATTACTCACCCATCACTCATCCAGCAAGCATGTTGCAGGGATGCATAGGACACCAATGCTATCCTGCAGCATGTATGATGGGTGGGTAATGGATGAGGAGGCACTTGTCTAAAAACATCTATGTTCCTCCTGAAGATGGAGAACTGTTACACTAGGTCAGGCCAATGGTCCATATAACCCACTGTTCCGGTTCCAGCAGTGGCCAGCACCATATTCTTTAGGGAGAGAATAAAAGAACAGGGCATATATTGTTATTCACCTCTATCATACATTCCAAGCTGCCATCAGAGGGTTAGGCACAACCTGAACATTCAGTATCATTCTCTGACCATCATAGCTGATTTCTATAGATGGACCTATCCACTATGACTTTGTCAAATTCTTGTTTTGAAGTAGAATAAACTCCTGGTACTTACCTGTCTCCCCTTAACTGAGAAACAGAGCTAGCTCCTGGCACTGACTACTCCTCGCTCCAACCAGCAGCATGCGGATGACACCCAACTGTACCTCTCATTTTCAACTGACCCAGGCCCAGCTGTCTTGGTGCTTACACAGTGTTTGGCAGCTGTGGGGGACTGGATGAAGTCAAATAGACTGTGACTGAATCCCGATAAGACGGAGGTGATGTTAGTGAGTAAGTTGATGAAGTTGACCGGTTGAGGGGGTTTGTCCTCCATTGACTTCCCAGGTGTGGAACCTGGGGTGCTCCTCGATGCACAGATCCACCTGGATCTCCAGGTGGAGGCTGTGGCGAGGAGTGCCTTCCCCAGTTGCATCTGGTGTGGCGGCTTTGGCCACTGGTTTCGGTTCTGGATCTGGCCACGATCATCCATGCTTTTATCTCCTCTCGGTTAGACTACTGTAACATGCTCTATGTGGGGCTAACTATGGTGACGGTTTGGAAGCTGCAGCTGGTGCAGAATGTGGTGGCAAGACTCCTGGTGGAACTGGGTCACCAGGAGCATATTACACTGGTGCTCCTATCTCTGCACTGGCTGCCAATAGCCTTCCAGGCCTAATTCAAAGTACTGGTCTTGACCTATAAAGCCTTACACGGTTGGGCCCTGCCTATTTGCGAGATCTCCTCATTCCCCAAGTTCTGGACCAGCCCCTGCGGTCATCTGGGAGGCACCCTGTTGGAGGTCCCTCAGGTTTCACAGGGGCCATGCAGGAAAAGGCGTTCTTGGTGGCTACACCATGCCTTTGGAACTCCCTCCCGGTGGAGGCCCACCTGGCCTTTGACCTCCCGGTTTTCTGCAGGAAGTGTAAGACCTGGATGTTCCATCATGCATTTGGTGAGGGAGAAGGGTGAGGGTGGTTGGGGTGGGGGTGTTATGGATTTTTTGTCTTCTTATTTTTATTGTTATTACTATATGATGTTTTTATATGTTTTATTGTATTTTATTGATGAACTTTTTCAGCCACCCTGGGCTTCCTGTGGCAGGAAGGGCGGAGTATAAATCTTTTAAGTAAATAAATAAATAAATAAATAAACCTGTGTGTTAACCCTACTTCAGGAGATAACCCAGCTCCCAGTGATTACTGGGATCTCCCTGGATCCCACTGCTAACCTGTGCTGTAAGTGATTGCTTCGCCTGGGGTCTTCTGCTCATGTAAGCCCATCTGTTCCCTTCTCTAGGGATGGGCAAACATGGTTTGGAAGTTCAGAGTTTGGACCAAACTCGACCAGTTCAATCGACCGAACCGAACTTCTGAACCAAACTCGATTTTCGAACTGAACCAAATTTCTGAACTTGGTTCTGTTCATCCATCCCTAAAAGATAATATTCCATTTACTTCAATGGGGTTTGAATTTCCCAACTCCGTTCGGAATTTCGGAGTTTGGATCGAACTCGAATAGTTCAGTTGACCGAACCGAACTTCCGAACTGAACTCCATTTTCGAACCGAACCAAACTGAATTTCCGAACTCGGTTCTGTTCGCCCATCCCGACCCTTCTCCTGTTTGCTGGTGTGTGGTCCTGCTGTTTACCAGTTGAGTTTTGTTAACTGTCCTTAAATTTCATTGTGAGAAGGATTGGTTTTTTGGTTTTTTCCCCCCTCCCTGGTGAAAGTTTTTCCCAATGGAAAAAACACTTTCTGCTGGCAAACATTTTTATTGTGAACTTTGTGATCAAATTAATATACTACAAATGCCAGAGCATCTGAAAGGCAATTATTTCCAAATAAATGAGGTGAAGCCAACACTGGGCACTCAACTGCTATTGGTTTTGGCTAATAGAAGGAGGCAATGGAAGTTAGATGCCTGTCTGCTCTTTGTGCCTTTATGCTCCCACACCTTCCATACCTATCCAACATCCACAGAACAATGGGAATGCAAAACTTCCTTCTCCCATATATCCTGCTTCTTTACCGGCAGGATATATGGGAGTTTAATTTCAGTTCAGCTGGTATTTATTATGTGTGTGATATGGACACCTTGTCAGAAAGAACTAGACTGAAATGTCCAGTTAATTTCACATTGGCAACTAAAGCTTGTGACTTGGGCTTCCCTTGTGGCAGTTTGAACCCTATGACTCTAAAGTTCAGCAGTTGTGAGGTAGAGGCTTGATATGGCATTTTAAGGGTTTGCTGCCAGGACACCTTTCTGACAGCCATGGGCCTCAAGATTTATTATGCTATCTTGGTTCCCAAGAACTGTGGTTTAAGGTAATGGTTGGATAAATGTTCTGGACCACTTTTTGTCCTTTTTCTTTGTTTTCTTTTTCCTTTATAACTAAATTGAAGACTTTCTCCATAAAGGAAAGAAAGGCTAAACACTTTCGCATTTGCCCCTAAAACTGACACATTGTTTGTGTCATTCACTTTGACAATTGGTTGTGGCTCATAGCCCATACTGATATCTTCCCTTGACTTCATGGGAGGTTTCCTTGAAGACATTCAGGATTATATTAATAACTTGTGATTGCTACTAATCTGGTCATTATTTGATCCCTCAGTCATGGATGTGTGCATGACTCCTTATCATATTACCTGTCACCTGAATCCCCCTTAAATATACACGCAGTAGACTGAACTGCAAGTGTCTTAAAGGGCTTCATTATTGGGGAGGGGGGGGACATCAAAGTCAGGTGACAAAGTCAGGTGTCAAAATCTGATTAGCACTGCAGCAAAGAGCTGTAAAGAACAAAAGCGAGATAGCCATTGTCAAAGCATAGTTAAAATGTTTTACTGCCGTAAACATGTAGATAAGCATCAAAATATGGAGCTCTATAAATATTCAATATTTCATTACTTTCAAAAGAAATAATTACCATAACTTATTTTGATGGATTGTATCTCTGATTCCTAATTATGTATTTATGTCTGTGTTATTATATTTAATATTCTATGACAAGATCTGTCATAGTCACATTTCTTGCAGTCTTGTTTATTGCTGTCTCTGTGTATTAAAGAATCATTCTATTTTGAGAAACATCAGGAGTGAACTGCTTTTATTTTATTGTTTATTTCTAATTAACAAAATGCAGTCAGCTTAAGGAGTCTTGGGGCTCATGTATGAAATATACTACAACAAATGACCTTAAATATAAAAAAGATTTGCCTAACAAAACCATATGTCCCAACCTTGCCTCAAGCCAAAAACTATGAAATGAGTGTTGTAATTTGCTCTAAGGGTTTTATTACATAATATTTTCAACACATATAAGTTATCCTTTCATTTCACTTTCTCCACTTAATAACCCCCCCCCCTTTATTTTACCATTTTTCTATGGGGTTATTAGCTTCATTGGAGTTACGTCAGATGCGTACAGCTATAAATGTGAGTTTATTGGGATGAGAATAAGGGATATCCATGACTAGTATGCAATTTAAGGCAGTTTATGGCCAGCATTAACATATTGTGTAAGATTCTCTTTTATTTACATTTGAATGTACCTTGCTAATTTTCAGTTCACTGCTTAAGGATTCACTCCTCTAATAAGAGAAAATATTGGAGGCACAGGACCCATTTCTAACAAAGTTCATATGCAGTACAAGTTTTTAAAAAGTCACTTATTCTGTGGTTGGGTACCATTTCAGAAGGATGACCAAGAAATAGTATTGTTCAGTTATTTAGGCTGTTCTTAGCATTTTTCATCCAACCTAGGTTTCCCCCTCATTTTACACTTTCACAATTGAGAGAGGTAAATATCTGGGTTTCCCCAAACATCCGTTCTCAAACCTGGGATGTGCAACATATTCAGTAATGATCTGGAAAAGGAGGTGAACTTTTAAGAATATCTAAAATTATTCAAGTTACAGGTAGTAAGTCTAAAACAGACTTCAAAGTGTTACTGAAAGATCACTGATGATTGGTCAAAAATGGCAGATGAATTGAGTGTTGATAAGTGCAAAGTAATCCATATTGAAAAAGATTATGTTAATTCTACATACACAGTGGAGGAGCCTAATTACAAGCAATTTTTGCATAAAGGCAGCAATCAAAAAGGAAAGCAGAATATTAAAAACTACTAGGGAAGGGCCAGAAAATAATACAGAAAATATCATAGTGCCACTAAATATAAGTGTAAAGTTTAAAAATATTAGATTTCTTCAGCTTAGAAAAAGGACAACTGATGGGAACATGAAAGAATGCTATAGGGTCATGGAGGGTGTGGAAAAAGTGAATTAGGGTAATACTATTCTCTATTTCTGATAATACAAATATAATAAAAGACATCCAGTGAATCTGTCAGACAGCAGGTTTGGAAAAAAAAACACAAATAAATACTTTGTCATACAATATACTAGGGGTGGGAATTCTGGTTCTCCCGAGATCCAATATTGCCGGTATTTGGGTGTATCAGCTTAATCCGATAAATCTAATATTTACCTGTACTGGCATACCGGATTTTTAACATTGGCCATGGTACTGGATTTTTTACATTGCGCCCATTGAAGTCAATAGCTGCAATGTAAAAAATGCAGTACCGCGGACAATGTTAAAAATCTGGTATGCCGATACTGGTAAATCCGGTACCAGGGAGATCCGATACCGGTACATCCGGTATCTGATATTCTCCCTGGTGTCCTACCCCTACAACATACAATTAGCTGACAGAACTTATGCCATGAGTTCTGGAGGCTGATAGCATCAGTGGGCTCAAAGAAGTATTCAGCAAATTCATGGAGGATCCCTTCGGTGGCTATTTACCAAGATGGTCCTGGGAAAAAGCCTCATAATCATGGTGTGAATAAATCATTGACTGCCAGAAGACAAGAGTGAACAAAAGAGAATGGAACACTCCATCACACTCGTCTAAGACATCCAGTATTGGCCAAAGCTGGAGTGGAGATGGTATGTGGCCTAGGGTAATTTCAGACATTACCTGCCACGTTGAACCCTGGACCTGGACCCATCTTGGATCCCAGTCCGTGATCAGGCCGGCCATCCTTCAAACATGCTGGCCTGATACCTACTGGGGATCGGGGAGGGGGCGGGGCTGTGTGGGGAGGGGGCAGGGCTGTGCGGCACGACATGCGGCCACACAGCCCCCCCCATGCTCCCTCAGGGAGATGGGCGGGTTCAGCGGCCAATCAGGCCGCTGCGCCCAATCCTGTATCACGGTCAGGGCCACAATCCGGGATGGCCCAAGGTAACACACGTTACTTTTGGCCCATCCCATATCGTGGCCAATATAACCATGGTTCTCGCCCTCCAGCCGGCCAGAAGTCCAGAACCGTGATTAGCTTTGAACCCCGCCAGAGATTCACTGTGGTGAACATATGACCACAGTGAATCTGACGGAAATGTCACCACCACAGGGAATCCACTGGGGTTCACTGTGGTGAACGGTGTTTTTGTAAAATCTGAAATTACACCTAGATGAACCAGTGGTCTGACCCAGTTCTTATCCTCAGGATCTGTCTCCCAGACTTCAACATATAAGGGTTGTCTCAACTTGCTATTCATGAGGGAGTGTAAGTAATCCATATTGAAAAAAATAATGTTAATTCTGCATACACAGTGGAGGATCCTAACTACCAGCAATTTTGGCATAAAGGCAGTAGTCAAAAAGGCAAGCAGAATATTAGGAACTACTAGGAAAGGTCCAGAAAATAATACAGAATATATTACACAATGTGGATGTGTAAGGACGAAAGGAACTACACTTGCACCTAGAAGGGGTGTGCACTTAGTTTTTATTATATTGATAATGTTAACAAAATTCTTCATTTTTGTTATTGTTATTGCAATAACGATAATGAAGATAAATAATTCAATGAATATTGATAACGACAGTCATTATTGATTTTATTATTGCCTGGCAGGTGTTTTTGGGAGGGAAATGTGGAGAGGGGAGGAAGGAGTAGAAACAGTGTTGAACTCTTGGACTGGGCCTGTGATGGGAGAGGAAGGACCTGATGGATGTAATTGCTGACCAATGAGCAGCACAAGCAGGTCTCAGGCATTTGAATGGCACCCTGTAATTGCTCAATGCCGCCTGCCTCCCAGAAACAATCATGGGGGCTCTGGGAAGGGTACTACAGCTCTTTATGTTGCAGGGCCAGACTGTTTGACTCTTGTTCTGTGTTAGCTCTTGCTGTGTCAACTTGTGTTTACAGAACTCTAGTACTTGTACTATAAATATTCCCCAATCCTCAGCTTTATACCTTTCCTTATACCCTTAATTTTACTTTTTACCTTCCCCTTTCTGTCTACTCCTGTGTGTGTGTGTGTGTATATATAGGTGTGTGTGTGTATACCTGCAAAGGAAGAGAATTGGAGATGAAAGTCCAAGGCAAAGTGTGGGTGCATGGAGCCTAAGTTGTAAACAAGCACAGTATGTGAAGCCATACAACATCTTTACTGCTTACATGGTGTGGAAGTTAAGGTGGGAGTCTTAACACACAATTTCTGGGTTTGTTAAAGTTTGGTTGGTATGAATCTGCCTTAACTAAGTTTGTAAAACCGTAGGTTTTTTGTTTCCCTAATTTCTTTGGGTTTTTAAAAAAGTATTTAAAAAAGTAATTAGTGATTTTATGCAAGTTACTCAGACCGAGAGATTGTAGTAACATGTACATTTTAGTTACATGAGGTTAGGTAGAACATGAAATATGTAGAGATGTTGATTAAGGAGAGACTGAATGCCATTCCAACAACAGAGAGCCCTTTGCTGTGGTGGGTGGCAGAGTGATTCTCTCCTGTGGGAAGGGGGGACTGGAGCTGAGATAAGGCTCCAGTCTCCCCCTTCCCACAGGAGAGAACCACTCTGCTGGGAAGCACTCTGGCAGGAAGCAGCCAGGGATCCGTTGGAGGCTTTTAAGCCCATTACGGGTCCCTGGCCACTTTCTGGCAGAAGCTGAGCTGAGCTGAGTCTCCAGTCCCCCCTTCCCACAGGAGACAACCGCTGTGCCAGGAAGCAACCAGGGATCTGACAGAGCAGCCAGCGAGCCAGGGATGTGGTTACAGACCCCCCCTTTGATCTGGCAGGTAGCAACCAGGGATCCGCTGGACCAGCGGGAGTCTTTGAAAGCTCATTGGAGCTGAGTCTATGTTGTGTTCCTGTCTGCTTCCTGGCAGAGCACCTGTCTCCTGTGGGAAGAGGGGACTGGAGCCTCATCTCAGCTCCAGTTCCCCCTTCCCACAGGAGAGCCCGTACTCTGCTCCCTGTCCCACCTTAGTGGTGAATGTGTGGGGAGGGAAGTCTGTGAGTAAACCCAGCTTCGTCCCTCCGCTCTGGTGGATCCCTGGCTGCTTCTTGGCAGAGTGGTTGTCTCCTATGGGAAGCGGGGACTGGAGCTGATCTGAGGCCCCCCTTCCCACAGGAGACAACCGCTCTTCAGAAGAAGCCAGGGATCTGGCTCGAGACACCACTACCTTTGCAAAGGAGAGAAACACTCTCCTGAGAAGCAGCCAGGGATCTGCCGGAGCAGCGGGAGGCTTTGAAAGCTCAGTGGAGCTGAGCCCATGTTGGGTCCCTGGCTGCTTCCCAGCACAGTGGCTGTTTCCTGTGGGAAGGGGGGGTCTGGAGCTGAGCTGAGGCTCTAGACCCCCCTTCCCACAGGAGACAGCCACTGTGCCAGGAAGCAGCCAGGGACCCAACATGGGCTCAGCTGCAGTGAGCTTTCAAAGCCACCCGCTGCTCCAGTGGATCTCTGGCCACTTCCCACCAAAGCGCCTCTCTCCTGTGGGAAGGGGGGACTGGATCTCCAGTCCCCCCTTCCCACAGCAGACAGTCACTGTACCAGGAAGCAACCAGGGATCTGACAGAGCAGCCAGAGAGCCAGGGATCTGGTTGCAGACCGCTGTTTGCTCTGGTAGGAAGTGGCCAGGGATCCGCCAGAGCAGAGGGAGGCTTTGAAAGCTCACTGGAGCTGAGCCCATATCAGGTCTCTGGCTGGTTCCCAGCAGAGCACCTCTCTCCTGTGGGAAGGGGGGACTGGAACCTCAACTCATCTCCAGTCCTCCCTTCCCACAGGAGAGCCCTGCCCCATCTCAGTGGTGAATGTGTGGGGAGGGAAGTTTGTTCTCTCCCAGCTTGGGGATTGCTCTTAGTTTCCCCCATGACATGGCTCAGGGGCACAATCAGAATTTTGCTACTTCCCCCTGGTTCCCCCACCCCTGCCGTCCCCTTTCCCCAGTCCCAGGCATGTCTACTGGGTCTGGCTCTGCCCACCCCCCAACACTGTCAGGGTGAGGCTCCTCTTGGGGACCTGAAGGGGGTTTGGAACCTGGGGTGCCAATGTTGAGTCCTTTTATACCTGATCCACCACATTCTTGGGTGGGTTCCCGGGACCATGGAGCTATGAACATTTTTTTTAAGGGGGGGAGCTTGGGGGCTGATGGACCCTGTCCCTGAAAGATGCTTCTTCCACCCAAACCCCACACCTGTAAATGCCCCTCCCCCCCCCCGAGGGCTACTACTTTCAGGAACCAGTCACCTTCATGAAGCCCTCTCTCTGTGGGGTGCACCCAGGATTGCTGGATACATGATAGATCCCCTCACCCTCTGGGAAAATGTTCATAGCTCCATGGTCCTGGGAACCCACCCAGAAGAGAGGTACTCTGGAGGGAAGCGGCCAGGCAGTGGGTGACTTTGAAAGCTCATTGGAGCTGAGCCCATGTCAGATCCCTGGCCGCTTCCTGGCAGAGCACCTCTCTCCTGTAGGAAGGGGGGACTGGAACCTCAGTTGGGTGGATTTGCCTCTGATTTGGAGGGTGTACCAGTCTGGTCCCCAGTGTCCTTTGGGGGGTCCGCAAATTAATTGATTCCTGTAAAAGCAACAAGGCCCCAGGGTGGGACCTTATTTCCATTCATTTTCTTAAAAGTTTCAAGGAATGGTGGGTACCCTTGCTGGCAGCGCTCTTTTCTGCCATTGATAAATCAGGGTGTGTCCCGCCCTTTTGGTCTTGGGATGTAGTGGTCTCTATTTTCAAAAATGGCGATAGTTGTAAGCAGGAGAATTATAAGTCCATAAGTCTGCTTTGTGTTATTAACAAACTGTACGCCAAGCACCTGTTGGGTAATTTTGGTGCGTGGTGTGAGGAATCAGGTGTCATTCACCCTGAGCAAGCGGGGTTTCAGTGGGCCAGATCAACGATTGACCATGGCTTTACCCTTATGCACCTGATTGAAAAGTATAAACATCGCAATGGGAGATTTTATGTTGCTTTCTTGAACCTCAGGATTATTATTATTATTATTATTATTATTATTAACAAACATTTATATAGTGCCAGCAGTGTACCTGGCACTTTACAAAGTAATAAAATAGACACGGTCCCTGCCCCTAGAGCTTACAATCTGAGAGACAGGAGCTGGGGGAGAGACTTAGGAAGGGGAACAGAGGGAGAGACAAGGGGTCTAACATTCATGAAGATGCGAGGTCTCAAGTGCACGTACTTGGCTTGGTTACGATGAGAATGACAGCAGGCAGGTCCATGTTGCAAGGATAAGGGTAAACCGATCGTAGGTATAGGAATAGTGGCTCAGCAGGATAAAGAGTCAGACAGAGCAGAGCGAAAGAGGTGAGTTTTAAGGAGAGATTTGAAGGTATGAAGGGAGGGGGCAAGGCGGATGTGGACAGGGAGGGAGTTCCAGGCATGGGGGGCAGCAAGTGAGAAGGGACGAAGGCGCTTAGGGGAGCAGGGAAGGCGTGGAAGGGTGAGAGAAGGGACAGAGGAGGAGCGAAGTGCACGGGCTGGAGTATGGAGGGCGATAAGTGCAGAGAGGTAGGGGGGAGCAAGGTTGTGAAGAGCTTTATAGGTGAAGACTAGGAGCTTTTGCAGGATTCGTTCAGGAAGGGGAAGCCAGTGAAGCGAAGAGAGGAGGGGCTGCACATGGTGGATGGCCTTTGACTCAGTGAACAGGCCTATCCTGTGGTCCGAATTGACAAATTTATCCTTGAACCAAAGGCTTTTGGCCTTAATTAGACTCCTGTATGTCGGACTCCAAGCTGGTGGTTAGGCTGAGCCAGCTGGGGCACATTTCAGAGGAGGTCCCAGTCAAGTGAGGGGTCAGGCAGGGCTGCGTGCTCGCGCCCACACTATTTAATCTATTCTTTATTGATGTGGTCCCCCAAATGGCCCTGCCCCAGTTTTTTCCCCCTCGTCTGGCCTCACGGTACATGGGTTGTTTACTATTTGCCGACGATCTTGCCCTTTTGTCTCAGACTAGGAGGGGACTAAGCAGGCAATTAGACGCTTTTGCAAGCTATTGCAGGGAGAATGATTTGGTCTTAAATCTAGTCAAATCTAAGGTGGTAGTTTTCGTCAACTCTCTTAGGGCAAATTGGCACACTTGGAGAACCGAGGGTGCCCAGATCCTCCAAGTGAAAGAGTTTAAGTACCTGGGGATCATGTTTCAATCTGCTGGGTGTTGGAAAAAGCACATCAAGGGGGCACTGCTGGCGGCAAAACAATCAGCCTTTGGCATTCAATTTATTTTTTTTTGACCTCGGAGAGATTGGAGTTTAGATTGGTCCTACAGGCTTTCAAAGCCAAGTCCTCTTCTCAGGCCCTGTATGGTGCGTCTCTATGGGCACCGTTTACCATCTCCCATTTTGACAGAGTCCAATCCATCTTTCTCAGGGCTTTTCCAGGGCCCTGGGGGAACCCCGGGGGAACCCCGGGGGCAGCCATTCACCTTGAGTTGGGCCAGCGGAGGCGGTCTTTTGGGGCTTGAGCTAGGGCACATAAGTTTTGGATTAGGCTCATTGACCCATGCCAGAAGAGGTTGTTCCCCCATCTTCAAGCGGACACCTTTTGGACCCAGTGGGCCTGGAGCATTGAGGCTCACCTCAATAGATTGTGTTCGTCCCAAGGATTTAGGGGTGGTGGCAGTGGAAATTAGGCGTAGGTGGGAGGATGTGGACCTACAGGAGGAGAGGGGCCGGGTGGCAGCCTCCATGCATATGGTCTACTATCTGAGGTGGGCCCCTCAGATTAACACACTAGCCCATTATTATCGCTGCAAAGCTTATGGCTAGAAGGAAATGGCTGATGATGGTGTCGAGATGTAATGCCCTTCCAACTCAGCTCTGGGCCGGTAGACTTGCCGGGGTGCCTCTTGCCCAGAGACTTTGCCCCTTCAACCAGCTTGAGGTTGAGTCTACTATTCATGTGTACTTTAGATGTCACTTGTATGACCATTTGCATACTGGGGCACTGGGATCCCTTTTGTCGAGTCGCCATGCATGGTCTGATGAGAGGAAATTGGTTTACTTGCTCGCTGATGTTGATCAAGATACCGCTACCTCTGTGGTTAAGTTTTTGACCGCCGTGTTTGTCAGTAGGCACAAGTTTATCAACTTCAAATCCCTAACTTTGTCCGAACACGGGATGGTTTCCCCAGATTTGGAGGTAGTAGACTGAGGGTTAGGCCATTATAGGGGGTGTTTTGATTCCTTTGGGCTCAGCATCGCCTGAACACGGCCTATGGGGTACTCCTTGATTTAGTACCTCGCTAGTGCCCATGTTCTAAGCTGCTATGTTGGCGCCCTTATTGTTATGTAGTTGTTTGTATGTTTATTTGTTGGTTTGTCTTTTTAGCAATGGCCTATGGCTAAGCTTAATAAAAAAATACTGACTAATTCCAGAATTAGAACTTATGGTGAATAAATTCCAAGTCTTTGGAATAAAATGTCAAAAACTGAAACATTTATATCCTTCTGGTTATAATAGAGGAATTAGAGATCCTGCGTGCTCTATGCAGGTGATAGCAAAATGATTCGCAAAGTAGATAGGTACGCACTCTGGCCCTTTTAACATGGGGCTCTCCCACTCATGAACATGCAGAAATCTGCATGTATATGAGTGGGAGAGGCCCCTGTGAAGGATGCAGTGCATGCCGTGAATGAGGGTCTGTGCGCTCTCCAGCCTAAGACACATTCCCAAGCACACACATGCACACCCCACTCATCTTCACGCATGGAGCAACCGGGGAAAATGGCGGTTGCTCCATGCATGGAGATGAGAGGGAGGTGCGTGGGGATGCGTGTGCGCCTGTATGCGCACCCCTGCCCATTCACCATGCAAACCCTGGAGAACCCACAGATCACCACCCCACTCTATGGGGGGGCATGTAAAAAAGGCCTCTGTTTTTAGTTTCAAACTAGCAGCAACACCATTGCAGTCAGTGGGAGCTGAATATCAATATACAAGGTCAAAATTAGGAACACAAGACACTTGTAACCGTTTCTTATGCAAGTACTTCTTACATAAATATTCCCACTGGAGTGAATGAGATTTAGGTGACTAAGGACTGCAGAATAGGACCTTTCATCTTTACTGCTTCTGATGCCGATGCCTGTTAGCATCTCTATGGTTTTTTGTTGTGTTTTGCTACTTTTGTAGCTTGTAATACCTATACAGTCTCACTGAACTGACTTTGTAAAAGGACATGTAAAAAATAAAAGATTAGTCTGCTCTCTCAAGAATATATAACATGGAATCCAACTCAGAAGAAAAGTCTTTGGACCAAAATTTTCTGATCAGACTGTTTCTCATTGCAGTAGACCTGGGCTGGGTGAAGGTATGCCTCTGGGCCACCCTGGACCCCTTCTGCCCAGCAGTTCCCAGGGCTCCAATTCTACTGGGCAGAAGGGGTCCAGGCATTCTGTTCCATGGGGAAAGTTCCTTGGCTGACCCGTGGCATGGAGGGATTTGTGATGGCAGACCCCATGCCTGGATTACTGGGGTAGGGGGACTGCTCACTCATGTGAACTTTCCTCCCTGCCGAGCTGAGGAATGGCGGCTGCAGTGGAAACAGGAAAGAGTGACTGAGAAGTTAATACCACAGCTGTGCAGAACGGCCTGGGGAACTGGCCCACCCCCATCTCCTTTGTTTTCACCAATATACTTTTGGACAAAAGTAATGAACCTCTAGCATGTGGGCCAGATACGGTCTGTAGCTATTTTTTATTTGGCCCTTTTCAAATTCGTGGATGTGGCCCATGGATCCAGTCCCTACTCTAAAGCACTGAAAGAGTGAACTCAAGGGAAGGGAGCAGAAATGAGTGATTGCACTCAAGGAGAGGGGATGGATCCATGGCATAGCTCTGTGATTGGGATATTGCCCCTTATTCCCCCATCCTCAGCGCACCATTCCCAATTCCTATCTGACATAATTACCAAAGTGACCCCTAGAAAGAAAAAAGTCCCCCACACCTGCCTACAAAAAAAGCCTAATAACAATTGCATTTTATGATTTTCCAGTAATCACTGGATAATGGCTACTATAATTCTTAAGAGACAATTTAAAAATTATTCTCTTAAATGGTTGCTGTATTAATTTCACCCTTATCTAGTTCAGGAACTGTACTGTGCCTTTCTCATATGCTGATTTTCTGCACTGTGATCTTTTATCACTGGTATTTTTTGATTGCGTTTTACTTTCTCTTGGGTTCTGTTTCTGATTTGAAACTGTATATACTGGTGTTCTGCATTGCAGAGACTATTGTAATTCATGAATTTCCTATCACTGACCCTGAAGTGTGTTCATATAGTGCAGATATATGGCTGAAAATGTGTTTAACATTTAGGTGGCCAGGGATGCTTAGAACTGCACCCTTCAATAGCCATACTAATGAGGGAAGGAGGGGGAGCGATGGAAAAGTGCAAGCAGTCAGATGGTTAACTGTCTCAGAGATACTTGTTCATGTTGCTCTAATTTTGACAAAAGTACATTGGCTTCCTGTGAAGCAGGGGATTGATTTTTAAACCTAGTATTTGCCGGCCAAGCACTATATGGCTGATATCCAGGTTTTTAGAAAGACTTATTAAAAGTCACTCATGTTTTCTTTGTTCTCTCAAAAATCATCAACTGTCTCAGACACCTACTGTAGCTTCCTGTGGTTTGGGGTCTACTGTCCCTTTTATGTGCACATCTGTCCATGGGATATTTTATCCTTTAATTTTAGACTATGCTTTAGTTTCAGAAAGCAGCCATTTCCCCCCCCCCTTTTGTAAAAAAGCATATGAATGAAATTCTGAGACTGTTTTTGTCATTTATTCTAGTAGCACTTGTGGTTTTGATGGGGTTCTCTTCTGTCTCACATATGGCCCTTACAAATCCTGTCCATAGTTACTCTTAGACTGCTTTTAGACGAGGTGCTGAAAAAGAGTCTTGCAAAGATATGTAGAGAGAAACCTATGCGAGGGTTTCCCACCCCAACCTGGTTCCTTCATGTTCCAACAAGCTCAGCGGCACCACCTCACCTTGGCTGTGTCAGGCCAGGGGTCTGGGGGTGGGGTGGAGTGGGGTGTGCAATGTCATGTGGGCACTGGCCTTGGGACCGACTACTTAAAAGTTATTATGGCGTCCAGGCAAGCATTGCCATTGGAGGGGTGGAGTGGGGTGTCAGTGAATGGGATGCTGCTGGCTGTGGCAGGACACTGGATGCTGGCAGCAACAGCACTGCTGGACTAGTGATGGGTTGGTTATGGCAGAGGTGCAGGCAGTGCCGGATTGTCAGGGAGCCCCCAGCCCAGCAGAAGGGCAGAGAGAGATGCCGTTGCAAGTGTGACTGGTTGGTTGCAGCAGCCTGGAGGAGAACGGGATGGAATGGGGTGCGGGAGGGGTGCTCGTACATGTTTTCTTTACCCTGTAATTTTATTTAATAAATTAAATTTTATTTAATAAGTGCATTTGTCTACAGTTTTATGCAGTAACTTATGCAGGACACTGAGTGGAGTAAAGAGGAAAGGGAGAGAGACAGGGGAGTCTATGGTGGGCTAGGGTGGGGTTTTATTGTTTGAGTATTGGGTTATTTTAATGTGGGGTTAAAAATGTTGATTATATAATGGATTTTATGAAATGTTTAAAAATGTTGTTAGCCGCCCCGAGATGCTTGTAGCAGGTGGGACCAGCATACAAATATAACTATAAATAAATAAATAAATAAATAAATGGTAATGGGGTGAGGGGATAGTCCATTTCTTGTACCTGGGCCCATTTCAACCTAGCTATGCCCCTGGGGGCGGGGCTGTTTAGACATTCCCCCGCGCTACTGGGAAGTGACGTTGCTCCCATTCTAAGCAGCGGCCACTCAGAACACGTGTAGGTTTGACAATGTGGTGTTGTAAAACCCTCTAGAGGAGGTTTTATAATGTCGCATCTTCAAACCTCAGCTTGATGTTCAGATAAATCATTTTCAGTCCATAGGCTGTGAACCATTGGCTCCAATTTACTAATATTTATTTTTGCTGCAAGCTTTGCGTCAATGATATGAGATCAGGCCCTAGGATTGTCACCTGTTGCCTAGAGCCCTACATGAGCATGAACCACAGGTAATGCCTGCCTCCTCAGAGGAGGCATCCTCATTCCAGTGCTGGGCTGCAGATAGTGCCTGCCTCCTCAGAGGAGGCATCTGCTAATCATGCCAACACTGGGTCACAGGTGGCACCTACCCCCTCAGAGGAGGCATCTTATAATCATGCCTTTGTATGTCATGTTCCCTGCCTGTCTCCTCATCCCCTCCTTGCCTGTTGCCCTTATCCTTGTCCTGATACTGCCTGCAATAACTAATTATCCAGCTTGACCCACTCTCTGTCTAGACTATCCCTCTGTTGACCCCATTGCTGATGCCTGTGCTAACGGAGAACCCACCTACACTTACGCTCTGTCTAGACTATGCCTCTCAGCTCCTCTGCCAGCTTCCAGCCCTTACAAGGGTCCTGATTAGGGCTGCACTGAATATTTTAAAATATATTTGTGCGTATTTGCCGAGTGTCTGAGGACTGGTCCTGAGTGCTTGGGCTGGTCCGAGGACCCTCAATGAATGCTTGGGAATTCTGAGGGTAGGAGCCTAGAATAGGTAGGAGGATAGGAGCTGAAGGGGCCACAGGGAGCCAAGGGGGTGGGGGAAGGTAATGGGCCAGGGAAGATGAGGTGAAGGGCCTAGTGGGGGCTGTTGGGTACAGTACTCCTCCTTCAGAGGGGCTCCACAGATGCGTAACTTCCCCTGGGCTGGGTAAGTTTGAAAAAATAAGAAAAAAGCTCAGCATCCCCAGAAGGGCTGAATGACCCCTTCTTAACATGGTCAGACCTTTACAAGATGATGCTTATTTTTAAAAAGCTTACCAGAGGAAGTCACACATTGCCAGAGCACCTCTGGAGGGTGAGTAATCTACCTCTTAGCCCCCTCTGGCCTATTCTCTCCCTGGCCAGCTGGGGCCAGGGAAGGGGGAGCAGGGGCCTAGCGTCAGCCTCCAGACCCCTGCCTTACACCTGGCCAAGGATTTTCCAAGTTCCAAAGTTTTGGGGGTCAGTCTTCAAAACTTCAGAACTCGGAAAATCAAGTCAAGTACCTCGGTTCTTAGCGTTTTCCGCAGAAAACTGAGGACCAAGTTTCAGCACTAGTCTTGAATGTTTATACAGAGCTATTCTGCTGACTCATCCTTACAGACATAACAGGTGAGTCCCTAAATTCAGATTTAGGAATATGTAGCACTGATGTAAGAAGAATCTAGGCTCCCTTTTACAAGAGGAATCCACTAGTCATAGCTAAATTCAGAAGGAAGTTCAAAAGGAAGCTCAGCCTGATGTTATTCATTTATTTATTTAATTTATTTATATCAACATTTATATCCCGCCCCCTCCTACCCAATGGCAGCACAGGGTGTCTAACAATAAATATTAAAAACAGAAATACAAAAATATAAAATATCAAAATATCAAAAAATGATGAGGTCAATAAATACTCCTCCCCTCACTACCCATTCCCCTAACCAAATGCCTGCTGAAAAAAACAGGTTTTTCACTGTCTACAGAAGGAAGGGAGGTCTGGGGAAATGCAAACCTCTGCTGGGAGAGAGTTCCACAGCTGTGGTGCGGTCACCGAGAATGCCCTCTCAAACATTGCTACCTGAGACATCCAGGGGGATTTCTAAGATGGTGCTCCCAGCTGACCACAGGGGCCAATCCAGGACATGAAGGGTGAGGCGGTCGCACAGGAAGGCAAGGCACAGGCTTTATAGGGCTTTAAAAGTAATAACCAACACCTTGAATTGGGCCAGGAAGACTATAGGCAGCCAGTGCAGAGAGCGGAGCACTGGTGTTATGTACTCACGGTTACCTGTCCCCACAGGTTACCTGCCACCACATTCTGCACCAGCTGTAGTTTCTGAGTCATCACCAAGTGTAAGCCCATGTAGAGTGCATTGCACTTGTCCAATCTTGAGGTGATGAATGCATGGATGATGGTGGCAAGATCAGAGCCAGAAATATAAGGCCGAAGAAAGTGGACCAGATGTAATTTACAAAATGCACTCCTCGCCACAGCCGCCACCTGAGCATCCAGGTGGAGCTGCGAATTGAGGAGTACACCCAGACTCCAAACCTGTGGGCCAAGGAGTAACCAATGATGGGGGGGTCTCTGCCCTCTCGTCCCTTCCCACCAACATCACCTCCATCTTATTGGGATTCAGTTTCATGCAGCTCGCCCTCATCCAATCCCCCACCACAGTCGGACATTGGGAAAATACTGACACTGCAGGGCCTGGGTCAGATGAAAACAAGAGGTAAAGCTAGGTGTCATCAGCATACTGAGGATACCAAGTCTCAAACCCTCTCACAATCTCACCCAAGGGCTTCATGTACATGTTGAACAAGAGAGGAGATCCTTCCAAGAATGGAATCCTTCGGGACTCCACACATGAGATCCTGAGGAGATGAAAAAATTCCCCCAGTACCACATGCTGAGTTCTTCCAACCAGGAAAGAGCGGAACCAATCAAGGACAATTCCACCCACCATGACATGGGCTGACAGGTGGGTCATCAACATCTCATGGTCAACAGTGTCAAAAGTCACTAATAGATATAATCAAATCAAAAGACTGCACCTACCTTGGTCGAACTCATGGTGAAGATCATAGAACAAGGCCACAAGCACAGTCTCAGTGCCGTAACCTGGACAAAAGCCGGACTGGGAACGATCAAGGAAACTAATGTGGTCCAGGTGCCCCTGGAGCTGGTGGGCCACCACCTGTTCAATAACCTTCCCTAAAAAGGTCATTGAATTGTTAACAATTAAAGAAAAAAATCCAGAATGGAAGATTTTGTTTATTTATTTAAATGTATATGTTCCCCTTTCTGCAGAGGCTCAGGGCAGCTTACAATCTATAAAACAACAATAAAATACAAGCTATAAAAACAACCACCCTCCCCCACAACCCCACCCAAAAAACCAACCAACTCCTATCACTGCCTGCCAAATGCTTTCGAAATAGAAAAGTTTTAAATTGCCTACAGAAGATGCTTAGGCTCAAATGGACCTCATGTGAAAGGGAGTTCCACAAAACCAGGGCACGACCCTAGAATGCCTTCCTGTGTACCCCTGTTCTACAGACAAGAGTAACAGATGGAACCTGCAAAAGGTGCTCCTGGAAAGCTGTAGGGGCTGCAATGGGGCATGATAGGACAGGCAGTCTTTCAGATATATGGGACCCAGACTGTTTAGGGCTTTAAAGGTCATAACCAGCACCTTGAATTGTGCACAGAAAGTTATAGGTAGCCAGTGCAGACTTCAAAACACTGGTGTAATGAGTCCCAGGGACTTGTCCCTGAAAGGAACCAAGCCACAGAATTCTGCACCAGCTGCAGCTTCCAAACAATCATCAAGAGCAGCTCCACATAGAGCGTGTTACAGTAATCTAGCCTTGAGCTGATAAAAGCATAGATGACAGTGGCCAGATCTGAGTCAGAAAGAAAACACCGCGCCCACTTCACCAGATGAAGTTGGTAAAAAGAGCTCCTGGTCATGACTACCACCTGATGTTCCAGTCATAGAGAAGGATGCAAGAGCACTCCAAGGCTGTGAACCTGATTGACCAGAAGGAACCGGACCTGGACTCTAGGGGTGGGAATTCCGGATCTATCGGTATCCGATACTGCCGGTATTGGGTGTACCGACAGTATTGGATTAAACCCGGTAATTAGGGTAAATTACCGGATTCCCCGTACCGGATTTTTTTACATTGCAGCCATTCAAATGAATGGCCGCAATGTAAAAAAACAAACAACCCTCCCCACTTTCCTTCCCCAGTCCAGGCTGTGCGGGTGGAAGGGGGGACACCCCCACCCACCCTGCCCAGCCTGGCTTTAAAAAAACTTTTTTTCCCCCGAGGTCCCTGCTAGTGCGGGCTCTGGGCCACCGTCGGCGACCCAGAGCCCGCACCAGCAGGTAGGTAATAGGTATAGGTTGTACTAGGGTGATCCCTGGGGTGGGGGGTAGTTTAACACCTCCCCACCCCAGGGATCACCCTACCTCCCCACCCAGGGATTGCCTACCTTGCGCTCCGGGCGGCGACGGCGGCGGTCTGGCTCCAGCGGCTTCAGCGCTGGCTGTGGCTGCCAGCTTCAGCACTAAAGGCCTTCCAGGGCAACCTGGAAGTTCACCAGAAGGCCTAGTAGTGCTGAAGCCGGCAGCCACAGCCAGCGCTGAAGCCGCTGGAACCGGACCGCCGCCGTCGCCGCCCGGAGCGCAAGGTAGGCAATCCCTGGGTGGGGAGGTAGGGTGATCCCTGGGGTGGGG
>QEPC01007878.1:799874-810668 GCA_003113815.1 Sphenodon punctatus | reverse complement strand
GTACTTATGCCGAACGGCCGAACCGAACAGCCGAACAGCCGAACCGAACAGCCGAACAGCCTAACCGAACAGCCTGTTCGGACGAACGAACCGAACAGCCGAACCTGAACTCAGCGAACGAACCAAACGAACAAACCGAACGAACGAACCGAATGGCCGAACCCAACGCAGCCGAACAGAACGGCCGAACCCGAACCGCGATCTGTTCGCCCATCCCTACTGAACACCATGCGTATTTTGACTTGTGCATTCCCTCCCACAGCCAAAATATACCAGGAGGGTGTGTGTGTGTGTGTGTGTGTGTGTGTGTGAAAGTGGTTAGAGTCTGGAACATGAGTGCACATTGGACCAGTGTCTTCAGCACTCCACCTCCTTCCCATTGGCAAAGAATGAAAGTGCCCCCAGTATTTCCTTTCTTCATCTATCCCCAACTGTGCCCTCCACACCAGCATGTACATATTAGGATAGGAAGCTGTCACTTTTAATTGAGGAAATGAAAAAAAACACCCTTAATTCTCCTTGACCAGTTCTTCTAGTGCACATCCTGTTCAAGTGGAATTCAATTTCATTTTGCAAGTTGGCCTCACAAAGGTCCTCTGACAGGAGAGGAAATTCTCTGCTATTTTCATGTGTGATAGTCTTCATTGGCAAGAAAAGTATACTACTGTGTTCTGCACCAACTGTAGATTTTAATTTTTTTAAAATGTAATTTAATTTACGGGAGTAGCTTTCACCATTTCCCCCCAAAGGAAAAAACATTACATAGTAATACATAAAATCATAACATTCTTAAAAATCCATAAAACCAAAATCCAAATAAACATCTCAAATAATACAATAAGAACAACAAAATATAACTCTGTAGTTTTATTCTCAGCCTTTGTCTAATCCTTATTAGATTCTTTAAATGTCAGTTCTTACCTTACATAGCAATAGAACAAATGTACAAAATAATTGTCCTTATTATCAGGTTTTAAATTTTTTAACATTTTCTGTGTATCCGTCAGGTAATTTCCATCATTAAAAATAGAGGACAGTGGGGGGAGCCACTGGGCATGCGTGAGCAGTAGACACGCCGGCAAAACGCTCCCGATGGTCCAACAATAAATGCTGAAATAAAAAGCCATAAATAGCAACCCGGTGCTGCACATTGGTAAAAACCAGAAGCGGAACATCCCCGGCCCCTGCAAAGCAAAAAAAACGGAGCCGCTGGGACTGAATAGCCCAGAAAAACCACAATGTAAAGAGAGCGGTGGGGTAGGGGAGCCAGAGATGCCACGTGCAAAAATGGCGGCGGCAACGAGATCCAGACCGGGGGAACAGCCCGAAATTGCAGAGCAGTTAGCCTGCCTAACAAACACCATAACGAGCCAACATGAAGCCACTAAGAAGCAGTGGGAGATTTTGAATGATTTTGAATGATGGCATCCAGAAGGTGACCAGTGTGGTGGACACTCTGAATAAAAAAATGGCTGGGAGGGCTGAAAGGGTCACCAACTTGGAAAACATGATGGAGGAGAGGGATGGCCAGAACCAGTGGTGGGAGGATCGCTTTCAGGCCATAGAGAAAGCCCGGGGGGGGGGGGAGGTCAGCACAAACTGGAGGACCTAGAAAATAGAGGAAGAAGGAACAACCTCAGGATCCAGGGAATCCCTGAGGCCACAGAAGCCCAGGGAGGAAGGGACCTGGTGCATAAAATTCTGAAGGCCCTTCTGCCTGCCACAGAGCACCCACTTGCATGACATAGAAGTGGATCGGACACACAGGACCCTACACCCCAGTCCAAAAAAGGGAGACCCTCCGAGAGCATTAATCTTCAGGTGCCTAAGTTACCAAGAAAAAGAACAAATATTATGGGAAACCAGGAAATGCAAGGACTTGAGATTTGAAGGCCGAAAAATAACCATCCAGCCTGACCTGGCTCCAGCCACGGTAGCTAGGAGGAGAAAATGGTACCAGATCCAAGAAAAATTTGCAGCGCAAGGTATAAAAGCACAGATCAGATAACCAGGGATAGTCTCCTTTATTCATAAAGACCGAAGAAGAAACTTCTCGGATGTGAAGGCGCTGGAGAGATACATCACAGCAAAGATGCCGAAGTTAGCGCAGGTGGAACAGAAAGATATTGAAGCCCCGCCAGAACACTAAAACTAAATCACTAATGCTATCTCTATCACTAAGCTAACTCCTACAACTCTCTACTATCTATCTATCTATCTATCTATCTATCTATCTATCTATCTATCCCATATCCATATATATATATATATATATATATATATATATATATATATATCCCATATCTATGGGATGGGGGGGAATCACAAACAGAAGAGGAGTCTGTAGTGAAATACATACATTACATACTCAATGAGTCTGTACAGTGCATAACACAAGGTTTCAGTTTATGGTTTAAGTTTCATTTCATTACAAAACTGAAATGAAATTAAAGCAATCTAAAAATCCTACTCAATGCCTGCTGTTGAGGAACAGTGACTAGTTCAGAATGTGTTGGGAAGGGGAGAGGCAGATAATTAGTTTCGTTTCTTGCAAGCCTCTCCACCCCTGGTGCCTGGAAGTCTGCTCCTCAGTGACTGACACCTACCTGTCATGTTTGACCTTCCAGTGAACCTTTTTTTGCCACCCGAACTCATCCAAACGTGATCCGAACTGACTGAACTGTTCGGCCATTTTGCCGTTCGGTGTTCGGTTTGTTCGGTATGTTTGCGTTCGTGTTCGAGTTCAGTCGTCCAAACAGGCTGAGTTCGGGCCGAACTCCGAACTGTCGAACCATGTTCGCCCATTCCTAATGTTAGCCTTTACTTGATCACTTAACTTCAACAAACAAAAAATAATCAAAAACCATGGGTATTTTCAGACGTTACGAGATCACAGTCAACCACAGTCAATTCCCTGTGGTGGCTGTGATCACGGAACGTCTGTTGGGGGGAATGGATGTTCCCCCCCAGATGTTACCATGGCAGGGAATCACTTTCTCTATGCGAGCGGCCGAAGTGGCGGGGCCGGCGGCAGTTGCGTGGTGAAGGGGATTCCCCGCCGTGATGAACCCGCCGTCACTTCTGGACAGCGTCCATGGCCCGGAATCCCCACAGGGATTCCAGCCTGTGGCCAAATTGGGTGAGCGCTGTAGCCGTATTGGCTGTGACGGCCACCCGTCTCCCTAGAGGGTGAGCGGCGGGGAGCGTGGAGGAAGCTGGGCCGTGCGGCCACACATTGCAACTGTTAGGGCATGACGGGGTCATCCCGGCGGAGGATGAATTTATTGTTTTCGTGATGGGGCCAATCAGCCCCGTCACGTCTGAAATCACCCCAAGATGGCAGGTACCTGCTGGTACAGGGGTTATTGATGGGGGAGGAATATACCTTCATAAACTTCTTTGCCCCAAACACAGGACAGGTGGAGTTCCTGCAGAAAATAATAGAACTCATGAAACTAGAGGGCAGGGGGCTACTATTCCTGGTAGGAGACCTCAACAGCCCACTGACAAAATTAGATAGGTCGGGGGGAGGAAATCTAAAAAAAGGGCAGAGGAAGATGGCTAGAGTGATAGCTGTGGCCGAAATGGTAGACACTTGGCGATTAAAACACCAGGGACAGAGAATACACTTTCTTTTCAACCAGACATAGGTCATATACACAAATTGACTACATACTCATGCAGGATAGGGAATGGGAATGCTGTCTGGGAGCAGAGATCTGCCCAGCGACATTCACAGACCATAGTGCAGTGACGATCTCAATCAAAACAGGGCAACAAGAAACACATAGCACATGCAGATGGATATTAAACAAAGCATCTTTATTTAATCTCAATAACAAGGAAGAAATTAAGCAACAGATAGTAGAATATCTTTGGCTGAATAATAATGGGGAGGTAACCCTAATTACTTTATGGGACACAGCCAAGGCATACATAAGGGGCCAATACATAAAGATGGATTCCTGGAACAGAAAAAAAAGAAAAAACATGTTGAATGAGCTATACTTGAATGGCACTTTAAAAGACAAATCTACAAAGAAAGGGATTAAGGAAAGAGTGGAGATTAGGGGATTAATAGATACAATGGAAACTGAGGCAGTGGTCAAAAAACTACGCTATACCAAACAATTTTACTACATGAAAAGTAATAAAGTTGACAGGGTTCTATCCTGGATGGTTAAAAACCGCAGAAAAAAGACACAGATAACCCAGATTCTACAGGCAGATGGACAGAAATACATGGCGGGGCAGGAGATGAGGGAGTAGTTTGTACAGTTTTATAAGAAACTGTATACTTCAGATTCCCCCGACAAGGAAAAAGTTAATCTCTATCTGAATAAACTAAAAATACCTAAAATAACAGAGGCCTAAAGGAATATGCTCAACGAACCCATTACTACAAAAGAGATTAAAGGGGTCATTAAAGACTTACCAAAAAATAAAACACCGGGCTCAGATGGTTATATACCAGAATTCTACCAAGAATATGGGGAACTGATAACCCTGGTGCTGGCTAAAGTGTTCAATCAGATTAAAGACAACAAGGAAATGCCAGATACCTTTTGTATGGCAATGATTACCCTATGCCCTAAAGCTGCAGTAATAGGAAAAGAATGTGGGGATTTCAGACCAATAGCGTTATTGAACACTGATGCAAAGCTTTTCACCAAAATACTATCTAATAGACTGCATTCCATTATTAAAAGCATCATAGGCCCAGATCAAACTGGGTTCATAGGCGGCAGGATGGGGATAGACAACGTTAGGAGGGCAGTTAATTTAATATACAAAATCAATAAGGATAAGAAGCTCACCACCATGGTCTCCCTAGATGCCAACAAGGTCTTTGACAGATTAGAAAAGGAGTTTCTCTTGACAAACCTAGCCAAAATGGGTTTCTAGGGCGAATATCTAGAATGGGTAAAAAGCATATACAAGAGACCAACAGCACAGATAGTGATTAATGGGGAGCAGACTCCAGTATTTCAGATGGGCAGAGGTACCAGACAGGGGTGCCCGCTGTCCCCTCTGTTGTTTGACATTGGGCTAGAGCCACTTATATTGGCAATAAACCAAAATGATAGAATCACAGGGGTAAGGACTGGAGACACAGAGCATAAGACCATGGTATATGCAGATGACATGCTGCTCTCTATCACCAACATACAAAACTCGATATCAGAGTTAATGACAGTATTAGCAGAATTTGGGACCTTGTCAGGATATAAGGTCAACACTAGGAAGACACAAGTCATGATTTTGAACCAGGAACAGAGTGGGCGGGGGGAGGGGGGGGACAGAAGCCCTGGCCCAATTCCAGATACAGAAAGAGCAAATAAAATATTTGGGGATCCAGCTTACCAAGAACACTAGGGACTTATATAAAAAAACCTACTTACCTTTAATCAAGGAGTTCCAGGACAAACAACATTCATGGGACAGACTAGGATGCTCCTGGCTGGGAAAAATAAACATAATCAAAATGCAATTACTGCCAAAAATCCTGTACACAATACAGCCATCCCAATAACAATCCCTCGAGAATTCTACCAGAAGATAGACAAGATAATGAGGATTATAATATGGGGGAAAATGAGGCCAAGAATTCGTAGATCGATTCTAAAGACAGGGCTGGAGAGTGGCAGATGTAACTTGCCAGATTTAAGATTATATGGTATGGCCTCTGCACTGAGGACGATAAAAATCTGGTACAATGGAGACTCAGAGCCAAAATGGAGGAACCTAGAGCTAGAGGTCATAGGAATCCCCCAGGTGAAAGACTTACTGGAGGGCACGGGGAGAGGGATGCTAAAGGGACCTGAGGAGAAGAACCACCCATTTGCTGGGGTGGCCATGGGGGCATAGCTCACATGCCAGAAAAAGGCTGAAATAGTGCAAGGCAAAAAACCCTATACCCTGTTAGAGAAAGTGGGGCCCAGTTGGGACAACAGAGAAAAAGAGACACTGAAGAGATGGGAGAAGAAAAGGGTAGTGAGGGCCATGCATTTATTCATACAAAATACCTTTAAAACCAGGGACACATTGGAATCTGAATTGGAAGGGGGAAAAGTAAGTTTCTGGATGTACTGTAGATTACAGAGTGCCCTGAATAACTCCAGAGACAAGCCCTTCTTCACCAGGGCCCCTACGGGACTGGGAAAGCTCCTGTTTAATCAAACCGGGCAGAAGGGTATATTATCCACCCTCTACAGAGTAACCAAGGCCCTGCATCATTTTCCAGATGCAGGATACATATCAAAATGGGCGGATGACCTCATTATTGACATAACAGAAGGGGACATGCAGGCTATATGGGGACATATGAGGGGGTGCTCCAGATCATTGCTAGTAAAGGAGCCGCAAATTAAACTGATACAGAGGTGGTAAAGCACACCAGATGGGATACACAAGATAAAAGCTATCTATCCCCCAACCTGTTGGAGGGGCTGTGGGGAAAGAGGGACATACTTACATTGCTGGTGGGGGTGCCCAAGGGTGGAGGAGTTCTGGAAAAAAATCTGGGGAATTATCAATGATCTTCTGGAGATCCCCTTGCTATTGAGGCCAGAGACAGCCCTGCTAGGACTGTATCCAGAAACGACTCTGACCACTCAGTAGAAGACAATCTGCCAGAATCTACTACTGGCAGGAGTACATACCATCATCTCTATGTGGAAACATGCGAAAGGACTAACTAGACTTAACTGGCTGCAACGGTTGTGGCACGTCGTTTCGATGGAAAGGATCACCGCATGTTTGGAAGACGATTTAGACAGCTTCTGTGCAAAATGGTCATCTTGTTGGACAGTGCTGACACAAAAAATCAAAATGGACAAATACAAACACTCCACCTGCTTAAAAGAAATATACTAGGCCGGGGGGGAGGGGAAGGGGNAACTAGGCTAGACGAGAGGAGGGGGAAAAGGGGGGAGGGAAGGAAGGCGGGGGGCTGGGTTGGAAATAAAGATTAAGTGGACAGTTGGGGTAGTCCACAAAGGAACCAGATCTGTCTAGCAAATGGGAACGGATTTTACAGACAAATACCACTCAGCTATATGTCAGAAATTGAGTGGTAAAGGATTATTGCAGTGATGTAAAGGAAAACTCCGAAATGTCATATGTGTATGTCAGTCCTACTGTAATAAAATCAAAATTTAAAAAAAAATTAAAAATTGAGGACAGCCATGCTTCTCTCAATTGCTCATACAAGGGACAATACAATAACATATGTTCAATTGTTTCCACCTGACCACCTCTACAGGGACATAAATGGACTTCTCGGGGAGCAGCAGCATATCGTCCTAAAGTTACAGCTGACTTTATTTGCTGAAACTGCAACAGGGTATACGTTTTCGTAAAGCAGAATTACTAAGAATATCTAAGTAGCATTCAAAACCGAATACTTGCTTGATCTGCTTTAGCCAGGGAACCACTTTCCATTCTGCAGCTGATGCTACATCTTCTTGTGCTGCAATATCAGTAAGCCTAGACTTCAACAGATTCTTTTGTTGTAATGGGGTCTTCCCCCAAAACATGGTAGTTGATAACCTGGTCCATGAGTGAACTAAACCTGAGACTAAACCAGACAGCCAAGGATAGGTTTTTGCCCGTGTTCTCCAGTTGTTCCTTTAAACATAATAGAGGCAAAAAAACTTCATTCTCATTAATTAATTTGGACCAGTATTTTAGAGGGGCCAACTTTCCCAGACATTTGATAGAAAAAACCCAAGTTCAGCACGCACCATGGCACCTGGAGTAGCCTGAGAAACCCCAAGTATTCTTTGAGAAACTTGTTTTGGACAACTCCCAGGGTATACAAATTTTCATTGGAGCCACCTCCAGTCCATATGTCAATATTGATTGTACCTTGGTCTTATATAATTTGAGAATCACAGAGAGCCTCAATGATTTCATCTGATATGCCAAACTCAGAATACCCTTAGCTGCCTGAGATGCTCTAAAGGATAGATATTTCCCATGATTGGCCCATGATCCTAACTTATTGAAATAGACCCCCAGATAGTGTACAGAATCTACTTGTTTAATTTAACCTCAACATAGGTATTCTAACCCATGCTTTCTTTGCTTTATTTAACTGAAGTTTCTTCCTCTTACAACCAACTGTAGTTTCTGAGCAGCAATCGTCAAGGGTACGCCACATGTGTTTTTTGGCCCCTCGACCTACCACCAGAATATGGGATTTTCCATAGTTTATTTTAAGCTTATTTTTAATAGGGATGGGTGAACAGAATGCGGTTGGATGTTTGGACGTTCGTTCGTTCGTTTCGAAACCCAAGTTCGGGTTCGATGGTTCGGTTCAGCCGAGTTCGATTTGGCCGAACTTGGTCGAACATTCAAAAATAGCGCTATTGATACCGAAACTGAAACAAAACCAAAACCGAATTTTTATCCTGAAAGGATGTTTTTCCCACCCCCGAACTCATTCAAACTCATCCGAACACAACCAAACTGTTCAGTCGTTTGAGAGTTCGGTTCAGACGTTCGGTTTGGATGTCCGAACAGACCGAGTTCGGTTCAAACTCTGAACATCCGAACCGCGTTTGCCCATCCCTAATTTTTAACACAATATTTCCCTAGGACATCCAACAGGGTTTGTAGTTCTTTCTTAGATTGAGACAGTAATACAATATCATCTGCATATAAAAGTGCAGGAATTGGATAGTCTTTAATTTTTGGCGATAGATGGTCCATTTCTCGTAATTCCAAAGTCAGATCGTGCAGATACAGGATGAATAAAATAGAAGCCAGAACACAACCTTGCTTAACTCCTCTCCTGACCTCAAAAGGGCTTGAAAGTTTCCCATTATTGTCCAATCTAATTCTAGCAGTATTATTAGTATGGAGTTGTATTATCAAGTCCAATAAATTTTTGTTTAGTCCTAAGTCTAAATGTTTAGACCATAGGATCTGTCTATCAACCGTATCAAAAACTTTACACAGGTCTATAAAGGCCAGTTATATTTTTATACCTCTAATGTAAACATACTTGGTGATCAAATGTGAGAGAATAAAGCAATTGTCGACACCTGAGCATATCCCCTTGAAGCCAAACTGTTCTCTAGGTATTAAATTATGTACCTTAGTCCACGCCTCTAGATGTCTGAGTAATATTCTAGCATAGAGTTTACCTAGAACAGGTAGTAGGCTAATTGACCTATATGCTGCAGGGTCCCAGGGATTCCGTTTCTTGAAGAAGGGTACTATTATATTGTGACCCCAGTTCTTGGCATCTGCTTTGTAATATTAATAAATGTAAATAATCTGGACAACACTGGTGCCCACCAATGCGGGATAGCCAGAAAAACTTCTGCAATAACAATGTCAGGCCCAGGGGCTTTATTAAGTTTCAACTTACCCATGATCTCTAGGATCTCTTCATCAGTAACCTCAGGATCAAATACACTATTCTCTTGTATGGTATTAAGGGTACCAATAGTTGGACAACCATCTTCCGGCTTATACAGATTACTAAAAAAAGTAATCCAAATTGCTTTCTCTATATAAATCGACACATTGTGAACTCGTTGGGTCAAAAACTGTTTACTCATAAGCCAAAAACGGATGGAGTTATTAGTATTTACAGCTACCTGCAGTTCAGTTCACCAACGATCTACATAAAGATTTTTTTCCCCCTTAATCAATTCCTAATACTCAGATCGTATCATCAAAAAGTCAAATTTCTGCCTATTCATAGGTATTCTAATCCATGCTTTCTTTGGTTTATTTAACTGAAGTTTCTTCCCCTTACAACCAACTGTAGTTTCTGGGCAGAAATCGTCAAGGGTAGCCCCACATAGGGTTCATAAAAGAAGTGTAGCCTCAAGATTATGAAGGCATGGATGATGGTGGCCAGATCAAAATCTGATAAAAAAAGGTTGCAACCTTCTCCCCAGATGTAGATATCTAGTTAATTTATAACATTGGGGAGATCTTGGTCTTGTTTCAGCTCATGAACATTTTGTTTGGACATGGGCTCAGACGCGGCTCACCTTTCAAGGTGTTCGGGGCGCTGACCCCCCAAGTGCCCCACCAGGTGCCGCGCCACCGCTCACAGTAAAAAAAACAAAAAACCTCGCCACCACTTCCCTGCTGCCTGCAGCAGGCTCTGCCTTGCCTTTGCTTCAGAGCAAAGGCTGCTGCAGCGCTGTGGTCAGTTTCATGTCAGTTTCACTGAAACTGACCACAGCACTGCAGCAGCCTCCGCTCTGAAGCAAAGGCAAGGCAGAGGCTGCCGCGGCTTGACTTCTGGGATCCACTCCAGAGGAGTGGGTACCAGAAGGCTCAAAAATCAGCCGCCCAAAGCGTTTTCCTATGGAAAACGCAATTTGGGCGGCTGAACTCCTCCGTCCACAGCATGCATGGGACGTGCTGTGGAGGGAGGGGCTACAGCCTTCCATTGCGCTCAATGGGCGCAATGGAAGATCTCGCCTGGGCGGTTGCGCTGACAGCCCTGGCGAGATAGCTTGGCTCAGGGGACAGAGGAAGGGGAAGCAGTGCGCATGCGTGCTTCCTCCCTGTCTCATGTCCCCCGAGAGAGAGAGACTCCTGCGTACTGCTGCTCCCGCTGCCTGCCATTCACAGAGACAGCACAGCAGGTAAGCAGTTTGACCCTTCCCTCCCCCACCCTGTACCCGACCTCCCCACCCCCGGGGGGGGATGGGTGTGGAGGGGGGTTCCCCCCCCACCCTACCCCTAGTCTGAGCCTGTTTTCCCCCATCCTGCATCCTCCCCCACCCTGCTACATCCCACCCCTAGGCTCTTCCCCCCACC
>QEPC01007878.1:788095-798672 GCA_003113815.1 Sphenodon punctatus | reverse complement strand
TGTGCTTGGGGTTTATACGTTATTCATTTTAAGCTTGAAGTGCATTTTAGACTGGGTTTTCTTCCATCTGATGTTAACCCTGGGAACTCCTGGCTGCTGGGTTATGCCCTGGTTCCGCCTACCGTTGCCCTGACTCCGCTCACCGGCTCACCGGCCCACCTTACTGCCTTACTGCCCCTCCAAACTAAAAAGCCACCAGCCGCCCCTGCATGGGCAAGACTGTTAACCTCTATGAAGGATACCCAAATTGGGGGAAATAATATGCAAATATCTCACAGGGCAACTTGTGAGTCTCAATGAAGAAATCCAATGTAATATTTCTAATTGCTAATTAAATTCTCTCATTAAATTAAGTGCTATAATTAATGCTATAATTAAACAATTTTCATTTCCATTAGATGCTGAATCTTGTTTTTGTTGGCATATTTGTCATAATATATATGCTATAATTATAATCAATTAAAGTTTTCAGTGAAACAGAAAGTAAGAGAAGTGTATAGGAGAGACATATTACCCATTACAATCTAGACTCGGTGGTTCATCTCCCCTTAGCAAATAAATAAATCCAAGCACAAGTCACATGAGTGTTGTGCTGAAAATGAATGGATTTAAGTATATATTCCTATGGTTTCCTGAAATAGTCTTTGAGCATTCAGTGTTATCCATAGGGTAGTGATAGCAAAGTGTAGTGTCATCAGAAATGGCTGCATTCTCAGTGATCCTTTGAAGCATGTTCCACAGTTAGTTTTCTTACAGGTTTTGCCCAGTAGCATGGGGGTTGAGAGGAGAAGGGTACTATAGTTGTGTCATTAGATGCAAAGGATGCACATTGTGTGAGCAGGAATGCTGGATCCCAGCTGAATGCTTCCCTCAGTGCCACACAGTGTAAAATATGTCATGGTTTCTCCCAGCACTGCACGTATTGCCAACCCAGTCATTACTCCACTGACCTGCGACGGGTGGTGTAGCTATCGATGGATCAGAGGAATCTGACTTCATGCCTCCCACTGTCTGATCCAGGAGACCCAAGTTCACAAACAGTCTCAAATGACTCAGAAGGCTGCTTTATCTGTCTCTTTATCTGCCATACGAAGATAATGGTGACAAGCTTTATTTCATGTGGCAAGGAACAGTGCTTATTTGTAAAAAAAAAATTGCTGGGTCCAAGTCTTACTTGGAAGCCATGCCCTCTGACCCAGAAGTCACCAGAGCTGTAACTAGCCTATGGCCAATGTGACAAAGGTCACAGGTGCATTTACATGAGGGGTGTTTGCCAACCACACCCCAGGGCAACTTTATTCTTTGTAAAGTGCCAGGTACATTGCTTGTGCTATATAAATGCTAATGCTAATGCTAATGCTAATACTACTACTACTAATAATAATAATAAATTAGCTGAGTGTCTGTAACACCACGGCTGCCTGCCCCAGACTCCCTTCACTGCTTCTTCTGCCAGCCAGCGCTAAGCAGGAGTGCTTAGCCAGTACTAATGGGGGGAGGGACTCTACCCTCCGTGGGAAGGCTTCACACCCACACATTAGTATTGACTAAACACTAAGGGAATCTTGGGTAGGCAGCCGTTGTGTAAGCGACACAGAGCTGCTGATTCATCTGTCATGGGACATGGTTGCAGTGGCGGCTGGTGGTTTTTGAAGCTGGTGGGGCAGTGGGTGGGTTGAAACTACCACTGGTGGTGGGCCTAGGGGAGGAGCCTGGCCAGTGGGCCATGGGGTGGTGCCTGGCCTTGGGGAGGAACCTGACCTAGGGGCAGAGCCAGGGCAACAGTAGGCAGATCCATGGTAATGGTAGGTGGAGCCGGGGCAATGGTTAGGAGAGTGGCATGGCTTAACCCATCAGCAAAGAGTTCCCAGGGTTAACATTGGATGGACATTACATTAGTTAACACTGGGAATTCCTTGCTGCTGCGTGAAGCACTGCCACTTGCGGATAGAGAGCCCTCTTACTGGGGTCTCATCCACTCTCTCTTTCCCATTGGGTCCAAATTAACCATAGCAGGTTAAAAAAGTAGATCACATTGCCATCACCTACCTTTATTCTGAATCCTCGAATCCTCTATTTTCATGCCCTCCTTGGCCACCTGTAGTCTTTTGAATGTGTACGCTTTGGAACAAGCCTTCCTTCTGGCTTGGAGAACTGGGAGGACTGAGTTAGCTCCCTGTCCTGCAACAAGTCAAATCAGAAGAGAATGAAAGGGAAGAGATGGAGAGGACAGAGGAGAGGTAGGAGGGAAAGGGTTTAGTTTTGCTGCACAAGAAGAGGAAGGGGAAGAGATGGGTTCAGTGGGGGGCAGGAGAAAGGGGTCTCATTGTTGTCTGAAGCCTTCTGCTTCTACCTACTTTTTCCTCTGTTTACAAGGAGAGCAGTTGCAGGCCTGTATAACAACCAAACACACCCCATCTAAACCAGTATCCCTGGCAGCCAAATGCCTGTCCAAACACAGAGACCCTTTTTTGAAAGTTTGGCCAGTTGAAGGCCTGACTTGCCATCAAACCAGCCCCATCCAGTCCAGCATCCCAAGTACCTACACTGTATCCCCGGAAGCCAAATGCCTGTCCAAATACACGGGCCCTTTTAAAAAAGGTTTGGTCAATTACAGGCCTGTGTTGCCACCAAAAGAGCCCATCAAAAGAGCAGCCTAAACATGCATCAAGATGAGGTCAGTGGGTATTTTTTGTACCCTGCCTGGGACCGGGACTGGATAAACCAAATTTTAAAAATGCAATTCTGTTTCTCCACAAAACCCCAGACAAGATGCTCAAGAGCACACAGCCACAATTAGAGAGGCAAGAAACTACTTTCCAACAGGGGGCAACAGTGAAACAGCAAAGGGACCATTTTAAACAAGAGTAGCCACAACCAGTGGACCCACAATTTTACAAAATGGCTTCTCTACTCATGCTTGGGAGGGGAGAAGGAAAGCAGAAATGCATCATGCAAACACAGCAAGCAAAGCAAACCATCCCCATGCAACAATATTATGTGCAATCCTTAGCACACCATAAAAGCAACAGCGAGGATTTCCCTTCTCCACAAAAACATGCTACACACCTCGGTTGCAATGTAAGAGGCATCCTCTGCTGCAACCAGACAGGGAACTTCCATGCAAGGACTAGCCATTATTGAAAAAGCCTGCCACAACACCCCACCAAACTGCAAAGGCCGGGGTCATTTTAAATGCAAGGAACATTCCAGCAAAGATTGGATTAGAAACCCTTCTAACCAAGCTCCTAGGTTCCCCCACCCAAAAACCAGAAAGCAGACAGTTTACAAAAAAAGGGACCAATTTTAACCAAGAGTAGCCATGCCCAATGGGGCCCCCAGAAAATGTCCACAGCCTTTGCACATGCTTGGGGGAGGAAAGGGGAAACCAACAGTGCACCTGCAAACACACAACAAGCAAAAGCAAACCACTGAAACCAGATCGTAAGCCAATCATATTATCCTCAACACACCACAAAAGCAGCAGTGAGGAGTTCCTCTTATCCCCCAAAACATGCTTCACATCTCTGTTGCAGCCCCATTCCCCAGTGCCTCCCAGTCCACCACCCCTCCTCCAGTCCCATTCCCCAGTGTTTCCCACACGACCCCTCCCCTCCCCCATTTCCCAATGTCTCCCAGTCAACCCCACCCAGTGCATCTCAGCCCTCCCAACCCCATTCCCCCCAGTCCTCCTCTCCACCCAACCCCCCCAGGCCCCCAAGTAAATTCACACTGACTCAACACAGTGAGGTCTGACTGTTGTAAAGCTGTAGACAGCAGTTGAGAATGAGATTTGAATTTTTTGATGCAGCAGAAGCACTGGTCAGCAGCTGAGCGGGACCAGCCAAGAGAGCAGACTCAGCAGAGAAAAAACACATCTGCCTCTATTGGAGCCACCAGATGCCACAAAATGGCACTGAGCCTGCCCCGTGACTGGCAGATGGAAGCACCTCGCTCCCTCTCCCTCAGCACTGTGACTGGCTGGCCTGGCATAAAAAAATAAATAAATCCCCGTGGGACTTCACCTGGGTGTTTGCTTGAGGCACCCAGGCAACCAATAAAATAGTTCCCCTATGCTGCTAATGAAACCATGCCCCCAGTGGCACTTTAAAAAACTCAATATGTTTCCGCTTCTGCAATATGGGCAATGCTCCTAGCCACCCATATCACATTGCGTTATTAGGAGGACTTGATTTTTTTGACCACATGCGGGCTTCCTTAGGGTGTGGGGTGTGGCTGACTCCTCCTGGCCCTGCCTTCCCCACCTCCTAAGAATGTGTGGAAAGCACCACCTCTGGACTTCCTCCAGCTACACCTGTAGCCTGACCTGACCTGCCATCTCTGTGGCTCCTTGTCAGCTGTGCAGCAACAGCACAGCACCTGCGAGCCCTGCCCACCCACCTAACTCATGGCAGAAACTCATAAGAGCTCGTTCATGTGCATTCGATAGCGCAAGCCTCTGGAACCTGAAAGTGTGGCAAAAAGCTGTTCCGCCACTGCACTGGTCCCCAGGCAAGCCTTTTTCTTTTCTTTTTTAAATGATTGAGCTGACTTGGAGGTCTTCCAGGAAAGATGGGCACCGCCCAGGATGCCCTAGGGGATGCACCACGCCTGGTTGGTTGGGGTGCCTCATGTAAATGCACCTGTAGACCACCATGTTTGCCATAGGCTAGTTATGGCTCTGGAAGCCATGCCTCCCTGGCCCGAGCTTGTCTGAACAGGGAAATGAACTTTATTCTCCAGCTAACAACCCAACCACTGGACAAACTCATCTTTCTACAGCTGAATATAAAGCCAGATTTCTTGTGATTTAATCTATACAATGGCTAGCTTAAGGAGTGGGGCAGGAAAGGTATTTATGACAGCCAAATAAATGACCAGTTTTTCCCCGGCTTTTGTTTCCAACCCCGAAATAGACAATATTGGCCTTATCCTTGTCTTTCACATTTAGGCCCCTTTCACACAGACACTCTAACACTGATAAAATGGGTGTTACATTTTATTATACATGTTGCAGGGCACCCATAGTGCACACCTGAAGCCCTGCAACATGTATAATAAAATGTAACGTGTTATAGTGTCTGTGAAAAGGGCCTTAGGGTTACACATTCCTACTGGAAACATTACTCTGGGCTCAACCACTCCTTGAATTTAATTGTCAGGCACCAGGACAAATTAAGCCCTGGCCAGGGAGTATTGAGCAGCTAGACTATCTGCATTCCACAGCTGGTGCATCTACCCAGTGAGCCCTGGTCTGCTCCATCCCAGATGGATCAAACCTTTAGTGAAATGTAAACCTTCCAGGTGAGTGTAAATAATTTAGGGGTGGGACATCACGTCAAATACCGGCTACCGGATTTACCAGTTACCGGATTCAAAAAAACCGGATTGCCGGATTTATGCCGGTTTACCGGTACCGGATTTGTTCCATTGATTTCAATGGGGAACTGCCCCCATTGAAATCAATGGGAAAAAAACAAAAAAATCTCCCCCTCCCCCTCCCAGACTGTGCGGGTGGAAGAGGGGGCACCCCCCACCCATCCTGCCCAGCCTGGATTTAAAAAAAAAAAAAATTAACCCTAAGTCCCTACTAGTGCGGGCTCCGGGCTGCCGCCGGGCCACCTGGAGCCCACACCAGCAGGTACTAGGGTGATCTCTCAGGTGGGGGTGGTTTAACACACACCCCACCCCAGGGATCACCCTACCTCCCCACCCAGGGATCGCCTACCTTGCGCTTCGGGCGGCAGTGGTGGTGGTCCAACTCTGGCTGCTTCAGCGCTGGCTGTGACTGCCAGCTTCAGCAGCACTACTAGGCCTTTTGGGGAAACCCAGCAGTTCACCAGAAGGCCTAGTAGCACTGAAGCTGGCAGTCACAGCCAGCGCTGAAGCTGCCGGAGTCGGACCGCTGCCGCCTGGAGCGCAAGGTAGGCGATCCCTGGGTGGGGAGGTAGGTGATCCCTGGGGTGGGTTGTGTGTTAAACCACCCCCACCCCAGGGATCACCCTAGTACAACCGAACCTACCAGTACCTACCTGCTTGTGCAGGCTCTGGGTCGCCAGCGGCAGCCCGGAGCCCGCACTAGCAGGGACTTCAGGGGATTTTTTTTTTTTAAAGCCAGGCTGGGCAGGGTGGGTGGGGGGTGTCCCCCATTCCACCCGTGCAGCCTGGCCTGGGGAAAAGGTGTGGGGGTGGTTTGTGGTTTTGTTACATTGCAGCCATTAATTTGAATGGCCTCAATGTAAAAAATCCGGTACGGGGAATCCGGTAAATTACCCTGGATTACCAGGTTAAATCCGATACTGCCAGTACACCAAATACCGGGCAGTATCGGATACCGGAAGATCCAGAATTCCCACCCCTAGTAAATATTGTCCTCAATCAAGGGGGATCCAAGGAGCCCTCTGTCTTTAGAAAATGAAATGAAACCTGAGAAATGAATTTTTTATATCTTACAAGGATTCTCTTATTCTGTAAGCGAGGGAATTCTATAGTAGGTCAGGCTTAAAATCGCCCATAAAGTTTCACTTGTGAAGTGGATTCAGTTCAGAGGGTTATTCAGAGTGAAATTTGGTCCTATAGTACTAAATATTAGTATTTGTATTTGTATACTAAATTAGTATACTGAATTTTAGTAGTCTTTGGCAGGTAGAGCAGCATAAGAAATTTAAATAAAATAAATAAATAAATAGCTTGAAAATTCTCCTTTCATGCAGTAGCAAAGTAAGAGTCACTCCATCGATATAAGTAGATTATTATATTATGTAAAATCACAATACCTCTGTAAGAGCATATAACTATAATCTCTATTTTATTGCAGCAAAGAATCTTTCCCCATTGTCTTCAAAGGGGTTAGAATTGCATCCTATGTCTATTTATACATTACATACGAGGAATGCATTTGAACAAAAATCCACCTGAACCAGTATAACTCACCATAACTAGTTTCAGTGGATTTACATAATTTGATACCAGCTGATGATATGTTAAAAAAAAAATCTCTACTAGTAACTCACCAACATTTTGGCATATTCAAAATTAGAACTGAAATTTATATTTTGGGGCATTTCAGGTTAATAATTAAAGCTTGGATACAGTATGTGACATATATTTTCTCTTAAAATCAATATCTCCACCCAAAAATACAGTATGCATTGTTGACGGAGCAGAGATTTTCTAAATTCAATCATTTTACATCGTAGTGTCAAAAGTGCAATGACCTATGCAGTTTGATATGCATTCCTTATTACAAAAGCTCAAGTTGCAAATCAAAATGGTATTAAATTATTTCCTGATCAGTTGTTAATGGCTGAACCTAAGAGCATGGGGTCTTTTTCATGTGGTACATCAAGTAAATATTAACATAATTTATTTTCACTGATGTTTTTATGTGAATAACAAGGCTGCTAACATAATTACAAGATGTTCCAATGTTGTTAATTTCACCATGTTCATTTGTGATTTCATTGGAATACTGATTATGATGGTTTCAAATTAATTCATGCTTTGTAATGAATTTTATTTGCAGGGAATTGGAATGATATTCACATTACTGCCACATGGTTTTTATAGGAAACTTTGTTCATAATTTACTATTACAGCCATACATTCTAAGGTTTTGTCTAGACAAACATACACATTTTAATAATCTACATTTCAAATAATAACTATGGCACTTTTTACACAGACACTCTAACACCGATAAAATGTGTGTTCCATTTTATTATACATGGTACAGGGCAACACTGCAATCCTGCAACATGGGCCCTTTTCACACAAAATGCCTTCACCCAGTTTTGCGGGGTGGAGATGAGTGGGGGCATCTGTGTAAACACCACTTACAGTGGGTGGAGTGCATTTCACTGGGTGGAGATGGGTGGAGGCGTCTGTGTAAGGATAAGGGTCGATCGACCCTTTTGGTCCTATTAGATCTGTCAGCTTCATTTGATACTGTTGACCACGAGATGTTGGTGATGCGCATGCTGGACAGTGTGTGGGTGGGCGGGATCATTCTTGAATGGTTCCACTCATTCCTGAATGGAAGAACTCAGCAGGTGGTGCTCGGTGATCATTTTTCATTACACCAAGACCTCTTGTGTGGGGTCCCGCAGGGTTCTGTTTTGTCCCCTCTCCTGTTCAACGTGTACATGCAGCCGCTCAGTGAGGTGATCAGGGGGTACGGGGTGAGGTGTCATTAATATGCGGATGACACCCAACTGTACCTCTCATTTTCAACCGACCCAGGCCCAACTGTCTTGGTGCTTACCCGGTGTTTGACAGCTGTGGGGGACTGCATGAGGGCTAATCGACTGCGACTGAATCCTGACAAGATGGAGGTGACGTTAGTGGGTAAGTCGATGGAAATGACGGCCACTTCAATTGAGGGGGTTTGTCCTCCACTGACTTCTCAGGTTTGGAACCTGGGGGTGCTCCTCGATGCGCAGCTCCACCTGGATCTCCAGGTGGAGGCTGTGGCGAGCAGTGCCTTCCGCCAGTTACATCTGGTGCAGTGACTTTTGCCGCTGGTGTTGGTTTCAGATCTGGCCATGATCATCCACGCTTTTATTACCTCTTGGTTAGACTACTGTAATGCGCTCTATGTGGGGCTCCCTATGGTGATGGCTCGGAAGCTGCAGCTGCTGCAGAATGCGGTGGTAGGGATGTGCAAACAAAACTGAGTTTGGAAATTTGGTTCAGTTCGGTTAGAAAATCGAGTTCGGTTCAAAAGTTCAGTTCGGTTGACCAAACTATTCAAGTTAGTTCAAATTCCGAACCTCTGAACCGAGTTTGTACATTCAAAACTGGATTTTTTAGCCTTTGAACTGGTTGGGATTCGATCGAACACTTTGGTCGAATTCGAGTTCGGTTCGAAAGTTCAGTTCAGTTGACCAAACTATTCGAGTTAGGTCTGAACTCCGAATGTCCGAACCGTGTTTGCATATCCCTATGCGGCCGACCAGCTCCTTGCGGGGCTGGGTCGCTGGGAGCACATTACACCAGTGCTCCAATTTCTGCACTGCTGCCAATAGTCTTCTGGGACAAATTCATAGTGTTGGTTTTAACCTATAAAGCCTTACATGGCCTGGGCCCTGCATATCTGTGAGACCACCTCACTCTCTGGGTTCTAGATCATCCCCTTGGTCATCTGTGGGCACCATGTTGGAGGTTCCCTGGGTTTCCTGGGGGGCAACACAGCACAGGGCATTCTTGGTGGCTGTGCCGTGCCTTTGGAACTCCCTCCAGGTGGGGGCCCATCTTGCCCTGGACCTCCCAGCTTTCCATAGGAACTGTAAGACCTGACTGCTCCGTCAGGCATTTGGCAAGGGAGAGGAGTAGGGGTGGGATGGGTGGTGGGTGGAGTGGGATGTGCTTTCCCCTGTTTTTGTTAATTATGTTTTAAAATGTTAAGGCGGAGCTAACATTCTGTATTGAGAGTACCATTGACTTCAATGGAGGTCCGTGGGGCAAATTCTTCTGGCTTGCAACCCTGAAGTTGATGGGGTTTTCTCTGTGAGCATACACTTATAGTCACATATGGCTGTATGGGACATATATTGAGTATGCTAAGTATGTGCTTTGGTCCAATATTTCATGTTAGATGAGGTGTCAAGATGTCCCTGGCATTTAAAAAGTGCTTGCGCTTGCTGAGGGAGCAGGAGGAAAGAGGAGCTGGATGAGGTGGTGGTGCTGGGGGGTCTGTGAGGGGATGGAGCTGAGGGAGCAGGAGGAGGGAGCAGAAGGGGTCTGGGGGAACAGGAGGGGGTTCTGGGGGGAGGGGACTGTGAAAGCAGGAAGGGGGCTCAGTGTGGCATATGTGTGTACAGCTTTAAGACAGCTGGCAATAGCCAGCTCCTTCTTCCCTCCAGAACTAGGTGGGTGGAGTTTCCTATTTAGTTGGTGTTTGGGAGCTGCAGGGTGTAGTCTCCATTTTGTGTTATTCAGGAGTTCCCTCTTACTAGGATCCTGTACTAGTCACTAGCAATAAATTTGTTTCCTGCTCCCTCCACCAAGTCTTGTGTGTGGTGACTGAAGAACAGAATAGAGGGGCTCCCCAGAATCGTGAGGAGCCCCATCTCAGAGCCCACAGATCCTAACCCTAGGAATACTACACTGGGGTGTGTGTGTGGCTGAGAGAGCAGGAGGGGGACTGGGAGAGCAGGAGGGGGCTCTGGGGGAGTGGGATGGGGGAACAGGAAAGGGACTTGGTGGAAGGTGGTTGAGGGAGCAGGAGAGTTTGGGAAAGCAGAAGGGGGCTCTGGGGGCTAGGGGTCTGATGAAGCAGTAGAGGGGCTCTGTGGGAGGAGGGAGCAGAACAGGACTTAGGGGGGAGGAAGCAGGAAAGGGAGCTCTGTTGGGGAGGGGGAGCAGGAGGGCGTGCTCTGGGGGCAAGGGGTCTGAAAGAGCAGAAGGGGGGCTCTGCAGGGAGGGTGCTCTGTGGGGAGAGGAGGTTGAGGAAGCAGGAGGGGAATTGGGGGAGGGAACATGAGGGGAGAGTGTTGGGTGAGGGGGCTGGGGGAACAGGACAGGGGTCTCTGGGAGTGGGCTGAGGGAGCAGGAGGGGGGATCTTGAGGGGAGGGGG
>QEPC01007878.1:758258-785489 GCA_003113815.1 Sphenodon punctatus | reverse complement strand
TCAACGTGTACCCAAATTCTTATTAAACACTTACATAGCATTCTGCTCAGCTTTAGTGTTGCCCCCAACCTGAAAAGGAAGAGGATTGGAGCTGAAAGACCAAGGCAAAGTGTGGGTGCATGGAGCCTAAATTGTAAGCGAGTACAGTATGTGAAGCCATACAACATCTTTACTGCTTACATGGTGTGGAAGTTAAGACGGTTGCCTTAACACACAATTTCTAGGTTTATTCTAAGTTTGTTAAAGTGTGTTTGGTATGAATCTGCCTTAACTAAGTTTGTAAAACCGTAGGTTTTTTGTTAATCTAATATATTATATTTTTATATTGTATTTTTATTGTGTTTAGCCGCTCTGGGCTGCCGTGTGGTGGGAACAGCGGGGTATAAGTATGTTAAATAAATAAACACCACCTGTGGTGGGTGTAGGTGTAGGCATGCTCCCGTGCAACACCCATCTCTACCCACCACCCAGCCACAGAGTAACAGACTCCACTGCCGTTTGCTCTGTCGGTGGGTGGTGGGTGGAGATGGGTGTTGTGCGGGAGTATGCACGCACCTACACCCACCGCAAGTGGTGTTTACACAGAAACCTCCACCAATCTCCACCCAGAGAAATGCACCCCACCCATTGCAAGAGGTGTTTACACACATGCCCCCACCCATCTCCACCCAGCAAAACTGGGTGGAGGCATCTCGTGTGAAAAGGGTCCATGTTGCAGGGCTGCAGCTTTGCCCTGTACCATGTACAATAAAATGTAACACCCATTTTATCAGTGTTAGAGTGTCTGTGTAAAAAGGGCCTATGAAGCGGAAATAACATTGGGGTCAATCATACACTTCCCCACACGCATGGCTTATGTGTGAGCATGAATGCGCACATACACACACTAACAAACTACAGTTTGTATGCGTGCCACAGTCCCCATAGCAGGGGGGACATGTGGGTTGCATGACCATGCCGTTTGTGCTTTGTGGTGTGATGGGGGGCCTAGCATCAGCAGCATTGTTTGTCCACATTAGTTGTGCCAACAGTGGGCTAAAGTAAAATATCGACAACAAAAGAACCCCCCTTCATTAACACTATTTTCTCTTGAGGAGTTTGAAGAGACCTATATCAGGTGTTAATGTTACAGTAATTACCAGTACAGACAGATGTACATGTTTTTATATGCTGATTTTTTCCTGGCGTATTTTGTTTTCATAACACGCACCAACTTGAAATTTTATTTTATTTATTTATTTATTTATTTATTTATTTAATAAAATATTTTTATCCCACCCCTCCTGCACACAGGGCAGCTCGGCGTCGTGAAGTGCAATATAAAACAATAATAAAATAAAAACAATAAAAAAAGTTTTAAAATCCCATATGCCGGGAAAAAGCAACCCCTCCAACACCCCCCTCCCGTCCCACCACCTTCGCCAAAGACCTGGCGGAACAGCCATGTCTTACATAAACATCAAAATGACAGGGGAGTGGGGGCCAACCGAGCCTCCTCCGGGAGTGAGTTCCACAGTACAGGGCAGCCATCAAAAAGATCTCACATCAGTGGCCACCCATCTCACCCAGGGAACCTCCAAAAAGGCTCCCACAGATGATCTCAGGGGTTGTACGGGCACATGGGGAGTGAAGTGGTTCCGCAGATAAGCAGGGCCCAGGCCGTGAAGGGATTTAAAGGTCAAAACCAGCACCTTTAACGTGGCCTGGTGCTTATAGGCAGCCAGTGCAGAGCCCGGAGCACAGATGCCATGTGCTTACTGTGGCCCGCCCCCATGAGGAGATGGGCCGCGGCGTTCTGCACCAGCTGCAGCCTCTGGACCAGCTTCTCAGGCAGCCCCACATAGAGCGTGTTGCAGTAATCCAGCCTCGAGGTGATGAAGGCATGCATGACAGTGACGAGGTCAGAGTCTGAGAGATACGGCCGAAGCCGCTGGACAAGATGTAACTGCTGAAATGCACTTCCCACCATGGCCACAACCTGAAATTCCAGGCTGAACCATGAATCTAGGAGCACACCCAGACACCACAACTGAGAGATCATGGGAGGGCGAACCCCCCCAACAAGAGGAGATTAAACCACTCCCAGGCCCCCTAAACACTCGCCCACCAACATCACCTCCGTCTTGTCAGGATTCAGTTGCAGATGGCTCAACCTCATCCAAGCCCCCACAGCTGACAGGCACTGGGAAAATAAAGAGACTGCATGGCCTGGGTCAATGGAAAAAGAAAGGTAGAGCTGAGTGTCATCAGCATACTGATGACACTGCATGCCCTGAAACCCTCTCACAATCTCCCCTAACAGGTACATATAGATGTTAAACAAGAGGGGGGACAGAATGGCACCCTACGGGACTCCACACATGAGGTCCCGAGGGGGAACGCGCACACTCCCCCAAGACCACCCGATGAGTTCTCCTGGCCAGGAACGAATGAAACCAGTCCAGAACCATCCTGCGAATCCCAGCATGGTCCCACAGGCGGGTCACCAACACCTCATGATCGACTGTGTTGAATGCAGCTGAAAGGTCTATCAGAACCAGTAAGGTCTGACGACCCTGGTCCAATGCCAGATGGAGATCTTCAACCAAGGCCACCAATCCAGTCTCCATACCATATCAAGGCCGAAAACCAGACTGAAAGGGGTCAAGGAAACCGGTGCGATTCAGATGTTCCTGGAGCTGTTCAATAACCTTCCCTAAAAAGGGGAAGTTAGAAGGAAGGGCTAGTGCTGGGCTTTTGTTGGAGGAGTTCTCTCTCCCTTTTTTTTATTATATTCTTTTTTTCCCTCATAGTAAAATTGCAATGAAATAGAAAAGGGGACAAAATCAATTCTTTCTGTTGAGTGCTAAGATTATATTGAGAAGTGGTATCAAACGAATTCAATTTCCTACTAAGGTTTGAAAATGTCATACTCTGAACTCTTATTTTAATATGAAAATGAATTCTTCCCATCAGCAACCTTAACACTGTAGACTTATGGTCCTCTTCCAGGTGTTGTTTGTCTTTCATAATCTTTATGCCCTTGTTTATGTTACATTTTTATTCTGTATTTACACGGCCTCTATTGTTCAACTTCTCAAATCACAAACACCTGACAGCTGTACAGCCAGTAGTCTAACTCCCTTCAGTGCCTGGAACATATTGTTTAGTGCACATCCATCAAATTGGCACCTGAAGAACCCTAGGAAAGATGCTATGTCTTAATGAAACTTTGACAACAGTGAAAATGCCTTGAAAGGTGCATCCCTGGGTGCAATGCAGGAGAAGTTAGCAAATTGGTTTCCTTTTTCATTTATCATTTGTCAAGCCTTCAGATGTATTGTTTTCATCTTATATTTCTTGCTACTGGATACTTAGGAACTGATTTCCCCACTATATTACTTCCGTTTTGTGCTGGAGTAAGACCATTGATTTCAGTGACAATATGATGAGGTAAAGCCCATGCAGCATCCACTATGGGAATTGTGCCGCATGTGCAAACTGTGCATAAACCAGATGTGTAGGTCACGTGCATGTGGGGTGCGGGTGGTTAGGACTGGCCAGGGCTGAAACACAATCTTGGTATTCTGGCTTTTCTCGATGAGCTGTGAATTGCATGGCTTCTGACTGAGAAAAAGCGAGAATCTTGAGCAACCCTCTTCCCATACTTGCAAAAAAGGGTCACTTTTACTCTCACCTGGCTACTTCTCCGAGTCCAGAGGGACTGCTCCAGCTGCTCGGTCTTGCCGTTGGATCTCCCCATTTGGTTTCTTTTTGGGAGGAGGGGGAAAGCCTCTGAGGAAGAGGCAACATACAAAATAAATAAGTCACTGGGTATGTTCAAGATGGCAGCTGTCAGGGATGTTCTGAGCATGTGCATCCCTTTTCTAAAATGGTGAAGGCAGGATCAGCACCATTTTGAGCATAGTGATTTTATTTTATTTTATTTTTTGCCTCCTCCCCAGAGGCTTCCCTCTTCCCCCCACAGAGAAGCTGAACAGGAGAGATCCAGCAGTAATACCTAGTGGCTGGAGCAGTCCCCCCAGACTCGGAAAGACATCCAGGTGAGAAAAAGCCTCCCCTGCCCCCTTTGCAAGTGCGATGGAAGGGTTTGGTTGTCATTGAATGTCCTGTCACCCTGAGTACCAGTATCCATGGATATTAGAGTCAGGATAACACTTTCATAAGGAATTGCCTAAATCTAGACTCCAAAATCCATATTTAGGCAACAAGACAGGACTTTTGGGGTTTGGGGATTTTTTGTTTTTTTACAGTGCTGACTACTCAGCAGCTGTTAATGAAATGAGAACCGGGGTATTTGGTGCTTTTGAAAATCATATCCAGTATTTTATTTAGCAAGCCTATATTTAGATGCTGGCATCTAACTTTAGGGTCTTATTTTTTTTTTTAAAAAAAGAAAGAATAAAATATTGACTTAACTTCAGTTCAGCCACCCTGAGCTACTTCTGGGATAAGGTGGACTAAAAATATAAAATAAAATAAAATAAAATAATAATAATAATAATAATAATAATAATAATAATAATAAGTCCCAGTTTTCTGTAAATAAATAGAAATTTTCTAATTATGACAATTACCATTCAGAAGCCCATAACCATTTAAAAGTAAGTAAACAAGGAGTAGTATTAATACCAGAAACAATAATAGCGACATTTTAATTGACATTTGAAATATATAAACACACCTGCATGTTAGCTACTCCTTTAAAAATGAGTGATATAATCTCTTCAATAACCTAATAGAACCCAGTATAGCTCTTCTTAATTCACAACACTTCCCAGTTTTTATTGCTTCTTGTCTCATTTTCTATCTATTCCAGTGCCCTCTCAAAATTTCCTTTTTGTTCTGCTGAAATGTTTTCCTTCCTTCCATTCAGTTTTCAGCTTCAGCTCTCATTTCCGCTGTTTTCTACTTCATTCTAGTCTCTCCACTATCCCCTCTCTTGTCCTTGAGTTCCGTCTCCCAATTCTCTTACTCTTTAGTTTAAACTCACATTCATTTTTGAGACTCTTCAGTGCCTCAGCTATCTAATTTGGTGTCTTCTGTTCCTCCACCACTCTTGTGATTTTGTTTTTGTATTTATCTACATTTTATTTATTTCTGTGACCCTCAGAAATCCTCTGTGCTGACTCTCTGCAAAAGCTTTCTTTTGTTTCCTCTTTGTACACTGCTGAACCAGCCATTGTAAACACTGCCAGACATCATGGATAGGACAGCAATTTTAGAAGCAATCTCACAATAATTTTAGAAGCAATCCCAGCATGCCGCTTTCTAATGCATAGTTATGTGTGACAACACTCTAGATGCACACATGATTATATGGCTCTCTCTGTGGTGCCTTCTATTTCTATGGCAACACTGCATATGTACCATTTTAGCCTGATGAAGCTCATCACATACTTCTGGTAACTGAGCCCCCTCATTTGATCCCCTGGGACCAAAGTTCCCAAATATGCAGAATATGTCTAAGAAACCAAACAACCAAGTATAGGTACAGACACCCCCCCATTTGGTACAAATTTTGTGGGAAGATTTGCTCTTATTTTGTACACTCATTACTTGATAAAATAACCAAAAAAGGTTATAAAACATAATATTTTCTTTATACATTTCTATAATGAAATTGGTGCTTATAAAAGTACCCAGATTACAGTACTAGTGGCAGAAGTCCTATACCGTGGCTGCCTTTGAAATCTTCACAAATGGAGAATGTTCCCACATTGCTGCCTTCTGCATGTTTTCTAACTTGGGGGGGTGGGGGAGAGGATGATGATCTCGTGATTAAAGTACTGTACTGTGACTCAGGAGACCTGGGTTTAACTCTTGGCTCTATCAATGATACTCTGTGTTTGTAGGCAGGTCATTATGGGCAGGTTCACAATGGGTTAAAGGGAGGTCTCTTCCAAAGAAATTCTTTAGGACTTCCCACATGACCATCAATGTAGCAACTCTTCTGCCAAAAAAACAAAACCCAAACAAGCAGGCTACTCAAGTTATGCTAAGCTATAAATGCCTTTATTACCATATGCAAAGAAACAATAACAATTAAAATTCATGATGTTCAACAAGATTTATAATGAGGCACAGGTGTTCATAAAAGAGGGCATGTGAACTTCTAATCAAGTCTGACTCCACCAGAAAAACAGGCCAGCAGGAGGCTTTCCAAGACTTGTTTGTAGTGTCTTTCATTTAAAATTAAAGGCCCCATTTCACATTCAGGTAGTTCGTGCCATGCTGTGACTGTCTTCCACTGACTTCTCCCTAGGCTGTTCAGTAAAGCCTGGCCCAGCCTAGCCCAGCCCTGATGCCCATTGCTTGTGCGTAGACTCCATTCCCCACCCACTGCCTCTGCAACACCTTCAATGTGCAGAAATACTTCTTGATCCCACCCAAGCTGTACTGTAGAAGGGGGTTGGGGGAAGAGGAGGGGAAAGAGGAGTTACCTAGAATCTAAGTATGGACAAGAAAGGGAAGAAGAGCAGGACAGGGTGATTTCAGACGTACCAGCCTCCCTCGTTGCCAGGTCTGGGATCTCGCCATCCTTTAGATGTGCCAGCCTGATTCTGCTCGGGTATTGGGGAGGGGGCGGGGCTGTGCGACTCAATGTGCGACCGCACAGCCCCACCCCACCCCAGGCTCCCCCGGCCACCCGCCCTCCTGGAGACGGGCTGGTGCAGCGGTCAATCCCAGATCATGTCCGGGACCACACTCCGGATGCGGTGGAGGTAACAGATGTTACTCTCTGCCGTTTCTGGACCGTGGTCCAGCTAACCACCATTCGGGAGGGGAGGCCGGCCTCCCCTCCGTAATGGTGGTTATTCGGATTCCCGCCGGAGGTTCACTGGAGTGAACATCTGGCAGGAACCCCTTCAGACATTACAGGCCCCCCTTCACCACAGGGGATTGACTTTGGTAAAAGGGAGGCCCGTAACATCTGAAATCACCCACAGTCAGGATAGTGGTTATTCTGGCCCTTATTATGGGAATGATTTTAAAGGAGCTCATCTCCTCCCATTTAGAACTTAAAAGTGCTAAGCAAGCACCCAGTAATAACGTCCAAAGCCAGATTTCAAAAGAGCATGGCACATCAAATTGCACTCTTCTAGAAATCCTCTAAACAGAATGGCTGCTGGAATTGCAGGTAGAGACCGGGGAACCAACATTTCACTTAATATAATGATGAGTTGCAACCTTCATGCACTGTTTCCTCTCAGGAAGTACTCTGCACCAAAGCAGAAAAGGAAGAGAGAGAATCATTGTTGTGATCAGTGAGGATGTAAGGGCACACAAGAGGAGCAAGTTACAATGGTTCTCAGACTGGGTGGGTTTAAGGCCTCCGGAGGGTATGGAATTAGAGCTGACATGGGTAATATCCGCATTTTTGAGTACCGTATCATATACTCAACAGGCTACCTGCATAATGATTAGTAACTTATGGTACTGATTTTTCCATTTTCTGATTTTCAATTGGTATATCGGGATGGAAAACTAAAGAAATCAGGACAGAAAACAAAACAAAAAACAGGGCCAGTGAGACAGAAAGTTGGGATATTGGTATTAGAAGTTAACATCCTAGGACTCTGGATACCTGAATTGGGTCATAAATGGATAATGATCAGTGCCTGATCTCGTTGAGCTGATTCAGATATCAGAAATTTGTCAGAACCCTGTGTGGTGAAAGCCTTTGCCTGCCTTTGAAACTGACAAGCCATAGCTGGAGTGCTGTGTATCTGGGCTCTTCAGTGCTCCCAGCTGGGCCTTCTCAAGTTTCTGGGTAATGTTCACCTTTTTGGTCACCAGGCACCTATTGGTCCTCAGGTCCCCCAAAATGTGGGCATTACCCACGGGTACTAATTTTAGTGCCCAATACAGCTCTACATCTCATCAGATGGAGCCTTATCCTAGGCAGACTTGAAAGTTTCTCTGGGTCATGCTTTCATTTTCAAGCATTGGTCACCCAGCTTGTCCTCAGGTAGTTTGTTGGATACCCGATAGAATGCCCCAAAATGCAGGCATTACCTATAGGTACTAATTTTAGTACTCAATGCAGCTCTACTTCTCATCAGGTGGAGTGAACCTCTCCTGGCCATTGTTGCAACTTGATATTCCAGGCACAGTGATGGACCTCATCAATGACAGGTGGTCTCATGCTCCCATGTCACATATCTTACCCACCATAATCACTTCAGTCTTGTCTGAATTCAGCTTCAATCAGCATGTCTACATCCAGCCCCCCATGGCAGCCAGGTACCAAGTAAGCACAAAGACTGCAGGACCTGGATTGGATGAAAGAGATACAGAGGTTGGCGTAATCAGCGTATTGATGTCACAGACCTCACTCCAAGGTTGCTTTTACACATGAGAAAAATGGGTTCTTATAAGTGCTTGAGATATCAGGTGTTATAAACGATGGAGCGAGATCTCACAGCCTTGTAAGAGACACATCTGATGTGTCTTACAAGGCTGCAAGATCTGGCTGCCCTAAAAGGGGAATAGTGCTTTCACACATGACAAAACTCCAGCATTTATAACACCCGATATTATCTCAAGCACTTATAAGAACCCATTTTTCTCATGTGTAAAAGTAGCCTAGGTCACACTATGATCTTGTCCACAGGCCTCTGATACACACTGAGCAGGCGGGGAGACAAGATGAAAAATGAGCCATCCACCCTCTGGAGCCTCCCTGACAGGAATGAACAAATTCACTCAAGCGTGGTCCCACAGATCTAGGGCTGAAATGAGAAGGAAAATAATTCTCACAAGAATTGCAGAAGAATCTTGCAGCCCTGGTGAGATCTCACGAGTTTCTCGTGAGAATCTCAAGTTTCTTGAGACAACCGTAAGATTCTCGCAAGAAACTCGAGAATCTCAAAAATACCCCCAAATTATCTGTGCATGCACAAATGTAAGAACTTGTATGCTTTGCATATTAAAAATAATGATGGCAGTCTGAACTATTTGCATTCTGTGCAGCTTTGGCATTAAAACACTGTAGTTTCAGAAGTAGTAAAGGGCATGATACATGCCAGATCAGCAAATGAATCAAGAGTAACTGTTGGGCCTGATGGCCATTTTTGCACATGCACCCCCCAGGTTGAGGTTCTTGAGAAACTTGCAACAATCTTGAGTTTCTTGCAAGAATCTTGAGTTCCTTGTGAGAAACTTGAGATGAGAAAATCTATTCTCGTTGAGATTTTCAAGAAGGGCGAAATTTCATTTTAGCCCATCACAAATCCCTGTCAGGTTGTGAAGTCATGTCAATAACCCTTCATGATCAACTGTATCAAAGACCACCAAAAAGATTACAATTTTCCTTGTTAATCTCCCGGCATAGATAGTTGACTAGGGATGCAAGTGCTGTTTCAGTACAATACCAGGGATGCATGTGCTTTTTTCAGTACAATACCCAGGATGGAAGTTAGACTAGTTTTTGATCATGTTGAAAGAGGGATTTTCAGAGCTAAAGAAATTAGTTTTTGCAACTGTAGTTGGGCTATAAAAGACACTGCAAAAGGACACAGAGGAACACGTAGAGTTCACACTTTATGTAGGTTATATATTCACACAGGCATACATCTACATGGGCAGAGGAAGCTCATCTGGAGCAGCTGAGCCCACAGCACTACCAATCCCAGATGAGTCTCTACTTATGTGACAGCTGCTATCTTAGCAGGAGACTAACAGACTCTCACAGCTAAAAGCATGTATCTCTACAGCTTGAGCTAGACAGCCAGGCTCCTTAGCTGAGCTGCAACACATTCACATTTACTCTACAAATCAGACACAGAAGGGGGTGCATAACCCACAACTCAAGACGCTATATAAATTCAGCAAAGAATAAATAAAATAGCCATTGAAAATCACCCAAAATGCTAATACACCCTAATACCAATGGAGAAGGGCAAGAGTCAAAGATACTTTAAGATTTGAATGCGGGATAAGCAGTTGTCATGGAGACACAGTATCTTTGATTTTTCTTTTAGAGTTATGCTCTCCCATATTGTCAAAGACACTAGAAATTCTTGCTCCCCGCTTTTTTGTTTTAGTCTATATTCATATTCACCTGCGCTGCTTTCAACCTTTTATTTTGCCCCCTAATCAGACTTTCCACTGTCAAGAAGGTTGTGTTGATTTCCATCATCAGAGACACTGGTTTTCTTTTTTTTTACTCCTTCCCTACTTCCAAACTTAGCCTGTTCTCACTATACCTCCCAATACTCTTCCTTCTCAGTTTTTCCTCTCCTGTTTGTTACATTGCCTTCCTTTTCTTTTCCCTGCCTTCACTTTGTTTGATTAAGGCAAACCCAACTTTTTGCTAAGAGAGTTTGGGTAGACTTTTGTTGAATGAATGAGTTTTTGCAAAGTGCTGATTAAGCTGTAAGGAAAGAGTTTGGCCTGGCCATGAATTTCATGCACATTCAAAAGACTTGCCTTCCAAGGCCAAAAAATTGCTGTGCTATAATTTTCTAGTTGTCTTGCTCAGAGGACAACTTTGCTGAAGATTAACAGCCCCTTCTAAGTCAGGACTAAGTGAAGCGATACCTCTTACAGGTGCCCAAACTAATTTACAAATAATAGATATTGAGCTGGTGAGATATAGCCCAGTCAGACATTACCCCAATAAAGAACTAGTGAGTGAAAACCATAACACTCCAGATAATGTCTAATGGAATTCCTATGAGGCAGTATGTGATATTCATATAAATATCAAATGAAGTGATGATAATGATAATGACACTGAAGATAAATCTGGAAAACTTAGCCAGCAGGAATAATAAATTAATTAAGATTTACTGGCTCGGATTCTATTCTATTCACATCAGTAAAGGAGAGGCTACTGTAACAGTATTGATTTCCTTATTAGATTTGCCATTATCATTAAGTAACTAGCGAGCTTATCAAAATTCATTGTATATTACTTAGACTGGTATCATGCAAACCACAGCAGAACTTTGTGGAGTGATGGGTAATCGACAGCTGAAAAGAAGGCTCAGCATCCCCTGTTATCCAATGGGTCTGGATGGATGCTTTATTACAGTAATAACTCCATTCTGATACTCCAAATGCAACCAGCATTTTATTTATTTATTTTTACAGCTTTTACCCCATATCCATCCTGCCCCAGGCAGTTCAGGGTGGCTAACATAAGAATTCAAACATAAAGAGAAACATAATAAAAACAGCTAAAACATCGTAAACATCCTAAATATCATAACATCTAAAATAAATATTAGTAGAGCTAAAAAAATCCCACCCACTCCCTGACCCTACCCCCACCCATTGTCTGTCTCCCTCACTGAACACCCTGTGGAACAGCCGCCTGTTACACTGGTGAAAACAGACATGATGCTAACCACCCTTTAACCACCCTTCGTTGTTATTTATACATGTTGCAGGGCTGTACTGGTGCCCTATGCAGCCCTGAAACATGCATAAATGACCACCAAGAGTGGTTAAAGGGTGGTTAGCGTCATGTCTGGGTGTTTTCAGATGTGACAGGGTGGCTTCGCCCCGTCACGGAAACAACCCTGAGATTCCCCGCCGGGATCACTCCGGTACGGCCAACAGATGTGCCAGCTGATCCCAGCAGGGAATCAGGGAGAGGACGGGGCTGCGTGGTGCAACTTGCGGACGCACGGCCCCGCCCCCCATGCTCCCCCGCCGCCCACCCTCTGGGGAGATGGGCGGGCGCTGCGGCCAATGCGGCCGTGGTGCCCGCCCGATTTGACCACAGCCGGGGATTCCGGGCTGTGGTCACCGGCCAGACGTGACTTTTTGTTGGTTCCCACCAAGGATCTCTTTGATCATGCTTTTGGGGATTGTCCGGTGGGAAGCCCCAGAAGCGTGGTTGAAATTGACCCCATGTGGGAATTGACTGTGGCAAACATCTGGTGGCTGTCTAATAGACGTTCAGGGTGCTGTGACCCCATGTGAGTATTGACGGGGGTTCACTGTGATCTCGTAACGTCTGAAAATACCCTCTGTTTTCATCCATTGGAAGGAGGAAAGATCCAGGGACAGACAAAGCTCAACTGGAAGGGAGTTCCACAGCCTTGGAGTGGGTAATGTGAGAAATGGGTAACTTGGATCAAGAACATAGCTACTTAGGTTAAAATGATTATTATTTGCCTACCTTCTGGACAAAAGGAAACAAAGAATCTTAACTAACTGGACCCAGGTAGATTGTACAAGTTTAATCAAGGTCCTGCTAGACATGTGTCACACAACTGAAATCTGAGCAATTGTAGATGCCTTATCTCATCCATCAGGCTTAGTGAGAAAGCCCTCATCAATCTCCCCTTGCTGCTTGTCCATTGATGTGATAAATTGGCATTACTGGAAGTAGTACTATTGCATTGGCTGAAGAGTTTGATATGCTCCTATTCAAACTGGACCCAGCTCATTCCTGCTTTAAGCCCCACTGATGGTAATGGAGTTACACCAAGAGTGATTTTATCCCTTCATTTTGACACTAAGGTTTCACTGGCTTAGTACTAACAGAGCATTAAGGAGGAAATGGCAAGTAGCAAGCAGCTGATTTCTTTTTTGAGCAGTGGAAAAAGGTATAAAGTCCAGGAGCATGGGTGCAAGCTTCATTTAAAATTACTCCCCTCCCCCCTCCAGCAAACTGCACTTTGCTGTCAATGGATATTTGTAAAGAAAAATACATACATTCCAAAGACTATTTTTGTAAAGTGTATCCTTTACACGCAACCCCCCCCCCGCCCACCTCCTCCAGTTTTCTGGACAGCTCAACGGGTAGTTGCAGGTGGGTGTTGCGCGGGAGCGCGCATGCACCCCCACCCATCCCGCTTGGTGTTCACACAGATGAACACCGAGTGGACCCCATACACCCACCCACCCACTGCCAGCCATTTACATGGGCCCTTTTTACACAGACACTCTAACACTGATAAAATGGGTGTTACATTTTATTATACATGGTACAGGGCAACACTGAAGCCCTGCAACACAGGCTCTTTTCACACGAGATGCCTCCACCCAGTTTTGCTGGGTGGAGATGGGTGGAGGTGTCTGTGTAAACACCACAGGCGGTGGGTGTAGGTGCGTGCTTGCTCCCGCGCAACCCCCATCTCCACCCATGGAAGTGGAGTCTGTTGCTCCGTGGGTGGGTGGGTGGTGGGTGGAGATGGGTGCTGTGCAGGAGCATGCACACACCTACATCCACCACCCGCAGTGTTTACACAGACACCTCCACCCAGCAAACTGCACCCCACCTACCGCCCACGGTGTTTACACAGACACTGCCACCCATCTCCACCCAGCGAAATTGGGTGGAGGCATCTTGTGTGAAAAGGGTCCATGTTTCAGTGCTGCAGTGTTGCCCTGTACCATGTATAATAAAATGTAACACCCATTTTATCAGTTAGAGTGTCTGTGTAAAAAGGGCCATGGACACCCTCCCCTGCACATCCACCCGAACACCAAGGGAGGGGGGCGTCCGTGTAAAAATGGCCTATTTTGTGCCTGGGGAGTTTAGGCAAATAATTTTATGGCCTCTTATATGAGGTTCTGGAATGTCACTCTGAATTATTATTATCCTCAGATTATGAAAAAGTGATGCCTGCTCCCTCTGAACTGTGTTCCCACTTGGGAACTTGGCTCCTCTTCTGCTACCACTAAAGCTGAATTATATAGTCATTTTGTTAACTGGTGGCTAATCTGCAGACACCCAGAAATTGCCCCGGGTCACTTCCAGTTGAACTTTGGGGGCCTGTGATGTGCACAGGCTCTCAGAATCCAGTGCATGTGCCTAAGGCAGCTAGCCTCAGCCCCAACAGGTCCAGGGGCCAGCCCAGCCATGGGAGAACCTCCTGCCACTGTCCACCACTGATGGGATTACTGTTGGAAGCTGAGAGAACCCCCTCAATGCCACCCCCTCCACAACGCCTGATAACCTGGGTATTCACGACTGCAAATCCATTGTATAGTGATATCCACATGGATGCCTATTTCAGCATTAGTCACCACTCTCAGCCTGCAATTGTATTAACCCCTTCTTCCATGCTGCCTCAATGCCTGGAACTCCCTCCCTGAGCACATACACTCTTCTCCCGCCTTCTTGACCTTCAAATCCCTTCTAATCTTCATACTTTCCATAGTTCTGCACCCCTGCAGATTTATGGACCTCCTTTATGAATCTACTAATTTATGGATCTCCTTATATTGTTTCATTCTTTAGGATCCCCAACTTTCCCTTGTAGCTAAACTAAGCACCAGCACCTGCACCTTCTTACCTTGATGAATGAACCTATGGGGTGTTAATAAATGAGACACTGCCATAGACTGAACCTGGTAACTCCTGATGTACCTGTATGTCTGAATGGTGGCCACCAGATGTTTGCCCCAGGGTAGCCTCATGTTGCGCTATTCCTGGGAATGCAGAGCATGCAATGTGGGTTAACCTGGCCCAAACTGGGGCAATGGGAAACCACAGGACCATGTCTCATTTGCATTCTGCAGTCCCAGGTCTGCCTGCAGTCCCCCTGCAGTCCCAGGTCCGCCAGCAACACAAAGACACGGCTAACACACCCTTCTTGGCTGACAGCTGGACAGGAGAGGGACTGCCCATGTGGACCAGCATAAGCTACCACATCTGTGCACCCACCGCCATACCCATTCTGGGTTGGAGGCTGCCATGGCTGGCCACTATGACTGCCTGTCATTGGCCACCATGGTTGTCAGTCATGGTGGGGGTGGGGGCTGGATGCTCACATGTTTGTTGTGCTCTTGGCTTTACCCGGGATGTATGGGTGGCGGAACGACTCTCCGGCTGAAGGCACATGTGTTCAATGCCCCCACACAATTCAGGTCATATCCCCTGTGATTTCCTGCCCTAGGACAGGCTGGGGAGCCATCCCGATCCTGCTGGCTGCATATCTGTTTTTACCCTTAGGGACAAAGTAGTTCAAATTATATGCTTTGTTGGACCAACTGTTGTTGGTGGAAATAAGCAAGCTTTTGGGCCACACAGGCCTCAGTCATGTAGCATAACCAGTAGAAATATATAGACTGAGCAAATGTACAGCAGGTATATATGAGGGAGCATGGAATGGGTGGGAACAGACAGAGTAAGGTGGGAGTAAGGTTAACCTAGAGAGAGATATAGCAGGCATTTACAAAACAGCTGTAAGATTTTGTAAATGTCTGCCACATCTCTCTCTCTGTTAAATAATCTGCCTTAGAAAAGTCGTGAAGGCGCCACCGCCACCATTAAAAACTGCCAGATGCGCATTCTTTATGTCACATTTTTAAATACCTTGATATTGAGGTAAATCCTTGATTTAAATCCGTGAGCTCTGGTGCAACGTCTAAAAATGGCCTAAATCTGGTATTGTGGTAAATTAGTAATCCAGAATTGGATATCTGACAGACACTAACCGGATACTATTCAGTGCCCAACCGAATACTGGATATTAGCAGATACTCATTTCAGTTCTCTAAGTATGAGGCAGATGCTTCTCTCAGTGTACCTAAACAGTTCACATTGATGCTGGTGTGAGTAACATGTTTCAACAGAGAAATGAATACCCTTTGTGTATATTCTACATATTCGTGCAACAGAGCTTAGCAGATGAGAATATACTGTGAAGTGTGAATTCTGTTGTGTGGCTGAAAAGCGTGTTGTGGAAATCAGGTATGAATGAGAAGGGGTTTCTTTAATAGCAAGAAAGCATGGATTAGGATCTTTAGGAGACATGCAGCCAAATCTACAATAGCAGTCTCAGATAGGAAAGACTATTAGGCAGATGGTATCATACATGAAAAAGTGATCAAGCTGAGAAAAAGAAAGCCAGCTCTGCTTAGTGTGATAATTAGAAAAGAAAGACCCCCAAAGGAATAGAAAGATAGTGAAATACAACATCACAGCTGGAAAACTAGTGGAGATAGTAATTTGAATCCAGGAGAAGGTCAGATTATCATAGACAGAAAGAAAAAGGCATATGAATGTGAATCCTCAGAATTTAGGAAGATTTGGGTGTGAGTCTGTGGAAATTTAATTAATTAATATGAAATTTAATATGATTAACTGGATACCTGTTTAGCCTAATAGTAGAGCAGAAACTTACAAAGTAGTTGATTAGAATATTAAAAAAGTTAATGAAAAGCTAAGAAAATAAGTGGTACCATATTTTCCAGATTAAAAACTAAATCTTTAAAAATTAAAGATGCAGCTACTTCCAACTGCAGAGTATGTTGCATGTGTGAAATTTACATGGCTGCAACATAAGCTTTGAGGGTGAGAAACTATACCTGTTCATAGAGTAGATAGAAACAGAAGTGGGGAAAACACTTATTTATGTGAATTAATTAGCTGCTTGGCCCCTGGCCGTCCCTCCTCCCCCTGCTTCTCTGCCTCTCTCATTTCTCGCTTTCCCTCTCATTCCTCCCTTCACCTCTCCCCCTCTCTCTCTCGCCTGCTTTCTTTCTCCTCTTTCCCTCTGTTTTTCTTTTTTGCTTTCCTACCTCTGCAGGCTGGGTCTTGGTGGAGTTACTGTAACTGATTTGTGATTTCTTGTGCACAGTGTATGGATCTGATCTGTTACATGATGGATTTTTAGGGATGAGGTTTAAAAAAAACAACAGGAGGCTTCCATTAGGTTTCTCGCTCTGTATCTGTGTTTTCTATCTATTGGGATGCACAGGTTTCCAGAAATATTTAATTCATTCAGAGTGGGTAGAAAAGATTAGGATCCATTAAGAACTATGTAGACGTGACTCTTACCTTTTCTGACAAGGAGGGTGCTTGTTTGCTGAGAGGGCAGATTCCTTGACATAGGAGTTGCACAATGTGAGCCATAATGTTTTATGGGGCAAGAGGCTACCATGACATCAGCCTATATAGATATGTGTTTGTTTATGTGAGGGTGAATTAAGATCCCATTGTTGCTAAGGTCTTGCTGGTTTTGAGTAAGTAGTATTAGTAGTGTAGTATCTGTGCTGAGATGTCGGCTGAGCTAATAAAGTTTTTAGTTTCTGAGTTTTCTGGTAGAAAGTGGCACCTTTCTAGGTGCCACTATGGAAATCTATTCAAGCTTTGAGGGGTGCACATAATAGAACTGAAGTTGGGAGCAGGGGTGCACTTTAGAAAAGGAAGGACAAGATCGTGGATCTGTCCCCTGTCCTTGTCTGCGTGCGCTCATCTCTGCTTCCTTATCCTGAGATTTGCCCTTCAGTGTTTGGGGGTAGGAAGTAGATCCAGCGGCCAGGAACTGGAAAGGGAGCTACATAAAAATGCTCTGGCTCTGGGTCACATTAGCCCCCTGAGCTTGAGATCTTTTCCCCATAGAAGGTCTCTGCTCTCCAAAGTGTCATGTAGGGGGGGATGTTCAGAACTTGCTTGGAGAAACCAGTTTAGGTCTTGTAGGCTGGAGAATTCAATCTATTGTCCTCACTGATGGCTTGCAAATTGCCCTCCCCACCCTCTCTTTTCTTGAGTCAACTAAGATTTCACTGGAATTTCACTCCTCTGGCCAACCCCTGCATTTTTAAGAGAGATGTGGGTGAAGGGAGAAGCCATTTCAGAGTAGTTAGGATCCAAGCAATATCTGCATGGCCAGATATATGGTCACCTGAACAGTGGGAAAACAAAAGAGCCAAATATCCATGGCTACGTAAAGTGTGCTCTAAAGCAAAGTATTTAGAGGTATTGAAAACCCAGGGTATCTACATTTCCATGGCTAATACTGTACTAATTCTGTTACTTATTATGGGAAAACAAAACTAGACCAACTCAAATCCCTTTGAAAAAAGAGCTGTGAGCATTCCAGCTCATGGGCACACAATTCTTCCCAGGGCATAGTTGATCAGTCCAAGAAACAGGACTTTGAGAGCTGCCTTGTTCGTTTCCAGTTTGGCAGGTGGCTCTCAGTTCTTTTTCTAGAACTTTTCAGCTGTTATTGTGACTGACTGGCATTAAGAGATATTTTCTGTTTTACAACTTTGCATGGGTTCAAATCTGAAATGGACTGGTGGTTTGCAGAGCTGGGCTGGAAGGGAAAGTGGATCAGCTTCAAAGCAAACATTAGGATCTTCTGTTGCCCATGTCTTGCTGGATTTTTAGCTACAAAAATGTCCTTTGCTAATATAAGAACTGTTGAAAACATAAACCAGGAAGGTAGCTGAGAGGTTCAGGTTTGTAGTGAGTGGCAGCCCCACACCTTGATTTCTGGTCATTTTCCTTGCCTGAAAGAGCAAAGGGAGGAGGGAGACATGGGGGGTTTCTCCTGGGGACAGTGTAAGACCTTCCTATCTGGCCTGGAATTTAGTAAGCAGGGAGAGGCTTTGGGGGAGAGAGGATTGAGGGATAGGGGTTACCTATACCATATGTTGGTTATTTTTTGTAACGTGTCCTGAGCCCTCGGAATACGATAGGATATAAGTCTAAAGAAAATAAAATGCATAATGTTTTGGCACTATGCAATTGATAGAAATGGTTCATTAAGTTAGGATCATTATAAATGGGATTTATTGGGATGCGGTTGGCTTTTTAGGAGACTTTTGTATTGGATATGTATTTTATGTGTTTTATTTCAGACTCATTTTTACATGTTTTTATACGTCATTGGCAGAGACCTGTGTTCACTGTGTTTTCCTCACTGGCAGCAATGGGGGAAACACAGTGAACACAGGGCCCTGGTCATTACTCATGGCCCCTATCCCCTGCCCACATTACCCCCATGGCATGCTTCTACGGAGCTGCTGGGGTGTCTGTCCCATGGGGCTGTGAGTATCTGTTCTATGGAGTTCTGTGGGACTGGAGTGTGTGTTTTATGGGTCTCTATGAAGTTGGGGAGGTTTCTGTTCTATGGGGCTCTACAGAGCTATGGGGTGTTCTGTAGGGGCACAGCTATCAGGGGCAACTGAAAATGGGCCCACAAGCCTGGGGGGCCCATAAGCATGTAAAGTGCAGAAGACAGCTGGCTGGGCAGTGGGTCTGGAGGCGAAGAGAGTGATTAAATTTGGAGTTTGCCACTGAGTGAGGAGTTCTCTGTCCCTTTTTGCTAATGTACATATTAAAATTGCAATAATATGTATAGTGGTTACCAGGGGCCATGACTTAGAGGGGGCGTGGCTTGGGGGCTCTCACAAATTGCTCCTGTACTTTTCAATTTAGCACTACGCGACTGATGGAGAGTATTAAATATGAATGAAAAAATGAATTAATGAATAGATTTTTGTGTAGCCAAAGGCCATTACAAAAAATAAGCAAATATATACAATACAAACACAAATACGTTTACACAACATCTTTTAAAAAATCAAGAAAAACCAACAACATACTTTAAAATGCCTCAAGACCTCATAACTAAGACCCCTAAACCGTAATTTAGAACCATGCTCCCAAAGGGAGCATGCCAAACCAGGACCCAGAGTAAACACCTCAATACCCACCTCCATACCCAGGCTGTACTTCCTTCCTATCTTTAAGGATTTACTAGTGCTTGCCTTTTCTTAACTACTGCAGCCAAACATTTTGCTTCCTGTAGCATAATAAAGGGGGACTTCTTATTTAATAATAGGTTAATATATTCCTACCTGGGAATTTGTTTATAATAGGGGCTATTAATTTATAATGGAGATCCCCATAAAACTGATAATGCAGCACTATATGAGCAAGAGTCTCCACCAATTTGGAGTCACACGGGCAGCTTCGGTCGGAATATGGCCCTTCTTACACAGACACTCTAACACCGATAAAATGGGTGTTACATTTTATTATACATGGTAGGGCAACACTGCAGCCCTGAAACATGGGTCTTTTTCACATGAGATGCCTCCACCCAGCTTCTCTGGGTGGAGGCGTCTGTGTAAACACCACGTGTGGTGGGTGTAGGTGCGTGCATGCTCCCGTGCAACACCCATCTCCACCCACCACCCACCCACGGAGCAACGGGCTCCACTGCTGATTGCTCCATGGGTGTGTGGAGATGGGTGTTGCACTGGAGCATGCATGCACCTATGCCACTGCCGGTTGCTCTGTGGGTGGGGGTGGATGGAGATGGGTGTTGGCCAGGAGCAAATACTCACCAACACCCACCAAAAGTGGCGTTTACACAGACGCCTCCACCCATCCCCATCCAGGGAAATGCTCCCCACCCACTGGCCAACACCCATCTCCACCCAGAGGAACTGGGTGGAGGCATCATGTGTGCACAGGGCCCATGGTGATTAGCTGCAGTGGTGCCCTGAAACATGTATAATAAAATGTAACACCCATTTTATGGGTGTTAGAATGGCTGTGTAAAAAGGGCCTTAAAAATGCAACCCGATTAATAGAGTAGTATTCACACATTACAATTGTGTGTGTGTGTGTGCGTGTGTGTGTATCCGATTTTTGAATTACACATTAGTGTCCTGGGGGGCCAGAGTTAAAACTGAGGAAGCTAATTGGAAAGATGTGTATGTGGTAAGGACTGAGTTGATTCCCCATAATAATAATAATAATAATAATAATAATAATAATAATAATAATGTCTTTATTGTGTACAGCAATTCTGCTATAACAAGGATACAAAAACAAACAAGCAAGAATCAAAACAAGAATGATTCCCCATAAAATTGGACAAAGGCTTCTCCTAGGAAGGGAGCCAGCCCCTCCCCACTCCCTGCCCTCCCATAGTTAAAGGGAGAAGCTGAACTCTTACAAATTCACTTCTCCTCCAGAAAACCTGGAAATTGTAAGTTAAGGCTTCTGCCGTAACATGCATGCCATGTAAGCACTGCAGTCAAGACACTGTACAGTCTCACATATTGTGCTCACTTAGGACTGAGGCTCCATGCATCCACACTTTGCCTTGGTCTTTTCAGCCCCAATCCTCTTCCTCTGTAGATTGGGGGCAACCCTGAAGCTGGGGGAAGCAAGCTCCTTCCTGCCCCAGTGTCTCATCCCTGTCTCTACTGTAGCCAGTATTTGTTTTTATTATTATTTAAACATATTTTTTTGCCCCCCCATGCCTAGGGCATCCCAGGGCAACATACAATATAAAAACAACAGTTTTGTTTTTTAAAACCATTAAAACATTAAAATGTGACAAAATAAACAGGGTTGGGAAAATAAGATAAAATAAAAGGTAGGGAAGCATCAAACCACTAACCCACCCTCCCACCCTCTTCCCAAAAGGCCTGGGTGAACAGCCAGGTTTTATAAGCCCGCCTGAATGTCAAAAGGCTCGGGGCCAGGTCCTCTCCATTGTCTCTCCCCGCTTAACCCAGGGGACCTCCAAAAAGGCACCCCTGGAAGACTGAAGGAGCTGCTATGGGACATGGAGGGAGAGGCGGTCCCTGAGGTACGAGGGGCCCAGACCGTGAAGGGCCTTATAGATCAACAACAACACCTTCAACCTGGCTCGGCATGCTATTGGCAACCAGTGCAGAGTCCGGAGTACAGCTGTTATATGCTTCTGACGACCTGCCCCCATCAGGACACGGGCCACAGAATTCTGCACTAGCTGCACCCTCCGGACCAGAAAGAAGGGCAGTCCCACATAGAGCATGTTACAGTAGTCCAACCTCAAGGATTTGGGAATAGGTACATGAAATTTAAATGAGTAAAACATTTCTCATTATAGTTTATGAGGAATGGAGATTTTGAAATCTCTATAGGGAGTGGTGGGAGCAGGGATTAGAGAGTTTTTGAGATCTCAGAGAGTTGGGGCTGAAAGGAATAGTCAGTGGGAGATGCTCATGTTGTTAAGTAAGGTGTCCAGCAGGTAAAATGTACACCGTTACTTCTCCCACTTTGGTTACTTAAACCAAACTGTCTAGTAAAATTGAGTGTGAATAATTGGACCTGTAAGGAAAACTCTGTCTCCTCCCCCCCACCCTTACTCTACAGTAAAAATGTGAAAGCTATATATGAAATGGAAACTCACTGAGAGAAGGGATGGAGTTAGCAGAGACATTAGTAGATTATTATATGTCCTGAGAAATTGTACATGAGTAGGATGGAATTCCTACTATGTAATTTATGTTTATAGCTGCAAGGGAAATAATCAAGTGAGATTATTTATCCTAAGTAATATCCTATTCCACTCCCTCCATCTCTTGCTGTAGAAATTGAAAGTTTGTTCCCAGATGTAAAAAAAAACCCAAACCCAAATCTAGAAGTGACAAAGTTTGGGATGAATGGAAAACTCACTGGGTGCCTTGCAATGGAACTTTAGGAATTAGAAATTGAGTGTATTTTCCTTTGAAAAAAAACAGAAAAATTCTAGGATCAAAAAACTTACAGTTTAAAGAGGAATTAAGGCTCTTACAAATTCTCCTAAAGCTCCTAAAGCTAGCCATTGTCTACTGACAATGGCTCCTAAAGCTAGCCATGTCTACTGACTGCTGGGATGCTATCTCAGAAGTCCCAGTTATGTTGCTTATGCCCGCCTCAGGACCGTCCTCTATGCCCACCTCGAAGCCACTACCAATTGGTCCTGTAAAGCTAGACGTTTGCAGTAATGTGTTTGGCAATTGAATGTGTCTGTCAGTCTTTGGGGTTGCTCCACATCTTTCCTCCTACAGTCTTTCTCCCCCTGCCATGCAGGGTGCCTGCCTCTGACTGGCACTGAATATGCTGATATTCATCTGAATAATGATCTTCACNTGGTTGCGCTGTTCGCCCCCCCTGGTGGTTCGCTGTGGTGAACCGGCCGCCCGTAACGTCTGAAAGTACCCTATGTTGCACCTTTTGCATTACATATTTACTAGGCTTGTAGTCTACATGTAGGCCAGTATCACACGTGTGTGACTCTATGTTCCTCCATGACACACATGCCATTGTTTGTTTGCCCATGAGGTGATTCCCACTCTCCCAAGCTTAGTGTGGCTCAGGAGTGTTAAGCGGCAGCAGGCACTGCAACCACACATCCTCCCTTTTTGCTTTGCTTTGCGGAAGAGCCTAGTTGGGGTCAAGTACTGGGGCTCTCTGCGGTTCCGCTATGGGCTGGCTAGTCACCTTATTAGGGGCTGGGAAGGAATTTTTCCTACCCCCACTGCATTGGCAACTGGATGTTAGATATTGAAAACTGTAAATATTCAAACCCATTCTTCAGGGTTTAAGAATTATCAAAAGCAAGTGCAAGACTGCAGTGGCACAAAGCAACTTGAGTAAAATGTACACTGTGTTCAGTTCAGCGGCAGCCTGAGGCAAAATGACCCATATAGGCAGTTTATTCTTTTGAACTTTTCTATTGATATCTGATTTGTGGAGCAAGCAAATTGCCTCCCAACACATTTTAACAAGGAGGTGTGTTATTTATTTTAATTAAACCATTATTTTTGAGCCTAAATACTGGAATTGACAGAGTTTAATTTTAAAAAAAAAATCATCACTGTTTATTAGACCAACCTTTGTCTTCATTAAGGTAGATATCAAGATTAATCTTATTTCAAAGCAGCACTTCAAAACAATGCTGGCTGCTGCTGTTTAAAACAGTCAAGCACTCCTATCTTTAACAACTTAGTACTTCTGAAATTTCTGGTGCTGTTCAGGAAGGGAAGAACTTCAGTTATCAATAGAGAGTGAAATCCTGGATCCAACGTAGTCAAGAGTCTTTCTAGCCACACTTCAAAAGAGCCAGAATTTCACCCAAAGTCTATCAGGATCTCAATTTAGACTACAAAAAGGAAGGTGTTACCTCAGTTAAGTTTTTATGTTCAAGTAAACCTAATGTTCTTTTCATGGGTCAGTGCTCCTTGCATTGCAGCCCCTGTTGGCCTGTTTGTTGTGTTTATATTGTTGTTTCTTGTTTACTCATTGGATCCCTCATGAATTGCTTGGGTGCTCCATAGCCAGGGCTCCCTGCACTCTGTGGGTGATTTCAGATGTTATGGGTGCCCGATTCACCACAGTGGATTTCCAGTGGTGGCGAACCGGCTAACCACCCCCCGTGGGCAAGAGACGCCCCAAACAGACGTGATGGGAGTGGGACCATGGCTAGGAATCGGACCGGCAGACCATGGCCCAGTGCAGTGCAACAGATGTTACGCCGACCCCAGGCCGGGCCGTGGTCAAAGCACCTGGAAGGCGCCGGTGCAGCTTGTCCTGGCTGCTGCCGTGTGCCCTTTAAATCTCCCACCCCGGCCTGTGTTGTTGCTCGTTGCCTGGCAGTGACGCTGCGTGCTTTGTCCCCAACTGGGAATCATGTTGCTTGATTCCAGCCGGTGGCTGATGTTCTGTCATTACTTTTTTTTATTTTCCGGTGGGAATCGCTTTGACCATGCTTTCGGAGATGGTCCAGGCCAGAGCTCCATAAGCATGGTTATTTTTGACCCCTGGTGGGGATCGACTGTGGTGAACATCTGGCGCCCCCGAAACAGACGTTCAGGGTGCTTTGGCCCCGCCGCAGGATTGACTGTGGTTCACTGTGCTTGACTGTGATCTCGTAACGTCTGAAAATACCCTGTGTGTCTGTATTTTACACCACTGCATCTATCACACATGTTGTCATTTCAAGTTAATTAATGTATCCATGTATTGGGGGAGGAGGCACTGTCGGACATGCTGTCCACAACACTTGGGCCCTGATTGGTCACACCACCGACATTTCTATACTTGTCTGGATCTGCCCCTGAATATTATATTAAATGGTCATTAAACTGATAATTCTGCAACATGTGGTTGGTTGGTTGTTGTCATATGGTAGGGAGTATGTTATTTGATTGAATGAATTAATTTTGACAAATTAAATATCAGACCTGAACTAATCAAACAAATGAAACTAATTAACATTGAGTGTTGCATCCACTCAATGGGAAATGGGTAGCCCAGTACTCAGACCTTCCTAGAGGCTAATGTCAGTGCAGACTGCTGTGGTTCCAGATCTGCTGTGTGGCGTATCTCTTACCTCTGCTCCTGGGATCCTGCTTGGGGACCCCAACAAGAATAAATCACACCCTCATCCCAAGATGGGTATCTTGGTCAATGGTGGTTGGGCTTGCATAGACTGAGGCACAGGCAGGGTTACCTGTGCTGTACCTCAGGGCCTCCCAGTATGTGGTTTGCACCACTGGACCTGATTTTTGCTAATAAGTTGGTAAGTTAATAAGTTCTAATAAAGAGTGAGACCTTTTAACTCCAACAATTGTGCCCTTGCCTCCTTCCATGATGTGATGATTACTGGGTGTTTCCAACTCTTGAATAAAATTGAAGATTCATTCCCATCTTCAGACATGATATAAATCAGCAACAGATNACTGAATCTGAAGTCAAAGTTCGACCCGAACCACCGAACGGCCAAACATCTAAACCTGGTTCTGTTTGTACATCCCTATTCCGGGCACAATTCAAGGTGCTGGTCTTAGCCTATGAAACCCTAAATGGCTTGGGTTCCAGGTATCTGAAAGACCGCCTCTTCCCTCATATCCCCTCATGACCCCTCAGGTCAGGCAGGGGCACCCTTTTGCAGATGCCATCTTTTTGAGATGTTTTTGCAGCTAGGGTGTGCAGGGAGGCATTCTTGGTAGCTGTCCCGTGATTATGGAACTCCCTTCTCCATGGCATATGCCTAAGCCCAGGCCTGTTCATCTTCTGGAAACAATGTAAGACCTTTATATTTGACCAGGCATTTGGCAGGCAGGGATAGGTTTGGATGGTAGTGGGTGGGTGGGGAGCGGGGTGTAGGAGAGGGTTGGGTGAGGAGTTAAGGGGCTTTTTATTATGATTATGTTTATGATTGAGGCCATTGTTCTTATTGATTTTAATAATTTTAATTGTTTTTATTATTGTAAGCCACCCTGAGCCTCTGCAGGATGGGAGGCATATAAATTGGTCCAATACTGGCCTGCCTCTGCATCCTGCCCTTTCTTTTACTCTCGACCCTGCCTGTCCTTCTACCAGTGTATCTGAGTTCTCTACTGGTATGTGGGATAAGGATATTGGGTTTTTCAAACATGACACCACCTGGGCCAATGCCGAATTGTGTCCTCCCCATTAAAGGGGAGGTGTTTTTCCCCTGGTGGAGGGATAGGGCTAGAGCCCTCTTCCCTATCCTCTTCACCAGTGGGCAGGTCTGGTGGAGGAGGGGGAGGACCCAGAATTAGGCATGCTGATTCAGGATTGGAGAAGGAGGTCCGCATTGTCACGGGTTGGAGATCCGCACCCCCACTTTACCGGGTTTGAGTGACTCAGTTTCCCTCCCATACAGCCCACTTGTATCAGTTTGTCTCTCTGGCCGACTCAAGCCTGCCGCAGGGACAACCGATCCTTCCCGTTTACAGACTTTTTAATCTCTGGGTTCGCAAGAACTTGAGAACTCTTGTTGCTCACTTTTGTTCCAATGTTAGACACAGACACTTCTTCATAAAGATAAGAAGTCAGTTTATTGATTACAAAAGCAAGATTGTTAATACAGAGTGGTTACTAGAAATCAAAGGTAAATCTACAGGAAGGTTAGGGAAAATCTATAATCAAAGGTAAGGGAAAATCTATAATCTATAATCTATAATCAAAGGTAAAGGTAAAGGTAAAGGTAAATCTATAATCTATAATCAAAGGTAAAGGTAAATATAATGCATTCCTGATCTATACTGGTTGAGTTCCTAAATAAGGAACTTACCCTACAAAGGTCCATAAGTTCTGGTTTCTCAGTCATAGGTGTAGAATGACTGGGCACTGATCTCTTAGTTGGTAGAAAGCAAAATCATGCCTCTCAGTCCATGACTCGGCTCAGCCCTCCTTGCTGGCAGGTTTTAGGATGCAGATGCAGCTGCTCAAGATGGCCAAGTGAGAGAGATAGATTCTCAAGGTGGCTTAATGGCCTCCTTAAATACCTTTCATTGTCTCTTTGTTTCTCGTTTGCACCTTGGAGGTCTGTCACGTAGGCAATGGCTGCCTGCATTAGCATTTTTAATGTCTCTGGCCATCCGTCTAGGGCCAATCCACAAACTGTCTTTCCATTTCCTGGAGCTTGGTCACGTGTCACAGTCTTGATTTGAGTTTTACAGTTCTTAATTGTAACATTACATATATGGGTGTTTTCAGACGTTACGAGATCACGGTGAACCACACTGAACCACGCTCAACCCCCCCGCAGGGCCAAAGGGCCCGGAACGTCTGAACGGCGTGCGCCAGATGTTCATCACGCTCAATACCCACATGGGGTCAGTTTGAACCACGCTTCCCGGGCTAGCCGGGGGAAGGTCTCGGGAAGCGTGGTCAAACCAACCCCCACAGGGAACCAAGCAAAAGTAACGTCTGGACGCCAATCCCCCAGC
>QEPC01007878.1:740940-757036 GCA_003113815.1 Sphenodon punctatus | reverse complement strand
TTTCCCTTGTGTGGGCGTTCCCTTGAGTGCCTTGTGGCTTCGTTTGCCCTCAGTCGGCCATGTCTGTGTCCCGCCCCTGCCCGGTGCCTTGTGGGGGTTTAGCGCCCGCCGGGGGTTCGGCTGCACGTCTGTTGTGCTGCCACGGGCCGTGATGGTGCGGCCCGGTTCCGGGCCGTGGTCCCGTTCCCGGCACGTCTGTTTGGGTCGTTTTCCAACCCCCGGGCGTGGTTGCGCTGTTCGCCCCCCCTGGTGGTTCGCTGTGGTGAACCGGCCGCCCGTAACGTCTGAAAGTACCCTATGTTGCACCTTTTGCATTACATATTTACTAGGCTTGTAGTCTACATGTAGGCCAGTATCACACGTGTGTGACTCTATGTTCCTCCATGACACACATGCCATTGTTTGTTTGCCCATGAGGTGATTCCCACTCTCCCAAGCTTAGTGTGGCTCAGGAGTGTTAAGCGGCAGCAGGCACTGCAACCACACATCCTCCCTTTTTGCTTTGCTTTGCGGAAGAGCCTAGTTGGGGTCAAGTACTGGGGCTCTCTGCGGTTCCGCTATGGGCTGGCTAGTCACCTTATTAGGGGCTGGGAAGGAATTTTTCCTACCCCCACTGCATTGGCAACTGGATGTTAGATATTGAAAACTGTAAATATTCAAACCCATTCTTCAGGGTTTAAGAATTATCAAAAGCAAGTGCAAGACTGCAGTGGCACAAAGCAACTTGAGTAAAATGTACACTGTGTTCAGTTCAGCGGCAGCCTGAGGCAAAATGACCCATATAGGCAGTTTATTCTTTTGAACTTTTCTATTGATATCTGATTTGTGGAGCAAGCAAATTGCCTCCCAACACATTTTAACAAGGAGGTGTGTTATTTATTTTAATTAAACCATTATTTTTGAGCCTAAATACTGGAATTGACAGAGTTTAATTTTAAAAAAAAAATCATCACTGTTTATTAGACCAACCTTTGTCTTCATTAAGGTAGATATCAAGATTAATCTTATTTCAAAGCAGCACTTCAAAACAATGCTGGCTGCTGCTGTTTAAAACAGTCAAGCACTCCTATCTTTAACAACTTAGTACTTCTGAAATTTCTGGTGCTGTTCAGGAAGGGAAGAACTTCAGTTATCAATAGAGAGTGAAATCCTGGATCCAACGTAGTCAAGAGTCTTTCTAGCCACACTTCAAAAGAGCCAGAATTTCACCCAAAGTCTATCAGGATCTCAATTTAGACTACAAAAAGGAAGGTGTTACCTCAGTTAAGTTTTGATGTTCAAGTAAACCTAATGTTCTTTTCATGGGTCAGTGCTCCTTGCATTGCAGCCCCTGTTGGCCTGTTTGTTGTGTTTATATTGTTGTTTCTTGTTTACTCATTGGATCCCTCATGAATTGCTTGGGTGCTCCATAGCCAGGGCTCCCTGCACTCTGTGGGTGATTTCAGATGTTATGGGTGCCCGATTCACCACAGTGGATTTCCAGTGGTGGCGAACCGGCTAACCACCCCCCGTGGGCAAGAGACGCCCCAAACAGACGTGATGGGAGTGGGACCATGGCTAGGAATCGGACCGGCAGACCATGGCCCAGTGCAGTGCAACAGATGTTACGCCGACCCCAGGCCGGGCCGTGGTCAAAGCACCTGGAAGGCGCCGGTGCAGCTTGTCCTGGCTGCTGCCGTGTGCCCTTTAAATCTCCCACCCCGGCCTGTGTTGTTGCTCGTTGCCTGGCAGTGACGCTGCGTGCTTTGTCCCCAACTGGGAATCATGTTGCTTGATTCCAGCCGGTGGCTGATGTTCTGTCATTACTTTTTTTTATTTTCCGGTGGGAATCGCTTTGACCATGCTTTCGGAGATGGTCCAGGCCAGAGCTCCATAAGCATGGTTATTTTTGACCCCTGGTGGGGATCGACTGTGGTGAACATCTGGCGCCCCCGAAACAGACGTTCAGGGTGCTTTGGCCCCGCCGCAGGATTGACTGTGGTTCACTGTGCTTGACTGTGATCTCGTAACGTCTGAAAATACCCTGTGTGTCTGTATTTTACACCACTGCATCTATCACACATGTTGTCATTTCAAGTTAATTAATGTATCCATGTATTGGGGGAGGAGGCACTGTCGGACATGCTGTCCACAACACTTGGGCCCTGATTGGTCACACCACCGACATTTCTATACTTGTCTGGATCTGCCCCTGAATATTATATTAAATGGTCATTAAACTGATAATTCTGCAACATGTGGTTGGTTGGTTGTTGTCATATGGTAGGGAGTATGTTATTTGATTGAATGAATTAATTTTGACAAATTAAATATCAGACCTGAACTAATCAAACAAATGAAACTAATTAACATTGAGTGTTGCATCCACTCAATGGGAAATGGGTAGCCCAGTACTCAGACCTTCCTAGAGGCTAATGTCAGTGCAGACTGCTGTGGTTCCAGATCTGCTGTGTGGCGTATCTCTTACCTCTGCTCCTGGGATCCTGCTTGGGGACCCCAACAAGAATAAATCACACCCTCATCCCAAGATGGGTATCTTGGTCAATGGTGGTTGGGCTTGCATAGACTGAGGCACAGGCAGGGTTACCTGTGCTGTACCTCAGGGCCTCCCAGTATGTGGTTTGCACCACTGGACCTGATTTTTGCTAATAAGTTGGTAAGTTAATAAGTTCTAATAAAGAGTGAGACCTTTTAACTCCAACAATTGTGCCCTTGCCTCCTTCCATGATGTGATGATTACTGGGTGTTTCCAACTCTTGAATAAAATTGAAGATTCATTCCCATCTTCAGACATGATATAAATCAGCAACAGAGGCCACTGCCGGTTGCTCCGTGGGTGGGTGTGGGTGGAGATGGGTGTTGGCTGGGAGCAAACACTCACCAACACCCACCAAAAGTGGCATTTACACAGATGCCCCCACCCATCTCCACCCAGGGAAATGCTCCCCACCCACCGGCCAACACCCATCTCCACCAAGAGGAACTGGGTGGGGGCATCATGTGTGCACAGGGCTCATGGTGATTGGCTGAAGTGGTGCCCTGCAACATGTATAATAAAATGTAACACCCATTTTATGGGTGTTAGAGCATCTGTGTAAAAAGGGCCTTAGTTTGATGATAGAAAACTCCAAATCAACTAGACAAGAGGGATGTTCCAGTCCATGGGGAGGTAATTCAGACAAATTGCACCAACTGTGGGTGGAAAGTGAAGACTAAAAGACTATTTAGGGCTGCATGTGTTGATACAGTCTTGAAGAAACGTTGGCATAAAACACAAGTCCACGCAGACTCAGTTGTAGAGAAGCCTGGCCTATGACTGGTCCCATGGCAATTAGGAGGAGGCCCCACATGGGACTCATGAGTAAACAGAGGCCCTTTTTAAATGCCGACGGGTGTGTGGATGGATGAATGGGTGGCGTAGTGGGTGGGCAGTACATGGAGGTGCGTTCCCACGGACCTCCACCCACGTCCATGCACGGAGCATCTGCCATTGGTGCTCATTGATCCATGCGTGGGTGCTGGGTGGAGGTGGGTGGAGCACGGGAGTGTGCATGCAGCCCCACCCACCGGCCGTGGCATTCCAACGGACACCTCCCCATCCCCCTTGCACCCGCTGCAGTGATTGCACAAATGTCCCCCTGCACACACATACATGGGGGGGGGGGGGCAGGCATCCATGAGAAAAGGTCCTAAAAAAACCAACATATGCACATTCCTATGTTAGGAGGGAGCGAATGCCGCCATTTCACATGCGGCCTCAAGTTCTGTGTGTCTGCTAAGTCACTGAAAAAGGGAGCAGAAGATACTCAGAATTTCTCAGAAGAAACTGAATTGGATAAATCCTTAGCCTTTGTTACTACTCAGGGTAAAAACAGACATGGTGGTGGCCCACTTTGTCTTGCTATGGCCCAGGACCCACCAACACATCTGTTTATGCACCACCAGATATTAGCCCCAGTGCAGGTAGGTGGCTAGCCCATACTGCATCCTCAGAAAACCTCCAAGGATGAGCCCGGAATAAGGGCCACCCACGTGGGCCAACGCAGGCTAGCCCATGTGCTCACTTCCACCATACCCACCTCAGGGCAGGCTCTGCCATGGCTGTCCATCATGGTGACAGGTGGGGCGCTGGGAGTAGGGTGGGGTCAGGGCCAGCTGCCTGCACATTCGTTTAGCTCTCTGCCCTACCTGGGCCATGCGGGCAGCTGGACAGCTCTCCAGCTTCGGGCATATTTGTACTGTGCCTCTTCCTCAATCTGGACCTGTCGGCTACAGTGTCCCATCCTGGGATCTGCCGGGGAGCTGCACACCACCCGCACATCTGTTTTTACCCGTCGATAATAAGCTTTGGGGGATCTTGTTTTCTTATTATGTGTTTGTTCATTGTTAAGCACTGTGGGATCCAAGGATGTGGCTCGTATTCACAACCTCAATAAATATAAAAAACAGTATTAGTGACTAATATCATTAGTAATACTAATGGTAAATATTATTATATCACAGGTAAGCTCTCTTATTCCGTGATGCTTATATAAGAGTTGAGACATGTACTCTTTTTCAACTTTCTCTTTTGAAAATCAAAAAGATTGACAGTGTAGTTTATAAATATCAAGCCAGATCTACGGTGGTGTGATTAAGGTAGATCCATTATGCAGAGCCAAAACATCACTGATGGATTTGGTCCATCAGCTTTAGCCCAAGTGTTTGATATGACATAACTAATCTGGTTATTTCCCCCTTACTGGAATGTTCTAGTGTAATTAATAGAATTCTTTTTCAGGTCAATAGATTTATTCTGTATGCATTCCTCATGTTTCACCTGGCTGACTCTGACTCCTACATATCATTCTGGAAGCACTAATTTTCTCAATTTATGATGCTTATTCCTTTGTCTCTGGCTCATTTTTATTCCTCATATGTTATTTCAGCCATAGACTTGTCTATTAAAGCCTTGTCAAAGTTGTCTTGGGAAGTTGAGATATCTGCCTTTTGTCTTTCTATTAACAATCATCCATTGATGACATCTATCTCCCCATCCACAAAAGGACGCACAGACACACAGACACATACAGAGTTTTGCTTTGCTCTTTTTTTCTGCTCATCCCTCATATTGCATGACGTGCAAAGACTTGTGATAAAGGCTCATCAAAGTCATCATAATTCTTCATTTATCTACATTAAATTGTCTTTGTCATCCATTAGTCCTCAAGAGGTAGACTTTCAAAGTCTTACCTAGGAATATTATGCTCCCAAATACCATAATTTATTTGTATGCACTTCTTTGAAAATATTACTCTACATGTCCTATGAATTTTTAGATAGGGACTTTGGGATAGTTTCTCAATGCATGTAAATTGGCGTATCTCCACTGAAGTCTTTATCATTAATGATGGCTCCTATATTCTGTCACCTGCTCTATTCCTGAAAACGATTACATTTTTCTGTTATTGTTTCTGCATAAGGACATCCATAAATCAGCTAGGGTATTCATAATTAATGTACATCTTGTTTTCTTTCTCTCTGATATGAATATAAAAAATATTTTAATTAAAAAGAGAATTATGAATGCTGCTAGAGGCTGTAGCAGTTTTCTGTCCACACAAAGTTAAACCAATCATTAACATGTCTATTTAATAGTACTATATAAGCATCTGGGTTCCTTATTCTTGTTATTTACATTTGGCATCATTCTCTTGGATTTTGGCTCATTAATGAATTCCTTATATTTTTAATGATCCATATCATGTAGAAATCTAGTGATTTTTAATTATCACCACTACCACTACCGCCAGCTACCGCTTAGCACCCCGTGAGTCCCACTGAAGTGAGTGGAACTTGCACTGCTGCTAACAGCTAGCACTGGTGCTAAACAGGGAATGAGCCAAAAGAGCATGATCCTTTGCTGACACCCTCATCTGAGTGACAGAAAAGGACAATTAGAACTTCACACGAGTGGGGTCACGCTGTGATGCATGACTTTTTCCTGTTCTCCTAGCATGCCTATCTGATTAGGATTACTTCCCTCCTGCATTTTTTTTAAATCCACACATAGCTGTTTATTTTCTGGACACAGTATTTAGTTATTTCATGTCTGGCCAACCTTAGACAATGCCAATAAGCTTGGCAGGGAGCCATGCCAAAAATATTTCTGAGAACAATTCTGTGTTGGTAAATTCTTTTTTAAAATATTCATTCTAGTACATTACAAGTTGTCCACTTTAATTTCTTCATGCTTATAACTTTTGCATAAACATGCTTTATTGCATCACCCCAAATAATAAAAAACAACAACAAAAAACAAGCTCTTTGAGCCTGCATTCTGATCTTATTTATACCACTTTAATTCCAGATTTATTTAGATTTATTTTCATTTATCTTAAAATTTATATGCCTCCCCCTCCTGCCTCAGGCATCTTGGGGCAGCTCACAGCATATTAAAAACATTTAAAAACATTAAAATAAACAATAATGATTCAATTTAAAAAAATAAAACCCTATCCCCAACCCACCCACCCCATCACCCTAGGGAAAGACCTGGCAGAACAGACAGGTCTTACATTGGGTATTTTCAGACGTTACGAGATCACAGTGAACCACGGTGAATACCCACCTGTGGTCACTGTGACTCGAACGTCTGTTTGGCGGCCACCAGATGTTCGCCACGGTCAATACCTGCATGGGGTCAATTTGAACCACGCTTCCCGGGCTAGCCGGGGGAATGTCCCGGGAAGCGTGGTCAAAAAGATCCCCAGCGGGGACCAAAAAAAGTAACGTCTGGCCGGTTGCCACGGCCCGGGATCCCCGGTGGGATCCCGGGCCACGGCACATCCGGCCCGACACGGCAGCCGCAGTGGCCCCGCCGCCCGCCCGTCTCCCTGGAGGGCGGGCGGTGGGGTGCATGGAGGGGGCGGGGCTGTGCGGCCGCACGTTGCGCTGCGCGGCCCCGCCCCCTCCCAGATTCCCTGCCGGGATCCCCCCGGCACATCTGATATGGTGTGACGGGGTGACCCCGGCGGGGAATGAAAGGGTTGTTTTCGGTACAGGGCCAAGCGGCCCCGTAACGTCTGAAAACACCCATTGTCTGCAGAAAGAGGGGAGGCCGGCAGCCAAGCAGATCTCTGATGGGAGGGAGTTTCACAGCCACGGCGCAGCCACGGAGAATGCCCTCCTCATAGCAGACACCCAGGAAACGTGGAAGAACTCGAGGAGGGCACCCCCAGCCAACCACAGGGGCCGCTCCAGGACCTGAAGGGTGAGACAGTTCTGTAGATAGGCGAGACCCAAGCCGTTTAGGTTAAGTTTACTAATGTCAAAGTAGCAATGGTACTGCATAACAGATACAAGAAAATCAGGGGTGTTATTATTATTAAGCGCCTCTCTGTGGGTACCATCACTTAGTCTTGTTCATATGACGAGGGCTTCCAGGGAGGTGTTCTCGGTTCCTGCCCCAATGCTATGGAACTCCCTTCTACCAGAGGTTCATTTGAACCCAAGCCTGAGTGTCTTCCAGAGGCGGTGTAAGACCTTCCTGTTTGTAAAGGCATTTGGCGGGCAGGTGTAGGGGCTGGTGTGTGTGTGTTTGGGGTGAGGGGCTTGGATGTGGCAAATGGGGAGATGGTACTGGGTGGGTTCTGTGAGGGGTTGTGGGAAGGTTTGGGGTTTAGGGGGGAGTTGGCTTTGTATTTTACTGTTTTTTATGGTTTGTGAGCCGCTGTGAGCCTATGGGAAGGGCAGCATAAAAAAATGATTAAATAAATAAAAAAATAAATAGATAACTTACACTTACTTTTCTTCTTGTTGTCTGATTAACCCTTAGTAAGGCTTGTGATACTTTTCATGATGGCTGTGGTAATGAGAAAGTGATTGGGGAAGGAACAGAAAGATAGCGATAAGGTCTAGTGGCATGAATATGACTGAAGAGGGCTAATTTTATCTCGGTCAGTGCTGTCAATGACTTCCGGCTTTGGCAAGTAATGTAACCTCTCTGCTTGTGTTCTCCTTCCCTAAAATTGAAATAATAATATGTCACAGAGATGATGAGGATTACAGTTTCAATCTTACAAACACTTACCAAGTGCAGTGCTTACTACCATGATCTGATGTCCTGGTATAGTAATTTATTGAGAATTCTATAATAGTCATCTCCACACAATAGTTGAAGAGAAAAAATATATATTTTCCACTGCAGTAACAAATAGCCCCATTAGACCTCAATAGGCTTCGTTCTTACTGTGACCAAGACACAGCACTAATGTCTGACTGTAAACTATATCTTTTAAAAATGCTTATTTCCAAATATAACCCCCTACCAAATCCCTGCCATTCATATCCTCTTCTTACAACAGTTGAATCAAGTGTAACATTTCAATGAATGGCAACTCTCGAGCAGACAGAGTTCCACACGGAGTGAGACAGGCAAAGTGAGCAAAGTTTGGCTACTGCGAGAGTTAGGCTACAGGGAGAGGAGGGTTAGGGGGTATGCTAACACAATATGAACTTTAAAAAACAAACAAAAAAGTAGTTAGAGTATTAAAGTAATCGAGTAAGAATAAAAAAAGTGTTAGACTAATAAATTACCCTTGCCCTATATAACTCAAGATTTAAGGTTAGTACTACTAAGGGGAAAGCTGAATAAGGAGATGCAGGTAGAAGTCCAGCAGCAAAGTGGGGGCTATCCAGACTTTTGCACCCAGTGTAACATGTATGATTATCTTCCTCTTGGGGAGAGGGTGTAGGTGTGCCCTCAGTACAAAGAGCTCTTGGCTCTCAGAGAACAAATGCGGTCTCTGGAGGCTAGAGTGGCAGAACTGGAGGAGCTGAGGGAGAAAGAGAGGTATATAGAGGAGTCCTTCAGGGACATTATAGAGTGGTCCCACCTCCACTCCTGCAGCCTCTCTACTGATATGGAGGAGCAAGTTCTCCAGGAAGGAGAGCATCAAACTGGAATGGCCGGAAGTGATCCTGTAGCTGGGACCTGCCTTCCAGCCACACCGAGCTGCTCTGTGAGCAGGAGGGAGTGGGATAGAAGAAACCCGAAATAAATAAATGTGTTATCCTCTTGCACCAAGGATATGTTTTCCAGGGGTGGTCCCTAGGAGGGTGGGAATAGACTAGCTGTGGTAGTTGGAAATTAGATTATTAGGAATGTAGATAGCTGGATTGCTGGTGGCCGTGAGGACCGCATGGTAACTTGCCTGCCTGGTGCAAAGGTAGAGGACCTCACACGTCACCTAGACAAAATTCTAGAGAGTGCTGGGGAGGAGCTGATTGTTATGGTATATATGTGTACTAACAAAATAGGGAAAAGTAGAAGGGATGTTCTTGAGGTTAAATTTAGGTTCTAGGTAGGAGATTGAAGTCCAGAACCTCCAGGGTAGTATTTTCAGAAATGCTCACAGTTCCATGGACAGGACCCCAGAGGCAGGCTGAACTCTGGAGTCTCAATGCATGGATGAGACGATGGTGCAGGGAAGAGGGCTTTAGATTCATTAAGAACTGAGGAACCTTTTGGGGAAGGAAGAGCCTATACCAATGGGATGGGCTCCACCTTAACCAAAGGGGATCCTGGCTGCTGGCGCTAAACATTAAAAAGGAGATAGAGCAGTCTTTAAACTAAAAACTGGGGGGAAACTGACAGGTGCTGAGCAGCACGTGGTTTGGGCTGAGGCAGCTGCAAAAGATGCCATTATTTCAGGGGAATTAGAGTATCCTAATATAGAAGACAGGGAAAATCCCCAGGGAGTTCAGGTGGAAATCGGTTTGCAACAGTCAAACTCTATTGACCCCCAAATAACTAAAACAGTTACTTACAATAAACAGATTAAAAATAAAAAGGATACATTTAAATGTCTATATACAAATTCTAGAAGTCTAAAAAGTAAGATGGGAGAATTAGAGTATATTGTGTTAAATGAGGCTATAGACATAATATGAATCTCAGAGACCTGGTGGAATGAGGAGGACAACCAATGGGACATGGTAGTACCAGGATACAAAATATATCAAAATGACAGAGTAGATCAAGCTAGTGGTGGGGTGGTGCTAAATGTAAGAGACAACATTGAGTCAAGCAGGATTAACATTATAAAGGAAACAAACGGTACTCTGGAATCTCTGTGGATAGAAATTCCATGTATAATGGGGAAGTGTATAGCGGTTGGCCTATACTATTGTTCTCCTGACCAGGACAGTGAGACTGACTGTGAAATGATGCGGGATATTAGACAGACTACTTAAGTCAGAAACACAGTAATAATGGGCGATTTCAATTACCCTCATATTGACTGGGTGAATGTCTTCTCAGGGCGGGATGCAGGAATACCATTTCTAGATGTCATAAATGACTGCCAGTGCTTCCTGGAGCAGCTCATCCTGGAGCCAACAAGAGAAAGAGCTACTATGGATCTAGTCGTATGTGGCGTGTAGGATTTAGTGTGAGGGGTAATGGTGCTGGAGCCACAGGGCAAAAGTGATCATAATATAATCAAATTTAACATACTCACAGGAGGGAAAATTTCAAATAAAATGACTACAGTAACATAAAACTTTAGAAAGGGGAACTATGTAAAAATGAGGAAATAAGTTAAAGGGAAACTTAAAGGAGCAGTTTCAAGAATTAAATGTCTACAGGTAGCATGGAGACTATTTAAAAACACCCATCTTGAAAGCTCAGATTAAATGTATTCCACAAATTTAAAAAGGTAGGAAGAGGATCAAATGTCTTTCTGTGTGGCTAATGGCACTCACCCCTCAAAACCAAAATAATGAGGGGTGGGTGATTTTGTCCCGCTCCAAATACCTTAAGGAGTGAGGAAGGAGGCTGCAGTGTCCGCTGTTGGGGAGAGCAGGTTTGCAACAGCCTGAGAGTTGCTATGGCAACCTGGGCTGGGGTTTGCATGGCAAGGCAAGACTCACGAGAGATTGGGTCAGTTAACTGACTGCAGTGTGAAGCCCTGCAGTCAGAGCTGACTGGGGGCAGCAGAGCGAGATAACTGCATCGCTGGACTGGGCATGAGAGGGAGAAGGAGTCGATGCCTGCCCAGAATTTGCAGTAAGGTGGAGGTTACACACAAGCATCCCCCCCCCCAAAAGAAAATCGCCACACAAAGTAGAGCCTAGTGCTAAGACTCTTGCTTGGGGAGCAAGAGGTCTCAGTTTAAGAGGGGCAGATCCCCTGTAGTGATGCTGTAGTGAAGGGGTAAATACTATACCCCAGGGGGGCATTAGAAATTGGTGTGAGGAGATGGGTGGGTAATAAAGATTTACAAAATTGGGGGGGGGGAGGGAAGTCCCTGGGAAAGTTTCTGGTAGGGGCTCTGATAGGGGCTTGGGGAAAGGAAAAGGCCCTGTGCCTAGATCCTCTGGGCGGGAACAGGCTGGGTGAAGTCAGCTGGTGAGCCAAGGGGCTACTGTTCGGGGGGGGGGGAGACAGCAGGGCTCTGCTGCTTTCCCTACAAATATAGCTAGGGGGCTGTGAGGAATTCATGAGGAATCTTGCATCATTGATGGGGCAAAGTGGAAATGAGGGTGTGAAGGCTAGGGAGGAACAGTGTGGAGAAGGGCCAGCTCATCCTCAGGGATTAAGTGTGGGAGAGGCACCCGAGATTCCCGCAGGGGGTGCTGGTGAGCAACCCTGTGGCAGTGGGAGTGTGAGAGGAATTGAGAGGGAATTGGATGGTGGTGGTCAGGGACAAGAATGTCAGGCTGCAAGAGAAGACACGCAGAGTGGGGAAAGTTGCTTGGGAAGGCGTGGGGCATCATCTTGTGGCAGTGATGATGAGCCCAACCTGTGGCATGAAATGATGTGGGAAGAACCGGAGGTGGCACGAGGCATCGAGATAGAGCAGGCATTTGATTTAGCAGGCCGGGTAACAGCATTGGAGAAGACAATGAAGGAGCTGGCAGGGAGAATCCACTCGAGCCATGCCGCTGTTGTTACACCCCTACAACCACAATCTGCCGTGGGCACAGCACAGGAGGCAGATGGAATAACAGCGGGGACTCAAGGGTGCCAGATGACACCAGAAGTGCAGAGACCTACAGGTGCAGGTATGTTGGAAGGGGGGAACAGAGATCAATGCAGATGTGTAGCAGCAGAAGGTCAAGGGCAAGATTGCCATGCTCCATTATTTAATAAAGGAGGTTCCAACACGCAAAGGTTTGGTTGGGCTGGTAGATGGGTGCCATGACCAGAGCAAGAGGAATCTGGACAGCAGCAGGATAATACGGAGTGAGTCAGAGGAGTGGCAGGACAGGTGTGGAGAGGAGAGCAGAGGATAGGCAAGTTCACAGTATGTTCAGCATGCTTAGTGTGCTCAGCAAAGAAGGATAAGGAACTTCCACCATTGGGCGGTGGTATACCAGAAGTGCTCATCTCCTACAGTCCACAAGGGAGAGGATTTGGAAAGGGGAATATGTGGACTTGTTTACACTCCTATTTAGCGATCCCATCCCCAATCCCAATGATAAAGACAAAGTAAAGGATAAGGAGCGCTTCAAACAGCCAAAAGCAGGCCGTAATTGGACTAATTGGACAGCTGCTGGAATTGCATGCCAATTGCATGCCAATGATATTTGGTTGGAATCAATGAGTGCAGCAACCAACGCAAGTCATGCTGATAGTAGCCATGTTCTTGCAAAGGGCGGGGTAGCACTGGCCAATGACCCTAGTTTTCGTGATGGACGTGGGGGTACCAGTGCAGGGGGCCCATGTTGGAAATTTAGCAGATCAGGCACATGCAGTAGATCACCCTGCAGGTTTCATCACATGTGCACCACATGCAACAGCAAATTGCAATGAACTCAAAACCTTCAGGAAGTTTCAACAAGAAAAATGGGGGCAGGGCGTTCTGCCACGTAGCCCCCCAGGGGGTGCTCTGGGGAAGAGTCCCAACTCTGGTTAACCCTGATGCGTTGGAAGTGGTGCTCAGAGCTTACCCTGATAGGGTGGTATTGGGGTATGTACAGAGGGGGTTTAGGGAAGGAGGGTTTGATTCCAATGACTTGAAAAAGGAACCTGAAATCAATTGTGGGTATGGAATATATAGTGAGTGCCAAACTGGAAAAGGAACGCAATGAGGGCAGAATTGCAGACCCTTTTAATTGCCCACCATTAATCAATTTACACATATCACCTTTGGGTGTGGTTCCCAAGAAAGCATTTGGGGAGTATAGGCTGATTCATCATCTCACCTATCCAAGGGGAGCTTCAGTGAATGATGCAATCCCCCATGAACTTTGTTCGGTGCAATATTCTTCATTCGATGCAGCGGTTGAGATGGTTCGCACCTGCGGAGTGGGGGCACTCCTCACGAAATGTGATATTAAATCAGCTTTTAAGTTATTGCCGGTGCATTCTGAGTATTGGGTTTCACATTTGAGGGGAAGTTTTATTTCGATAGGGCCATGCTGATGGGTTGTTCTATTTCATGTGCGGCCTAAATTGAGAAATTTAGTTCGATTCTTGACTGGCTGGTTAGGAAGCATTGGGACTGGACCAAGTCATCCATTATATGGATGATTATTTATTTGTAGGCAGTGGGGCTCCGAAGAATGTAGACAGCTGTTAGGTTTGTTCCAGGATTTGGCAAGTGAGATGGCACCTGAGAAGGTGGAACGGCCAGTGAAGCCGCTATTATATTTGGGAATCCAGTTGGACACGGTTCAGGCGCTTTCACACTTACCTGAGGAGAAGCTAAATGCGCTGAGGAAAGGAACTGATGTCTGTTTAAGGGCAAGAAAAGTTACAGTTTGGCAGCTTCAGCCATTGCTTGGCAGTCTTAATTTTGCTTGTAAGGTAATTGCTCCAGGGAGAGCCTTTTTATCGAGGCTCTACACAAAAGTGGCCAGTAATCTGCCACCTCATTATCATATTAGGTTGACACAGGAGATGAAGGCTGACTTAGCTACTTGGTCGGTTTTCTTAGCAAAATGTAATGGTGTCAGTTTTTGGAGGCAGGATCTATTGTTAAAGTCCGACCTCCAGATACAGTCTGATGCGGCGGGGTCTCTTGGTTTTGGAATTTATTTTAAAGGATGTTGGTGTGCGGAGCATTGGCCAGATTCGTGGGAGCAGTTGGGGCTAACACGTGATTTGATGCTGCTAGAGCTATTCCCTATAGTAGTTGTGGTTCACCTTTGGGCTGAGGAATTTGAGAACAGGATCATTCGTTTTTGGTGTGATAACATGGCCGTGGTCTATGTCGTCAATTCCTTGTCATCAAAGAATGTGTGGGTCATGGGACTGGTTAGGGTGTTTGTGTTAAAATGTCTGGAGCATAACATCCTGTTTGTAGCAAGACATGTGCCAGGTGTTGATAACGGCATTGCAGATGCCCTCTCTCGGTTCCAGATGGATCATTTCCATCTTTTGGCCCCAAAGGCATGCGAGGCACCAGAGAACATCCCAAAGGACCTGTGGAACCTTGGAAGTTAGACCTATTGAGGGCTATGCAGGGATCGGTGGCAAAGCGAACGTGGGTGGCGTACGAGAGCGCACTTAAGGAGTTTCAAGCCTTTAGAGCAAGTAAAGATTGGGTGTTAACTTTTCCTTTCCCTCAGGTGCAGTGATAGACCCTTGTATAGATACTGGGAGTCAAACCCATTATGTGTTGTTGTTGTTGTTGTTGTTGTTAATTACGAATATGAAATAAAGAGTTTAAATTCCAAGAAAATGTGTCCTCGTCTCATTCCAGATGCAGTGACAAATGGTACCTGGAATAGGGTCTATCACTAACTATCTTAGTTCTTAAAATTATGGCTGCCCAAGGTAGCACCCAGGTACCAGCCATTTTAACTTTCCTTACCTATCTCCATCACCCTTGAGCCGAAAAGCTTCATTGGATGACCTGATTACATATATTAAACTTACCTTATTAGAATAGTTGAATGCTTAAGAAAGCATTGCAAGCTGTTGGGTTGTCTCCTGGGAAGTACGGTTCGCATTCCTTCAGGATTGGGGCAGCCAGTGTAGCAGCAGCTGAGGCTATGTTGGAAGGGGACATAAAAGCATTGGGGCATTGGAAGTCGGGAGTATTTAAAAGTTATGTTCATCCTGTGGTTTAGTATAATAAATTAGTGGTGATTTAATTTCCAATTTGTTTTTTGTTTTAGGGCAAACTTTATGGAAACCAAAAAGCTGGTCTGGTTTGTCGGGCATAGCTTCATCCACTGGGCGGAAAAGGTAGCAATGAGAAGGATGGACACTCAGATGAAGTCAAAAAGGCATCCTTTAAAAATGGAAAGAGAGTCCCAATGAGGCAAATAGGGAAGAGCATAAGCGTTGCCAAAGTAGATGTAAAAAGAAAATAAGGCAGGGCAAAAGGAAATTGAGGAACAACTTGCTAAAGATGCTAAAACTAATAATAAAAGCTTTTTCAAATACATCAGAAGCAGGAAGCCTGCTAGAGAGTCAGTTGGGTCGATAGATGACCAGGGGTGAAAGGGGTGCTGAGGGAGGAAAAGGACATTGCAGAGAAGCTGAATGAGTTCTTTCCTTCGGTCTTCACTGCAGAAGATGTTGGGGGAAATACCTACACTGGAACCTTACTTTGTAGGTGATGAATTGGAAGAGCTGTCACAAATCAATATGACTCTGGAGGAGGTTCTAGAACAAACTGAAACACTAAATACTAACAAATCACCAGGACCGGATGGTAATCACCCCAGAGTTCTGAAAGAACTCAAATATGAAATTGCCTACCTACTGTTAGTAATTTGTAACCTAATGCTAAAATCTGCCACTGTACCCAAGGATGGGAGGGTGCCAAATGTAACCCCATTATGTAAAAAGGGATCCAGAGGTGATCCTGGAAACTACAGAGCAGTAAGCTTGACATCTGTGCCGGGCAAATGGAGGAAACTATCATTAAGAACAGAATCGCTGGGCATGTCAGCATGGATTTATAAAAGATAAGTCATGCCTCACTAATCTCTTGGAATTCTTTCATTCATTTCATTTCATTTCATTTATTAGATTTCTATACCGCCCCATCCTGCACAGCAGCTCGGGGCGGTTTACAACAATAAAAACATTTAAAAACATTTAAAATACAACCATAAAACATATAATAAAGCTAGTGGTATATAAAAATAAATA
>QEPC01007878.1:694298-736713 GCA_003113815.1 Sphenodon punctatus | reverse complement strand
ACTGGGTGCCTGGGCATCTAAATGGCAGATGAGATTTAATGTGGACAAGTGCAAAGTGATGCACATAGGGAAAAATAATCCAAACTATGAGTACACAATGCTGGGTACTAAGCTAGGAGTTACCACTCAGGAAAAGGATCTGAGAGTAATTGTGCACAATACATTAGAGGTGTGCAACAGGGGCCCATGGTTTTTTTTGTTTTGTTTTGGTTTTTTTTGTTATTTAAATCTGTCAATTTTGTTTTCATAAATATCAAATTGTCGTTTTCATTTTTGCTTTTATTTTCGTTTTCCATTGGTTTCAATGGAAAACACATTTTTGTTTGTAACTTTTTTGTTTTTCACTATATTTGGCTGAAACATGGGGTGAATATACCTCCAATGGAAGGCATTAACTCTACCAAATTTGAAGATTGAATAAAGGAATCCAATTTTAGAAGCAATTGAATTATTTTATTTTGCAAAAATCTTCATATACATTATTAGCTATAATTTCTTTGCCTCACATTTAATGTAGATAAAACTTCGGACATTTATACCCCTTACCATATTTACTATCATTCTCTGCCAATGTTCAGAAGAATTGGATAAAGGTTCCTGGTGGTATAAACATTAACATATAAATGTATGTCTGATTTTAACAACTTTGTAGTCTGACCAGTGTACCTGAAATTTGGCAAGACTGTACATCACACTTTCATGATTATCTCTGCCAAATATCAGAAAGCTGTGATAAAGGGTCCCAATGTTACATGCGTGCACAGCATATGCAGAGAAGGCGCCTATGCCTGGGATTCTCTGATGTGTCACCATGGTAAAAGATCGGTATGTGATGCCAATTGACCAGCAGAAAGGCCAATCAAATATCCTCATTCTGTTCTGTGACCATCCCAACATCTCTCCCCCATATGTTACTGGGAAGTCAGAAGCATCTGTTTAGGAAAGAGTCAATTGAAATTCTCTTATGTCCTCTGTCACAGTGCTGCAGGATGAGATTGTGATGATAATTGGCCAGCCTGGATGTGTAAACTATGTCCCCTGATTGCTGGGATGCTATCCTCTAAGTCCCAGTTATGTCCCGTATGCCTGCCTCAGGGCTGCCCCCTATGCCCGCCTCGAAGCCACTACCAATTGGTCCTGTAAAGCTAGAAGCATGCAGTAATTGGCCAATGAATGTGTCTGTCAGTCTTTTGGGTTGCTCCACATCCTACCTCATACAGTCTCTCTCCCCCTGCCATGCCAGGTGCCTGCCTCTAACTGGCACTGCATGTGCTGCTATTTATCTGAATAATTGTCTTCACAGGAACAACATCCGATTTAATCTCTTTGAGACTGCCGTAGTTATGGGGAGATGACAGCAGATCCTGTATGATGACAGAATTTGTACCTGTCCCCTAGGCGAAGTTGAGACTCTGGATCATTTGCTTTTTCGGTGCCCTATTTTTGATAACCTTAGGCAGGTTTGGATAGACCCATTATTCAACAGTATCCATCTTTCTGAAAGTAATAAACTGATAATGCTAGTGAAGGCTATAGATCCAGAGGTATCGAAAGCGTTGCTTGCTTTTAAACTTTAGTGGAAAGGCTTAAAATTCAAAGGACCTAGACTATTCCTAGGCCCTACGGGGAGGATTTTCTTTCTCCCCAACTCATTCTTGGGTGGTCTCAGCTGTTAATTCTATGTATTTGTCATACTATAAACCCAATTGGGGTCTTTGTTGTCCCCCATGGGGCCAGTTATGAATTTTATGTTGATGTGTTGTATTTTTTTGGAATAGCCTTGTGCTGGAAACAATAAATATTGAACAGGGACAACATCAATTGCTTATAAAATTGGTCCCCTTTATCAAATTGTTCTGTAGTTTGGCAAGGATGACAGTGAATGTATTTGATACATTCCTGCCAAATATCTTGTAAACAGGCTGGAATATACAAATGTTGAAATGTATTTTCAAGCTAATGTCTTATACCATCAGGACCCTTTACCCAATCTTTCTGAAAATTAGCAGGAGTGTTAAGCTTCTGTAGGGACATAATATTCACAGGTTTCATGAAAACTGAATGGCAGATAAAGAAGTTGTAGCCATTAATGTGTATGAAGCTTTTCTTGAAATCACAACATTCAATTGCTTCTGAAATAGGTTCCCTTTATCTAATCATTTTGCGATTTGGTACACTCAGTGCCCTCTATTAGAGGTACTATGAAACCCTATGTTTCATTAGAATTGAATAAGAAACAAAAAATCTATAGCTGGAATACCTTCTTCAGGTTTTTCCCTTTATTTCAAATATAAAATGTCATTTTCATTTCTATTTTTGTTATTATTATTAGTCATTTTTGTTATTGCAATAACGATAATGAAAATGACAATTTTCATTATTGTTATTGTAATAATGAAAATGACATGCATTCCCCTACAATACACTGAAATCCTCAGCCCGGTGTGCAGCAACAGTCAAAAAAGCAAACAGAATGTTAGGAGTTATTCGCAAAGGCATAGAGAATAAAACTGAGGCTGTCATAATGCCTCTATACAAATCGATGGTACGACTGCATGTGGAATATTGTGTGCAGTTCTGGTTGCCCCATCTCAAAAAAGACATAGCTGAACTACTAGAAAAGGTACAGAGAAGGGCAATGAGAATGATAAAGGGTATGAAATAGCTTCTGTACAAAGAGAGGCAAGACAATCTGGGTCTCTTCAGCTTGGAGAAGAGAAGACTGAGAGGGGACATGATAGAGGTTTATAAAATCTTGAGTGGTGTGGAATGAGTAGACAGGGAATGGTTATTTACCCTCTCAAATAGTACTAGAAGAATGGGACACTCCATGAAACTAGCTGCTGGCAGATTTAAAACAAATAAAAGGAAGTACTTTTTCACTCAACATATAATTAATGCATGGAATTTGTTGCCAGAGGACATTGGCAAGGCCAGTAGTATAACTGGGTTTAAAAAAGGACTGGCTAGGTTTGTAGAGACTAGGTCATTTAATTACTATTAACTAAGTAGGTTACGGGATGAACTTCTTACTGTCAGGAGCTGGGAGTGAACAACGGAGAACGGATTGCCCATTGTGACTGTTGGTTCTTGTCCCATGCAAGCGAGATTGGCCACTGTCGGAGGACAGGATGCTGGGCTTGATAGACTATTGGTCTGACTCAGTATGGCACTACTTATTGTCTTATGTTCTTAAGTTAACCTTATCTAAGGTAATGATGCAAGGATATTAAAAAAGTCTCTATTTGTTTCTACTTAATTTCATTATAAAAAAATAATGACTCATGCCAGTAGGTAACCTAGCCCCATGACTTAGCTAAAACAATAATTGATTCAGATATTTGGTAAACAGATTCATGCAATATGATACTACTTATCCAAAATAGAAAAGAAAAAAAGAAAAAAGAAACAAAGGACTTTCAAATTACATATTTAACAAATACTCTTCATACATTGTATAGTGGATATAATTCAACACTGTTTTACTACAGTTTTACTTCATTGTTTTTAACAAAGTTGTATCGGGGGTACCTGGAATAGTTGAATGGTAACTGGCTCACTGCTTTAATTTATTAGAGTTATTTTTAATAATCAAATCACTTTGAAGATTAAGCACTGATTATGTTAATACCAATGAGCTTTGTGTGTTTGCTACCATGACTTCTTCCATTAATGATATATATATATATATTTTATGTTCAAAATATATATAATATGATAGAACTTGATTAAACTGCTATGGTTGTAAGCATGATAAAGTTCTTTTGAAGTCAGTGTGACAATCACAATAGTAGATACTATCATAACTACTTCTCAGGGGTGCTGTGAACTACTTCTCAGGGGTGTAGTATTATGGCTACAATATTGAAATCAATGAAAATACTGAAGGTAGGTGGTTTTGGTTTTGGGATTGTGAAGCATGGCTGTAGTCTTGCAAATATTATTCCCAATTAAAGCTTAAAACAGAGCATTCCCTTCACACTGAAATAAGTTGCCCTTCATTATTTAATTCTAGCAAGAATCAACTCTATTTAGTTCTAATGGCTTACTAATCACTGCCATGGAATATTTATAACTTGTGCTTCAATTGATCATTATACACAGATAAATAACAGTTTTGTCAACTGCCAGTCAGTTATCAAAAATGGTTCTAAAACCAGAATCTTACTATCATGTAATAATTTATTTTGGTCTCCTCAGAAGTTGAATAACAATATTCAACACTAATAGGGGACATTATATATATATAATATCACAGATATACCACAGATTTGAACTCCTGATCTCCACATTTCCTTTGCAAAGCTCTTCCACTTGAGTTACAGTAACAACTGCACTATTTTGTTAAAAAAAATAAAAAGTACTGTAGAGAAGGTGATTGCATATTGCCCCATAGTTAAACAGTTGTTTGATAGGTTACAACTGCATTAGTGTGATTGGGTAGCTAATCTGTGGTGACATCCATTCAAATTACCAAGTTCTATTCTATTTATATTTCAATTTTCTATTTCTAATTCTGCTCTTGAACCATGTCTGTTAGTTTATTTAGAAAAGGAAGTAGCTGCTCCTATTTCCTTACCTGAAGATCAGTGTCTTGGTTTAAAGAGAAAAAAAAATGTCAGGCTGTATATAAAAAGCACATTCACTCATAACAGCTACTACCACATCACCCCTTGATAAGCACTTCCCGTAAATACTGGTGAAGGTGTGCAAGTTTTGTGTCACAAGATGCACCAGATATAACACAGGTGAAATATGAGAAGTTAGGCTGGAAAAGAGAAGATATAATGTGAAGGGGTTAATATGCATATCAAACAGCCTTAATTGCTGTGCACAGGAATAGAGGTGGTTCCTCCGTCCAGGGATGAATCTCCACTACCTGCTTGGTAAGGACAATGCATTCTTGTAAAAAACAGACAAACAAGCAAGCAAGCAAACAAACAAGCAAACAAACCCATGCATAATGATAGGACATCTATTATCAGCCAGAGCAGTACTCATGAATTTTGAAGCATGGGCAGGCGGACTTTTTGAAGTGGGGAGGGCAGATGGTAACAATTAAAATGCAAGAATACAAACTCTTGCAACAAAGAGTACACCCGGGAGAAGAGTCTTGTGTGATCTCTTGCGAATGTGCCCTTAGAGTTGGAAATGAATTTGAGAGCCCTCTAATCCAACCCCCTGTTTGGATGTAGGATATTTACAGCAACAACATCCCTGACAAAGCTGTCAATGCATCACTGACATAGCTGTCTAGTTTATCTTGTAACAACGATCTTCTTGTGGCTAAATCTAAGAGGCTAAGATTGCCTCTACTCCATTCTTGTCCTCCTTGACCTCTCTGCTGCCTTCAGTACTGTTGACCATTCACTCTTGCTGGACTCACTTCACTCCCTTGGCTCCATCCTCAACTGGTTCTCATCCTACCTCTCTGACCGCTTGTTCAATGTGTCTCTTCCCACACCTGGAACTCCCTCCCTGCCCACATCTGCCTCAGCCCCTCCCTTCGTACCTTCAGATCCCTCCTCAAGACCCACTTCTTCTGCTCTGCCCTATCCAGCTCCTCACTCCCCACTCCTAACTCCTGCTGATACCTTCCACCCAGTACAGTACAACCTGTTACCTGATGTCTGTGTACTCATATCCTCACCACAAGGACCAGCCAGCCATCATTCTCAATGTAACTAAGCCAAGCCCGTGCACCTGAGACCTCACATCTTCTTGAATGTTACACCCCTTGTCCCTCCCTCTGTTCCTCTTCCTTCGTCCCCCGTCCCCCCTCCCCCATCTCTCAGATTGTAAGCCCGAGGGCAGGGACCGTGTCTATTCCATTACTTTGTAAAGCATCATGTACATTGCTGGTGCTATATAAATGCTTGCTAATAATAATAAAAATAATAGTTTCTTTCTGAAAACCTCCAATGGTGGAGAGCCTACAACTTTCCTAGGCAACTTGCTCAACTATTGTTATTAGAAAGTTTTTCCTGATATTTAGCTGAAATCTTCTTTTCTGTAACTTGAGCCCATTATTTGTAGTCCTGCTCTCTGTAGCCATGCAAAAGAGCGTCTTGCCATCTTCTTGGTGGCAGCCCTTTAGGAATTCGAAGACTGTGATCTTGGGTGTTACCACAAGTGAAAGCAGACCACTGTCATCACAATTCAATCCGGACCAGGAAGCTGCTTGCAACCCGGTCAGGATCGGATCTGGCTGCGCAACAAACATTCATGTGGCTGGGCGGGAGGATGCAGGGAGCTGCACAATGCTGTGGCCAGCTGACCCTACTCCCACATTGCACCCAGCACCCCACCCCCTTCCATGACAGGCAGCCATGGTGGCCCCTATCCAAACCATGCCATGGCAAGCTATAACAATGCTGTAGCCTGCTCTGGCCCAATTGGGCAGATAGTACCCTGGGCTATAATCCCAGAGATCTCCAGGGTCACAGCCCCGGCAAGCTGCTACCACACCCTGGAGAAATCTGGGATAAACATCTGGTGGCCAGCTAACAAATGTGAAGATGGCTTGTGGCCCAAAGTGGGTCACAGTGGGCCTAGTGGGCCATCTTCACATTTATTAACACACCATGTCTCCACTTAGGCCCTTTTTAAATGGACCAGGGAGGCACCGCGGTACTGGGAGAGGGATAGATGGAGACTGCGGCATGTGTGTGGCCAGTCACATGGACGCACACCCACCTCCACACACACAGGCACCTCCATTTTTTGCCTATGTTTCCTTTTGTGGGCAATGGGTGAAGATGAGTGGTGTGGGAGCACGCACACATTCCCACCCATCCCCACCCGTAGTCACACGGACACACACACCCCTCACCCACCCAGTCACCCACATGGATGAGGGGGGTTTCTTGTGTGACAAGGGCCTTAGTCTTCTTTTCACTAGGCTAAACATGCCCAGTTCCTCATAAGACTTGCTTTCTAGAGCCTTTATCATCTTTTTCACCTTCCTCTGAACCCTGAACAATTTGCTAATGTCCTTCTTAAAATGGGGTCTGACCAGTACCGAATAGTGTGGAATTATTAGCTCTGCTTACTTGGAAACAATGCTTCTGATAATACTGCCTAAAATGTGATTAGTCTTTCTTCGCAGCCATATCACATTGCTGACTCATATTCAGTTTGTGACCAACCACAATCCCTAGATCCTGTTTGCATGCTACTGCCAAACCCCTATCTTATACTTTTGCGTTTTGGTTTTCCTTCCCCAAATGAAGAACTTTACCTTTTTCTTGGTTGAATTTAACTGATGATTTCAGCCCAGATGTCCAACCTATCAAGATTTTTTTTTATTCTAGTCCTATCTTCTATGGTGTTAGCTGCCCCTTCCAGTTTTTTTGGTCATCTACAGACTTGATAAGTATTCTTTCCACCCCCTCATCCAAGTCATTAATAAAGATGTCGAGTAGCACTGGACACAGGACAGGGCCTCTGTGCAAACCTATTCGATACCTCTCTCCAGTTTGATGATCGCTCTTTGACTGCATTCACATGAGTCTTTTCTCCAAGCAATTTAATTAGCTGAGGAAGAGTACGTTTCTGCTTTATCATCCTTTATCATCCTTCACATATGCTGCCAAATTCCCCGCCTCCCCCCCCCACCAATAAAATCTTGCCGTGTACTATCCTCTAAAAGCTGCTAATGATCTCGGCATGCTCAATGGCTGTTGTCAGGTGCATTCATAAGAAAGTTTTCTCTTGCATTTTAAGTTTCTTGCCACACATTCCTCTTGGCTTTAAAATTTGTCTTGGGTACTGCCGCTGCCATGCTAACAACCAGGCTAGCAATTGCAGCTAACAAGCTGCAAGCTGTCCCGTGTCTCTCAAGACTGGCAGACTTATCTAATGTCAATTTCACTCACCCACTTTAAATCCCACTGCCTAGTGATGGAGTGATTCTCGGAAGCTATTGTCTTTTCTATGAGAGTGGAGGATTGAAAGTATGAGAACTGTCTTTCACACATTACAAGCAATGTGCAGGAGGGACTTAGCTCAGTTCTTAAACCTCGATTTTTCAAGCTTGTTGTCAGTGATGAGTAATTTACAACTTGCTTGTGCAGGATCTTGTGAGTGAATTCATGTTCGCTCACTAAAAATGTGGGAGAAGCAATTTAACTTGGGTTTTTTGTCTCTTCTGAATGCATCACCAGAGAACATTTCTTCAGCCAGCCCTGAATCCATTTTGTTGTGGTGTCTTCTAGCCCCCACTTTTCAATATTGTCAATAAGGATCTCATGTGAAACCTGTCAAAGACTTTGCTGAAATCAAGATATATTGCTTCCACAGCATTCCCCTCATCCACTAAACTAGCTACTCTATTGAAGGAGGAGACAAAATTATTCTGGCACAACTTGTTCTTGTCAAATCCATGCTGGCAAGCAGCATTAACTGCATTGCCATCAAGGAGCTCACAGATTCATTTTTTAAAAAAAAATCTGCTAGTGTTTTTTATCTGATATTGTTGTCAGACTTACTGATCTACAATGTCCTAGATCCTCCTTTTTCTCTTTTCTAAAGACAGGGTCAATATTTGTCTGTCTCCAGTCTTCTGGCACCTCACTTGTTTTCCAAGATTGATCAAAGATTATTGACAGAGGTTCTGAGTAGAGCTGCATTGGGTACTAAAGTTAGTACCCATGGGTAATGCCTGTATTTTTGGGCACCCATCGGGAACCCCAGCATTCCAGTCAGGGCTTGTCGGTTTTGACAGCAAGATGGGGATTTCCCCCCCCCCCCCCATGGTATCCTGATAGGCTCTGTGGCTGGAAAGCCACTTTCAAAACTGACAAGCAACATCCAAGAGCACTCTGGAGCCTGGAACAGTGGACCAATTAGGGGGGCAAACACAGATGGGAAGAAGCCTCTCACTTCCCCCTCCCTGCTCAGAATAAGCCAAGCAGGTAAGTTCCTCATTCAGTAGAGTAGCGTGTGGGCCAGGGAGAAGCAGGGAGCAGACAGGAGTCCGCACCAGAGGAGCAGCAGCCGGGCTGGTGAGGTGAGTCAGCCCAGGGCTTGGGTAGTCAGGAAGCCCATCATGTTGCTTTCGGATACCAGTTGATGCCTGAACACGACTGGGGCGAGTAGGTCACCCCAAATTTGATGGGATGCCCGACTGGCCAGGTACCCTATTGCGGTTTTGATGGAGGTCTAGAGGTCTAGAATCCCTCTAGACCTCCAAAGTAAGTTAGGGACAATTGACTCTATGGAATTCATTTTGCTAATTCTATATTTTCAGATATCATTCCCATCATATACACCATGAATATCCAAATAACTCTCCATCCCTGAAATGATATTTCTTGGATATCTGTTTTGACTTTAGGAGGGAGGGTATGTATGACTGTGCCATTGTGTTCTAAAGAAGTTGAAAGAAAAGGGATAATGGGGGAAAGTGAGGAATAGAAACCAGGATTCTTAATGTAGCTGTCCCAAAGTATAGCTACTGAGCCATGCTGACAGTGTTTAATAAACAGCTATTTATCTGAGCAATATGCAAATCACATGGCTTTTAAAGCCAAATCCCATGGAATGGATATCAAATCCCATGAAATGGATATCAGAGGTGGGGGAAAATAGTGATTCGTATCTGCTTCACTGGGCACACTTTGAAGTGAACAAAATAATCAGATATTATTAGTCACACAGAAATTAATTTCAGTCCTACTTCAATCCAAATTTTCTTTCAAACAGCTTTGAAACCCAAGATCATATGCTAAACCCTACCAAAATTCAGATCTGGTGAGGTTGCAGCTCGTCTGCATATGCTCCCAGCATCCTCGGCTGTCATCGCTTGAGGACACCACGACTCTCCTGGGGCTGGCCTTCCTGCCACCCCAAGCTCCACCGACCAGCGGGCCAAGAACTGGTGAGGTTGCAGCTCGTCTGCATACGCTCCCAGCATCCTCGGCTGTCATCGCTCGAGGACACCACGACTCTCCTGGGGCTTGGCCTTCCTGCCGCCCCAAGCTCCACCGACCAGCGGGCCTAAAGGCGCGCGCCTTACAGGTACTTTTCTCCATTTCTTTTCTACTGTACTTCCCCCTCCTATCTTACTCACTAACATGTCTGCCCTATTTTCTCGCCTTTTCTTTCCCTCCTCTCCTTCTCCTCTTCCTGTCCATCTTTTTCTTCCTCTACTTTTCTCCTCCCAGCTTCTTCCTCCCCCCAACCGATCACCACTCTCTAACCTCCCCCATACATCCTTTGCTCCCTTGGCTACTTTCTCTCATTGCTCCCCTTCCACTCCTGTCTCTAGCCTTCCTCGATGCTCCCCTTCTCCCAATCTTATCCCTATTCCTCCTGTCTCTAGCCTACCACGACGCTCCCCTTCTCCCAATCTTATCCCTATTCCTTGCCTCCCCCCTCATCAACTACCATTTTTCTGCTCCCTCTGGAACTGTCGCTCATCTATCAGTAAAGCTCCCTATATCCATGATCTTTTCCTCTCTCGCTCCCTCCAGCTCCTTGCCCTTACTGAAACTTGGATCACTCCCTCGGACTCTGTCACGCCTGCTACCCTCTCCTGTGGGGGTCTCTCCTTCTCTCACCAACCCCGCCCTGAAGGACGGGGTGGTGGGGTGGGCCTCCTTCTTGCTAAATCCTGTCAGTTCCAACCAATTTCTCCTCCCCCCTCTCTCTCCTTCCATACCTTTGAGGCTCACTCCGTGCGCCTCTACTCCCCCCTCCATCTACGTGTTGCTGTCATCTACCGTCCCCCTGGTCCTCTCTCTTCCTTTCTTTCTGACTTTGAGTCCTGGCTCACTTTCTTCCTCTCTGTTGATATCCCCACTCTCATCCTTGGTGACTTCAACATTCATGTTGATGACCCATCTCAGCCCTCAGTCTCTCGCTTCCTCTCCCTAGCCTCCTCCTTCAACCTCCACCTTTGGACCAACTCCCCCACCCATACTAATGGCCATTCTCTTGATCTTGTCCTCTCTAGAAACTGCTCTGTCGCTGATCTCTCCTTCGATCCTCATCCTATATCAGACCACTTCCTTGCCTCTTTCAACATTTCCCACTGTCCCCCCTCCTCTTCCCCTTCTCTACGCCCCTTCCGTGACCTTCAAGCTATTGATCCCCTGGACTTTGCCTCCTCTCTCTCTCCCCTTCTTCCTACAGTCTTCTCTTCCTCCTCCCCTGACTCCGCTGTCTCTGCTCTCAACGCCTCTCTCTCCTCCACACTTGACTCCCATGCCCCTCTCTCTTCCCGCCCTGCCTTCTCCCACAACCCCCGTCCTTGGCTCACCCCTAGTATCCGCCACCTCCGTTCTTGCACTCGTGCTGCTGAACGACTCTGGCGCAAATCCCATTCTCACGCTGACTTCCTTCACTTCAAATTCTGTCTCTCCACCCTTACTTCTGCTATCTCCCTTGCTAGACAACACTACTATGCCTCCCGCATTGAGTCCTGTTCTCGGGACCCTCGCCGCCTGTTCTCTACCTTTGACTCCCTCCTCAAGCCTCCCTGTCCTCCCCCTCCTTCTTCCCTTTCTGCTCAGGATCTTGCCTCCTTCTTCACCTCCAAGATAGACAAGATCCGCCTCGACATCGCTTCCCACTCCTCTCTTCCCACTCCCACCCCTCTCCCTCCTCCCCCTCCTTCTCTCATGTCCTCCTTCTCCCCTGCCTCCCTTAAGGAAATCTCCTCTCTGCTCTCCTCCTCCAACCCTTCCACTTGCCCCCTTGATCCCATTCCTTCCCGCCTCCTCACCTCCATTACTCCCACTGTCGCCCCTTCCTTCCTGCACATCATCAACCTCTCCCTCTCTACTGGCTCTTTCCCTTCTGCCTTCAAACATGCCACAGTCTCTCCTATTCTCAAAAAGTCCACTCTTGACCCCTCTGACCCTTCTAGCTATCGTCCTGTCTCACTCCTTCCTTTTGCTTCCAAGCTGCTTGAACGTGTTGTCTACTCCCGCTGCCTTGACTTCCTATCCTCCAACTCCTCCCTTGACCCCCTCCAATCTGGCTTCCGCCCCCTTCATTCTACTGAAACTGCTCTCGCTAAGATCACCAACGATCTTCTGGTGGCTAAATCTAAACGTCTCTATTCCATTCTTGTCCTCCTTGATCTCTCTGCTGCCTTCGATACTGTTGACCACTCACTCTTGCTGGATTCCCTTCACTCCCTTGGCTTTTGTGGCTCTGTCCATAACTGGTTCTCCTCCTACCTCTCTGACCGCTCCTTTAATGTGTCTCTCTCCAACTCCGCCTCCTCCTCCTTCCCCCTCTCAGTTGGTGTTCCTCAAGGCTCTGTTCTTGGCCCTCTCCTCTTCTCGATCTATACCTCATCCTTAGGCAAACTCATTGCCTCCCATGGCTTCCAATACCACCTCTATGCTGATGACACTCAACTCTATCTCTCTACTCCCTCTCTCTCTCCCTCTGTTCAAGCTCGTCTCATCAACTGTCTCTCTGACATCTCTACCTGGATGTCTCAACGTCAACTCAAACTCAACATGGCTAAAACTGAACTCCTTATCTTCCCCCCTCATCCTTCCTCTCCTTCCTCACTGTCAATAACTATTGATGGAGTCACCATCCTGCCTGTCCCCCAAGCCCGTAGCCTAGGCTTCATCTTTGACTCAGCCCTTTCTTTTAAACCCTACATTGACTCTGTTGCTAAATCCTGTCGCTTCTCCCTCCATAACATTGCTAAGATTCGCCCTTTTCTCTCTGTCTCGTCTGCCAAAACTCTTGTTCATGCTCTGGTCATCTCTCGCCTCGATTACTGTAACCTCCTTCTCACTGGCCTTCCCCGGTCTCACCTTTCTCCCCTCATCTCTGTCCAAAACTCTGCTGCCAGGGTCATCTACCTCGCCAGTCGCTTCGACCATGTGCAGCCCCTCCTCTCTTCGCTTCACTGGCTTCCCCTTCCTGAACGAATCCTGCACAAGCTCCTAGTCTTCACCTATAAAGCTCTTCACAACCTTGCTCCCCCCTACCTCTCTGCACTTATCGCCCTCCATACTCCAGCCCGTGCACTTCGCTCCTCCTCTGTCCCTTCTCTCACCCTTCCACGCCTTCCCTGCTCCCCTAAGCGCCTTCGTCCCTTCTCACTTGCTGCCCCCCATGCCTGGAACTCCCTCCCTGTCCACATCCGCCTTGCCCCCTCCCTTCATACCTTCAAATCTCTCCTTAAAACTCACCTCTTTCGCTCTGCTCTGTCTGACTCTTTATCCTGCTGAGCCACTATTCCTATACCTACGATCGGTTTACCCTTATCCTTGCAACATGGACCTGCCTGCTGTCATTCTCATCGTAACCAAGCCAAGTACGTGCACTTGAGACCTCGCATCTTCATGAATGTTAGACCCCTTGTCTCTCCCTCTGTTCCCCTTCCTATGTCTCTCCCCCAGCTCCTTTCGCTCAGATTGTAAGCCCTAGGGGCAGGGACCGTGTCTATTTTATTACTTTGTAAAGTGCCAGGTACACTGCTGGTGCTATATTAATGTTTGTTAATAATAATAATAATAATAATCAGATCAATCAGTTGCCAACCAAACACTGGGTGTTTTTAGAGAAGCAAGGTGATGGGGAGGAAGGCTCCATTGATGCACAGTGGCTCTGCAGAGGAGCACTCACACAGATGGAGTGTGTGGGGAACAAGTCTAATGCGACTACCTCAGCCACAGATGCAGCCACATGAACTCCTCCTGCGATGGACCATGGGAGAGGGGGAAGTGTGCCAGGCTGGCCTTTGCAAGTGACATGTCCCGGGCATGAGTGCTTGGGAACCCGAGCTTCCCAGTGCTCCTGGACAGTTCTTGTGACTTACAAAAGCGCCTGTTTCCCCACCTACCGTGCCTATGTGTGGTGGACCTGTCTCCTGACATGACCTGTCTCCTGACATGGCCACTCATTCATATGAGTGGGGGCTCTGCGGCCACCCATTGCCATGTATCCATGTGGTCTGCTCGGCCCAGAGCACTCTGGATTACCTGGCAGTGCTCTGGGAATGGCTATGAATGGGTGCTCCGTGGTTCATGGGTACATGCATCTGGGTGTTCCACTTTCAGATGGGCAGCCAGATTTGTGACTCCAGGGTGGCCATGTGGGGTAGCATCTCATTTTTGAGAATACCCCAAACTCAGGAGTAAACTCCAATGTTTTATTCCCATGCGCCTATGTGAATTCTGCTCTGTTCCAAGGAGAAATACAGTCTCCATTCGTATGTGTTACTTTCCCTTCAGTTAATTGTCTGGCAACAGAGTGACTAAAGAGAACATCGGCCCTTTAAATGATCACAGGCTTGTCCTTGAGAATTTTCATTATGCAACTTAAAGGAATATTATGTTATACTTAGTGATGGATTCTAACAAAGCTACAATTTAATGTATACAGTCCCCTGACTCTGACATTATTTTAACAATGTTATGAGAATAAAGTGTGCATAGTTAGTTATTTAATTTAGAAAAATGCACTGAGTTTTTTTATTTTGTGTTTTTTAGATTTTTCTTCCTAATACTATTAGGGGAGACAAGTTTGGATCAATTTTCTGGGAAACCATTAACTTTACCAAGGTGAAATATAAAGCACTCAGTACCGCAGATCTGTTTGGCCTGTCTCCATCTGTTTTTGCCTTTATGCCCTTCAGGCTATTTTTGTGTAGTTCTTTCTACACATTTTTTCAGTGTGTCCTTTCTCTGTGAACAATACAATTTCCTATTAGCTACTTAAACAGTTTCAACTTAGATGACACAAACAGAACATTTAGAAACCAAAGAGATCAGTCCAGGCAGTTTATTTGTATTATTTATTTGTTTAAATATATTATCCTGCTCTATTGCAAGGGCTCAGTTTATCTAGCTACCATGCCTAGACACAAATTGATTCATATATACCTTTTAAATAATTGCCTGATGTTATAGTTAGATTCATAATGGTTGTTTCTACAATTGAGAGTTTGACAGGCTCCCTTTTGGATTACAAATATAAACAGTGGTAGCGTGTGAGAAATGCAGCTTCCTTGCTTTGTTTGATAGGCTAGCATTTATCTTTCTGTCAGACTGAAAATCCCATAATCTAGACTGACCCATGACATATAGAAGTCATTACTTGCTGACCATAGCTTTTATGCTTAACCAAACAGAAGTATAAATTACTCCTTTTTTCCAACTAATTCCAGGTGGGAAAAATTTGGAAGAACTTATTATAATTATTATTATAAACATTTATAAAGCACTAGTCATGTACTTGGTGCTGTATAGAAACATAGAAATAGACGCGGTCCCTGCCTGTGCCTTACAATCTAAAAGACAAGGAGTGGGAGACAGGGAGAGGGGACAGTGGGAGAGACAGGGGAGAAGACAACTTCTGCATCTAAATTTTCAGATATAAAACATGCCAAACTACCACTGGGCCAGCCCCTGGCACTAACTGATGTAGCAGGAAGACAAAATGATTTGTAATGTTTCAAATCCAACTTGTCTTTGACTTGAGACAGTTATGCTCACTTCATAAGGAGGGAACTAAACTAATTCACACACATGGATGAGAATTTATTGATTGCAATTCATTAATTAAATTTATTTATTTATTTACTTATTTACATTTATTGGCCACCCCCTCATGCCAACGGCATCCCAGGACAGCTTACAGAAAATAAAACAACAATAACACTCAGAAAACATCATATCAAAGATAAAATACTACCATAAAACCCCTCCCCAAATACCCCCAACCTATCCCACCCTCCCACCCCCCGAAGGGCTGGGCGAATAGCCAGGTCTTACAGGCTCGACGAAATGCCATCAGACCCGGGGACAGGCGAGCTTCCTCAGGGAGGGAGTTCCAGAGTCACAGCCTGGCCACTGAGAACACCCTCTTCATTGTGGCCCCCCATTTAACACAGGGGACCTCCAAGAAGGCGCCTCCAGCAGACCACAGGAATCGCTCTGAGGCACGGAGGGCGAGGCGGTCCCCAAGATGTGATGGGTCCAGACCATGTAGGGCTTTATAGATCAACACCAACACCTTGAATCTGGCTCAGTACGCTACAGGCAGCCAGTGCACAGTATGGAGCACAGGTGTTATTCGGTAGTACTATAAATAATAATAATAATATTTATTGTTTAGCCAAGGCCATAAAAATTGCACATAAATAAACAATTAAATACAATAATAATATGATTCATGACTCTTATTTACAATAACCCTAGAAGAAAAATATATATAAGTCAAGGGCGTGCCTAACCAGAAATAATTCGGCCGGCCTTCCCCCTGTCTTAATCTCGGTACCTCCCATTATCAGTCTTGGAGTTATCCGGAACTTTTCTGTTGGAAATCAGAATGCAAGCATCTGATTCGGATAACTGCCCAGCAAAATTTAGCCACCGCCCTAGATAGATCTGAATCAGTAGGTTGCAATAGTTTCCGTAAGACACTCTCAGGGGGTCCACTATTCGTAAGGTATCCCCCCAGGTACTTATATCTAGGCCCATCAAGGGCAGGGCAATGCACGATGATATGCTCGGGGATATCTACCTCCCCCGAGGAACACATAAGGCATACTCGTCGTACCCACAGGATCCCCACGTAACGGCCCTCCAGAGCTGCGGAGGGAAACACATTTGCCCTCATCCAAAAGAAAGCAAAATGACAGTTGGCATCCTGCCATTTAAAGAGGTAATAGGGGTCGCACATCCATGGAGAATAGAGGATATGATAAGATGACACCTCCTGTGCCTCTCTCAGGGCATTTTCAGTTCGGGCAGCCTGGTCCCAAATCCGTCGTTTGATTATGTTTTTACAAGTCACCCAGCCCAGAGCTTCCAAGTTCACAAGAGAAAACCCTAACTTGGAGACCTCACATTTGGTTCTTTCTATCCAGCTAAACCCTAATCCTGCAGAGATAGTGACATTCACTAGCAAATCATTGGGACTGAGGAATAGTACCTTCCTGAGTCAGTAGTTAAGAAATGCCTGGGTGGAATATACTTTAAAAGGTAATTCAAGTGTCTCTGCCCGGATAATTGCTTGTGGGCCCCCCCGAGGCGCCCCCAGAATCGTCCGCAGGAACATATTCTGGAGGCTCTCCAAGTGGGTAAAAAACAACAACCCCCAAACAGGGAATGAGTACAGGAGCTGGCCAATCACTTTTGCCCTGAAAAGTCGCAAAGCCGGGAGGACTAGCCTCCCCCCCTGGCCAAAAAAGAATTTCGTAATGACAGCTATAGATTTCTTGGCCTGTCCTCAAGCAGCTTCAAAGTGAGCCTTCCAGCCTCCATTGGCAGAAAATATCACATCAAGGTATTTAAATACCTTTACTTGCTCAATCTGATTGTCCTCTATGACCCAACAATGGCTTTTATGGGCTCTCCCATGGCCCACAACTAATACCTTTGTTTTAGCAAAATTTATTGTCAAGAGCTCAGCCTGGCAGTACTCTCCAAAAGCTGCCATTGCGCGTCTCATCCCTACTAAAGTTTGAGAAATTAGAACAGTATCGTCTGCGTATAATAGCAACGATATTTGGCGATCACCAATTTTTGGGGGATGTGTATTACGCGCCTTCATGAAGTGAACCGAGTTGTTCAGATAAAGATTAAAGGGGGCAGGGGCCAACAAGCAACCCTGCCGTACACCTGATTTTACCTGGACAGGGTCGGAGAGTACACCGTGGGAGTTAACCCGAACTCGTAAGGAGTTCCTCGAATGTAACTTGATTATAAGGAACAGCAACCTGGGTTCTATATCCAAAGCCTGAAGCTTTATCCAAAGACACTCCCCACATATGGAGCCAAATGCTTTCTCAAGATCAACAAAGCATAGAAAGAGGGACTTCCATCTGATAATGGACCTGGTAATCAAGGCCACCAATACAAAAATGTGGTCAGAGGTTGCGGCTCCCTTACAGAAGCCAATCTGCTCAGGTTCAATGAATTCCTGGTTTACTATCCAATGTTGTAATTTAATCAACAGGAAGCGTGTGTATAGTTTGGCTACAATGCTCAGGAGACTTATCGGCCGATAGTTACCTGGATTCATTGGATTCCCCCTTTTTATAAATGGGGACCACCATACTGGACATCCAAGAGTGTGGAAGGGGGACGAACTCATTAATATGAGTAAATAGGGGGGCTAATATCTCCGCCCAACACACCGGGTCACTCTTTAGAAGCTCTGGGTTGACAAAATCCGGGCCTGGGGCTTTCCCAGTTTTAAGGGAACCAATCAAAACAACCACTTCCTCAACCGTTACCGGTTGCCACTTCTGGAGCCTATCCACAGGGGCAATCTTCAGAACCGAGGGAGCAGCTCCAGACTTGGAGAATAGCCCCTCATAGAAGGCTTGCCATACATCCGATGGGAGGGAGACACTACGGCCTTGTCCTCCCCCCTTTGGGAGACGATGAATTATCTCCCAAAATTTCCTCGAGTTATGTTCATTTGATGCTTTAATAAGATCAGCCCATAATACTTCTTGAGCACTTTTAAATTTCTTTCCTAACAATTGACGATAAGCTTTCCTTTTGTGTGTTAATGAGAGCCTTGAGGAGAAACAGGGGTGTGCCTTCACTTTCCTAGCCAAACAGCGAAGCTGGGTCCTTACCCCACGACACTCAGAGTCAAACCATCGAGGAAATATGGTAGAAGACATTGTATTCCTAACCTGGCTCACCTGGATGGTAAGCACCAGGGTCAATATTTCTATCAAGTCAGCAAAATGATGAACTATGTCTGGCCCTAGTCCCTGAATTTCAGCCCTGATACTCTCTACCAGAGGAGATCCCAACAATTTAATCACCCTGTCCTTCAGATCCTCTGACCATTTAGTTCGAATCAACACAGGGGGAACATCAGGTCCAGAGCTAGTTGGCTCAAAGGGGTACAGAAAGGGGTCTCTTAAAGTTAAAGTGATGGGTAAATGATTTGACACAAATATAGGCACCACCAAGAATTTTGTCACCACTGAGAAGGAAGAAGGCGAAATCAAAAAGAGATCCAAAACACTGGACCCTAAAGGAGAATTAAAAGTAAAATTTCCCACCAAATCCTCTTCAATACGACCATTAACTATGAGAACTTCTAGATCATCTAATAAATCATCCAAGCTGGCTTTCCTTGCACCCACCACTTAGTCCCTAGAGTGGTGCAAAGGGATATGGTAAGGGTCCACTGAATCATCTAAGCTGTCCCAGGCTGGGATGCAGGATCACCCAGTCTGGCATTAAAATTGCCTCCCAGCAAAAGAAAAGCCTCTGGAAACTGGAATGTTGCCTCCCTCACCTGTTCGGTTAACAGGGACCAGATATTGGGGGGAAAATAAGCTGATTGTTCTGGTGGTATATATTTCACTCCCAGGAGCATCTCTGTCCCAGAAGGGAAACAGCAGTGAAAAAGAGAAAAATATGTTTTAATATAACTAATACATTTCACCTGCACTAATAAAGAAGAGGCTATTAATAATGCAAGTCCACCACTTGGGCGGCCTTGAACTTCCGAGGGTAGTGTATCCACCCAATATACGTCAAACCTTCTCCACTTATCCTGGGAGGGGGGAGCAATCAGCCATGTCTCCTGGAGAAAGGCAATATCACAAGAGTGGAGAAGGTTGTCAAACTCTAGATCTGCCTGGTGCGTCCTCCATTCGGATATATTCCAGGAGGTAATAGTAATTAACGCACCAGCCGTATCCCACTGTCATTGTTTAGGGGGAGGTCTCGGGCGGTGTCTCAAGACCCTAGCGGCAGATGGTAATCTCACTACCTCACAGTTAGAAGAAGGTTCAGGAGGGGAATGAGGACGCAGATCTGGCTGTGCATTCAAAGGGTGCAGTTCTGGCAAGCTTGGAGACCCATTAAAATGGGTCTATGCTTGGACAATTCCGTCAGTGGGGCTCAAAGGAATATTATGAGTTGTCAGTCCCAACAAAGAACCTCTTCCCACTCCCTGGGGCAAAGAGCCAATTTGTTCTTCCAGTATCCCTCCTGGGGCAGGGGGTAAAATAATGCGATCACCACTATATGGTGCCTCTAACCCCAGACCACCTTCCCCTGAGGATACCCAACTAATGGAGTGGGAGTATGAGGATAGAAGCAAGGATAGGGAAGAATGATGACCTTGGTCAACCACCTCCTCAGATTGAAGCACAGGGAAAGTTGATTGTACTCTACCGCTTCGAGATCTTTTTATTTCTCCTAGCTGGATTTGTAATGACTCCAATCGGTCTAAAAATTGAGCCTGTATGGCAATTGAGGGAGAAAGCAAGGTTCTGTTATCCAGTGGGGGAGCTACTGAGGGCACCACAACCAAGGGAGAAAGGGGGAGAACCTTCCTACCTCCATCACTCGTCCTGGATACCCCACCCCTTACCTTATGCTCCAGAGCAGGGAAAGATCTCCCAACAGCAGAGCCCTGGGAAGGGCTTGTGTTCTTAGATAAAGATCGTCTCAAATCCCAAGGGGCAGGCGCTATGGGAAGAGGTGGAAAAGTAGGGTCAGCCAAGGAACCCTCTGTCCCACCCTCTCGACCCTGTGCGCCACTCATCCCAGGAAATATATGTAAATGCACCTCATGGGAGTTCTGTCCAGACTGAAAGGCATGGAAAATAAAAACCCCTTGCTCCTCTAATTGGCTTCTCTGTGACAATATTTGGTCGATCATGTCAGAAGACCTAAAGGTCACAATAATCATCTGTTTCCCCAATATGTGAACCATGTGGTCCACCGACACTATGTCCCTCCTGGTGACTAATATTTTTGTTAAAAGCAAATGAAGGTGCTCCGCAACATCCAGAGCAGTTGCCCATAAGGGGGGATTATGGCCCCGCCACAGAAGGATTGTAAATATTAAGGACTTTGCCAGTAACCCAAAAGTTTCAGCCCTCTCCATACATAAGGGCTGGGGGATAGAATTAAATTGTGGACCAAAAGGGCCCCTATGTAAAGAGGAAGTCGGGCTTGGGCACGTCTGACAAGGGGGTTCAGAGGGATCAGGGGGGACAGGAAGTATGGTCGTAGGTTTCCTCCCTACTAAAGTCTGTGAGCTACACAACCCTCTCTGAACTAACCCTTCCAGCGTCTCCAGTTTAGTTTGTACCTTAGAAAGTTTAAGGAATACAAATTGTAATGTCTCTGCAGTGAGCATAACATGATCGGTTAAGAAAACAGCCAGTCTTTCATCTGGTAACATGCCTACTGGACTGGTATTAGCTGGATGAGATATAACTGGAACTGAGTGTGGCATTCCAGAAGTCACTCCGGGAGCTTCAACCTCCTTCTTCTGCCTCCGTCAAGGGTTGGAAACAATTATTTAAAGCTAAGGGTAAGGGGGAGGATGACATTGGCAAGGCCCCGCTCTTTGTTCTAACTCGGGGGAAGAAGTTCTCCATCCGCTTTTGCCCCGATGCTCCAGTTTTGGGTCCCAAACAAGTGGGAGAAGACATCCTCCCTCCCCTTCCTCTCAGTCTTCAAAAGTAGGAAAGGAAAAAGACCAGAGAATCCCGGCTCACCCGGCAGCTCGCCTAAGGCCGCGCGCACAAGGGTGCGTCCTTGTGCACACAGCCCTTAGGCGTGCGGCCCCGGTGCGCACCTGCATGCTGCCGCAGGCTCGCTTACAGTTTTTGTTTCCTCCTGCAGGACTGGCCCCGCCTCCGGCACAGCTGTCAGTAGGTGAGTAAATGATGCCGCTCTCAGACTCCCCTCTCAGCATGACCTCCTCAAAGGCTCGCTTACAGCTTTTGTTTCCTCCTGAAGGACTGGCCCCGTCTCCAGCACAGCTGTCAGTAGGTGAGTAAATGACTCTGCTCTCAGACTCCCCTCTCAGCATGACCACACAGGTGTTATATGCTCCCACTGCCTCGTCCCTGTGAGGAGATGGGCCACCGCATTCTGCACCAGCTGCAGCCTCCGAACCAGAGCCAAGGGAAGCCCCATGTAGAGCGCATTGCAGCAGTCTAGCCTCGAGGTGATGAAGGCATGAATAAGAGTGGCCAGGCTGGGCCTGGAGATGTATGGGCGCAGCCTCCGTACTAGATACAGCTGGCGGAAGACGGCTTTAGTCACTGCCTCCACGTGCCGATCCAGACGGAGGCCCTAATCCAAAACCACCCCCAGAATCCGAACCTGTTAGGCTACAGGAGGGCAACCCCCCCCCCCACTAGAGGAGCCGGCACCTCCCTCGTCCTGCCCACCACCATCACCTCCATCTTATCGGGATTGAGCTTCAGTCTGAAATGAAACATCCAATCAGCCACAACCTCCAAACATTGGGAAAGCAACAAGACGGTAGGGCCTGGTCAGTTGAAAATGAGAAGTATAGCTGAATATCATCATCATATTGGTGACAATGCACCCAATCCCTCTCACGATCTCCCCCAGGGGCTGCATATATACATTAAACAAAAGCGGAGCCAGGATAGAACCCTGTGGAACGCCACAGGTCAAAGTCCAGGGGCTCGATGTTTCAGCTCCCAGCACCACCCACTGGCTTCTTCCCAAGAGGAATGAGTGGAACCACCCAAGGTCCCACCAGACCCCCCAGGTCTCACAGCCATCTCAACAGCAGCCCATGGTCCATGGTATCAAAAGCGGCTGAGAGATCTAGCAGGATCATGAATGTAGAACATCCTGCATCCCTCTCCCAGCAGAGATCATCCACCAAAGCCACCAATGCCGTCTCAGGACCATAGCTGGGGTGGAACCCAGACTGAAAATGGTTCAGGAAATTGATACTGTCCAGATGCACCTGGAGCTGCAGAGTCACTGCCCATTCAATAACCTTCCCTAAAAAGGGAAGATTAGAGACAGGATGGTAACTGGCGAGTGCGTCCACATCCAAAGAAGGCTTCTTCAGCAGGGGGCGCACCACAGCCTCCTTGAGACTGGGTGACAACCTCCCCTGCCAGAGGGACGCGTTAACCATTCTCGCCAGAACCAACCCCAATGTCTCCCTGGAGGCTTTCACCAACCAGGACGGGCACGGATCTAGTTCACAACTGGTGGCTCAAACAGACCCCAGGACATCCACCACATCAGCCGACATCACTTCCCGAAACTCTTCCCAGAAAGATTAAACAGACGGTGTCTCCATAACCTCATGCACCTCACCTACTGCATCCAACCTGGTGTCGAAGTTACTCTGGATCTGAGCGATCTTGTCTGCAAAATAGATAGCAAACTCCTCACAGCAGGCCTGTGAGGAGTTACAAAGTTCGTTTACCTGCAACATTTGGTGACTTATTGGTACATGCATTTTTGGCCCTTACTGTATGTTTCATGTTTTAGATATAGTGTTTTGTATAAGTCCATTTTCCTGTGAACTTTTCATAGACAGAAAATGAGTTTCATGGATGGTAGCTAATGTAATGTGTTGTACAAATGTAGTTAGTTCAGTGTTCACAGAATTAGAGACCTTAACCAGGCACGGGTAAGCTTCTTTAGCTATGGGCTGTTTTACATGAGACACCCCCATGCATGGACAGTCATTGTCCACGTGGTGGATGTCTCATTTGAATACGGTATATGGGGGTGCGTGCTCCCATTAGCCATCAACCGCCCACCCCATCCACACACAGGGCACTCTGGTAAAATCCAGAGTGCCCCATACGTGGACTGGGTGGGCATTGCATGGACAGCGTGTCCCCCCATATGCAGCGCCCATGCACCTGCCCCAGGAAATGACTGTGGACCCCTCTGCTCACCTGTCTCGTGTAAAAACACCCATGATCTTTAGCAGCTAGCAAAACTGTTTATGTAGCTAATAAGAAAGTGTATTGTTCATAGAAAAAGGACACACTGAAAAAAAATGTGTACATCTGATGCAATATGACACTCACATGTAGCAAATATTTGCAGTATCAGGACCTTAACCAGACACAGGCAACCTTCTTTAGCTGCACACATCATCAGTTTGCAGTCTGGTTGTGCAAACACACAAGTGGTAGTAAATTTACTCACATGAGTAGTCTAATTCAAGTCATTGAGACTACTCTCATGAGTAAGGTTTGGATTAGCTTGGAAAGATTGGGTCATTAAAGATAATCTTGTACAGAATGTATAAGCCGAGTACAAAACATTGAAAGGGTCATAAATCAAATCAAATCCAATTTTCCTGAGAACAGGGGAAGGCAATTCTCCTTAACGAGGACTTTTTCCATGCCAGATTTCATCAGACTGTAGTGTTGGGGGGTGGTTTTACATGGAAAAAAAAGTTTTAAGTCGTTTTATTATGTCAGAATTTCTTTTTTTGTTTTTTGTTTTAAAGAAAAAAATGCAATGCCACAGTGACAGAATGGTTTTAGTTTTTCAAAAACATTCATGTCTAGAGAAACAGGAAGATGTGCATATTTAAGACAAAAGGCCAACAACGTATCTGAACTTTGTCAGTGAGTGAACTAGAATGGAAAGCATCCTGTAACTTTAATTGTATTGGTCACTGCCTTTGCTTCTATGGGTGGTAACAAACGAGATGATAGCCCACACCAGATGGGTGTCCATCTGCCCATTTATTAGGTGTTTACCCCCACCAGCCATGTGGGGGTAAACACCTACAAGACACACCACCTCCACTCATGGCAGGGTCCCAGAACATGCGGAGCCCGCCATGTGGAAAATATGGACTTTGTGAACCCATGTGTCCACTTCCCATCAATTAGGTTGCATGTAGTCTGTGTGTACATGTCCACCAGCACCATAGAGTCATGGGCCTTATCCTTGCAACATGGACCTGCCTGCTGTCATTCTCATCGTAACCAAGCCAAGTACGTGCACTTGAGACCTTGCATCTTCATGAATGTTAGACCCCTTGTCTCTCCCTCTGTTCCCCTTCCTAAGTCTCTCCCCCAGCTCCTGTCTCTCAGATTGTAAGCCCTAGGGGCAGGGACCCTGTAGTGTCAGGTACACTGCTGGCGCTATATAAATGTTTGTTAATAATAATAATGGGCGAAAATTCTAGAGCATTCTGAGAAGCAACTACTTCCAGCCCCTCTCTCCACTCTTACTGGTGCACACATAATATTGGTCTTAAAAGCCCACCACACCATTTTCAAACATGCACACTCCTAGCTCTTCCCAGTTGGCAGTACCTGCCCATTGCTTGCTCTTTCCCAGTAATTGCATCCTCTATAATGACTTGCAGAGGATTACAATCACTAGGACCATAGCTCAAAATGACAGTCAGGCAACAACCAGCACCACTACAACCACTATGCTAGAGCTGAGATGAGAACTACTGTTCCCATACCATCCAGAAATATCTCCCTTTTGGGAGCACTTGTGGTTTGGGAGTATTTCCTCACTAGCCATTGAATCCACACTTTCGCTGTTGTTGAGATCAGCGCCTGTAATTATCTGTCATCTTTTGTTATTTTCCAGCATTTTACGAGTTTCCGGCATCAGAATACAGAAAACAAGGGCTAGTCCTAGAAACACACTGATCAAAACACCATTTACAAGGTGGCAAAAGAAGGACCAATAAGGGAAATTATAAAGGTTATGTAGCAAATTTGCAATTGTACACAAGCAAACACAAGCAGCATGTAAGGAAGGTTACATGGAGTGTGGCTTCACTTGCCTAGGAAGAATTACCAGAAGTAATTACCAGAAGTACCAGAACAATGGCAATTACCAAACAGGAATTAACAAAAATAGTGAAAAAGCTAGTATGTTTCCTCATTGAGTAACCACAGATGAGTACTCTGTTCCGACAAATAGCTTTCATTGTGATTGCTCATTTCAGCACAACACTGCATAATTTCACTTGATCTCTGCCTACTGATCTAGTATAGTAGTCTGGGAGAGGGGCACATTTATTGGGAGCAGTTGAGGGTAGGTTCTGGATTAACAGAAATAGGCAGGCCAGTGGGGTTTATGGTACAGTCACAGTGGCCAATAGGGCCATATTGCACTAAACACAAGTTATAAAACAAAGATGTAAAAAATAAAAAAAATAAAAATATGACTACCACAGTAAAAACAAAAAAACACACATAGCAAAAATTGAGCATGCCATAAAAATGAACTAAAGAAGAGTGAAAGTAGTCAATATCATTTAAAAACATAAGTGCTCCCAAAACAATCTCATTGAGGCCAATCCAAGGTACATGCACACACCAAGCATACGTACATACATCCCAAGCATATGATGTGTTCACACCAAGTGCATGGTAAGTGCCCACATCCTGCACTTGGTTCATGTGCACAACCTGTACTTGGTGCATACACAAAACACTGATTAAACTGTCAAGACCTGACAGTTGTTCACTTCCAGTGTTTGGGGTGAACACTGTGTTGAGGGTATGTCTAAACACTGTAACGGTAGGACACTGTGTTACAGAACACTGAACAGCATTATGAAAGACACCCTCTATGGTTCCTATGGGAGGAGTATACAAGCCCTCTGACCTGGCCTGGTGGGAACCCCTCAGTTTGCCCAGTTCACTGCCCTTAGTCCAGATTTTGGGATCCCTTGCAGGCACGATCCCTCCTTGTGTTGGGTCCCGGGATACTTTCTCTCATGCAGTTCTTGGGTTGGGATCCAGCTGTCTCCTGTTGATTTATCTTCCTTGATGCCTCATTGGGCATTTTTACATGCACCAGATTTCTCCCGACTTCAAAGTCCAGGTTTGGTAGACTCACATGTGCACAAGGAGCAGGGGTTAGACACTCAACCCCTCTCCTGGATGTTCCCCAGGCACCATTGGGTGTTTTTACACACACACTTCTCCTGCATGTTTGCTGTTACATTCTGAACTTTCTGTGTGTCTAAATCACTCAACCAGACCATAAACATTTGGCTCTTTGAACTTCTTCATAGAACTTTCCCCCGAACTTTTGTGTGTAAAAAGTTCTCCTCATAAACTGCTTTGCTCTGGGCAGCTGTGGTCACTTGGTTTCCATGGCAGGCCCTCGCGTCTACAGCTGTGACTACTTTAGGCTGCCTCAGGGCAGTGTTTGTGTGAAGAAAGCATCTGGAACTTACTTGTGGACTTGTAAACCCAGAAGATTGAAATACCAGCACTTTAAGGTGTGTGTAAAAATGCCCATTGTAAATAGTGGTGGCGGACAACTCCCACATCTTTTGAGACCTGAACTTGTACATTCTCTGATATCAGGGACTTACAAGTCTGGGTGACAAAACATGCAGGAATCTGCCTGCGCCACTGTTTACAATGGCATCTGGGTGACTTCAGGAAGGGAGGGTTAAAATCTAACACACACACCCATTCGAGTTTACCAAGCCCGGACATTGAAGTCCAGGAGAAAGCTGGTGCATGTAACAATTAGGGATGTGTGAACAGAACGGAGTTCGGATGTTCGGATGTTTGGACATTCGGTCCGAAAACTTTGTTAAGGTTCGTGGGTTCGGTCTCGCAGAGTTCGGACCTTCTGAACATTCGGAAAGTTTGGCCATGGCAGAGGCTTGGGGAACTCCAGCTGTGCCCGTGGGGGCATGGCAGACCGCTGTAGACACAACAACAGCAGTAGCAGAGACTGGGAAAGCTTGGTGCTTGGCCCCCGAGAGTGCCCGTGGGGGCATGGCTGGCCGTCTGAGACCCAGCGGCAACAGCAGTAGCAGCAGCAGCAGCAACAGCAGGGGCCTGGCATTGCAGGCTTCCAGACATCAGTGGAGCAGTGGCAGAGGCCCAGTCAGGGCTTGGTGGCTGGCACCCATACTTGCCAGCCTGCAACGCCCGACCATCATACTCGACCGATCTCAAGAAGCTCTACTGAAAATTGGTCAAGCATTTCCCAGTGGTGAATCTTGTCGACATCCAGCCCCCAACTGCCAGTGCACTCATCCAAGCCATGCCCGTGTATAGGAGGGAGGAGAAAATGACTGGTGTGCAGTACCACCAGCAGCAGAAGACATTGGATTGCCAGGGCACCGTAACTGTGGATGGCACCCCTACTTGGGCGGGAATTGTAGACTGGCTGGCATCAGTGGAGCAGTGGCAGAGGCCCGGCCAGGGCATGGTGGCTGGCACCCATACTTGGCAGCCTGGAATGCCTGGCTATCGTACTCAACCAATCTCAAGAAGCTCTACTGAAAATTGGTCAAGCATTTCCCAGTGATGAATCTCATGGACACCCAACCCCTGTCCACCAGCACACTCATCTGAGCTATGCCAGTGTACAAGAGGGAGGAGAAAATGGCTGACATGCAGTACCATCAGCAGCAGCAGACATTGGATTGCCAGGGCACAGTAACTACGGTTGGCACCCCTACTTGGACAGGCATTGCAGGCTGGCTGACATTAGTGGAGCAGTGGCAGAGGCCTGGCCAGGGCTCAGTGGCTGGTACCCCTACTTGTCTGGGTGGTGCAGGCTGGCAGGCATCAGTGGAGCATTTGCAGACAGTGAAGTGGAACAACAGCCCTCCCTGCCTGGAATGTAGGCCCCAGAACCCTGATGGTGGGTCCTGGAGCTGGAGTGGCTGGCTGTTTCTTGATGTGGTGGAATGACAGCTCCTTGTGAGTGGGATGATGGCCCAAGAACCCTGATGGTGGGTCCTGGGACTAGAGTGACAGTTTCTGGATGAGGTGGATGGACAGCCCTCCCTGCCTGCAACATAGGCCCCAGAAACCTGATGGTGGGTCCTGGGACTGGAGTGTCATCTTCTGGATGAAGTGGAATGACAGCCCTCCATGCCTGGAATGTAGGCCCCAGAACCCTGATTTTGGGTCCTGAGACTGGATGGTGGGTCCTGGGAGTGGAAGTTTCTGGATGAAGTGGAATGAAAGACCTCACTGCCTGTAACGGAGGTTGGCTGGCATCGGTGGAGCACTGGCAGCCAATAAAGTGGAACGACAGCCCTCCCTGCCTGGAACGTAGGCCCCAGAACCCTGATGGTGGGTCCATGGGCTGGAGTGACTGCTTCTTGATGTGGTGGAATGACAGCTCCCTGTAAGTGGAATGATGGCCCCAGAACCCTGATGGTGTCCTGGGACCAGAGTGGCAATTTCTGGATGATGTGGAATGACAGACCTCCCTGCCGATAGCATAGGCCCCAGAACCCTGTGGTGGGTCCTGGGGATGGAGTGGCTGACTGTTTCTTGATGCAGTGGAATGACAGCTCCCCATGAGCAGAATGATGGCCCCAGAACCATGACAGGGGGGCCTGGGACTAGAGTGGCAGCTTCTGGATGACGTGGATGGACAGACCCCTGTGACTAGAATGTAGACTCCAGAACCCTGACATTGCATCCTGGGGCTGGAGTGGCTGGCTGTTTCTTGATGCGGTGGAATGATGGCTCCCCATGATCAGAACGATGGCCCCAGAACCCTTATGGGAGGGGGGGCTGGAACTAGAGTGGCAGCTTCTGGATGACATGGAACAACAGCCCTCCATGCCTATAACATAGGCCCAAGAAACCTGATGGTGGGTCCTGGGGCTGGAGTGGCTGGCTGCTTTTTGATGTGGTGGAATGACAACTCCCCATGAGCGGAATGATGGCCCCAGAACTCTGATGGTGGGCCCTGGGACTACAGTGGCAGCTTCTGGATGAAGTGGAATGACACCCCTCCCTACCTGGAATGTAGGTGCCAGAACCCTGACGGTGGGTCCTGGGGCTGGAGTAGCTGGTTCTTGATGTAGTGCAATGACAGCTCCCTGTGAACAGAATGACTTCCCCAGAACCCTGATGGTGGGTCCTGGAGCTGGAGTGGCTGGCTGTTTCTTGATGTGGTGGAATGATGGCTCCTCATGAGTGGAATGATGGCCCCAGAACCCTCATGGTGGGTCCTGGGACTAGAGTGGCATCTTCTGGATGATGTGGAATGACAGCCATCCCTGCCTGGAACGTAGACTGACTGACGTCGGTGGAGCATTGGCAGACAGTGAAGTGGAATGACAGCCTTCCCTGTCTGGAAAGTAGGCCCCAGAACCCTGATGGTGGGTCCTGGGGCAGGAGTGGCTGCTTCTTGATGTGGTGAAATGATGGCTCCCTGTGAGCTGAATGACGGCCCCAGAATCCTGATGGTGGGTCCTGGGACTAGAGTGGCAGCTTCTGGATGAAATAGAATGACAGTCCTCCCTGCCTGGAATGATGGTCCCTGAACCCTGACGGTGGGTCCTGGGACAGTAGTGGCAGCTTCTGGATGAAGTGGATGGACAGCCTTCCCTGCCTATAATGTAGGCCTCACAACCCTGATGGTGGGTCCTGCAGTTGGAGTGGTTGGTACCCCTACTTGTTCAGGCATTGCAGGCTGGCTAGCATTAGTGAAGCAGTGGCAGAAGCCTGGCCAGGGATTGGTGGCTGGGACCCCTCCTCAGCCAGGCATTGCAGGCTGCTAGGCATTAGTGCAACAGCGACAGAGGCCCGGCCAGGGCTTGGTGGCTGGCACCTCGACTTTGCTGGGACCTCTACAGCTCTGCACCTCTGCAGAGCTGCACCTCTACTTGGTTGGCACCTCTACAGCTCTGGTGGTAGCAAAGTTTAGACCCAGAAGGAGTGTGATCTTCTGAAATAAGATACATGATTACGCCTAGAATGCAGCAGGATGATGAGTAAAGTCCATGTACCTAGTGAATGCCAGCACAGGGAATTGTAACCCATGAGAAGATTGTGATATCTACACAGCATTGATCCACCAGTATGGTTTCTACAAAATATCTAAGGAGCATTCAATAGCAACAGTACAAGCCGCTGAAGAAGGGGGGCTGCTCCCCCCAAAATGCATCTGGTGAAGTTTGGATGCTTTGAGAAAGCAGGACAATTGAAAGAACATTTTGCATCATTCTGACCTTTTTGGGTCAGCTACATTGTATTTTATTTATCATTGTGAACACAGTTGAGATATTTGTATTCATTTTATTGTACTGCCCAGGTGGGCAGCTGTATATGCTTATATTTGGGGTTGTCCCAAACTGGATTTTCACATATATATGTTTTTATACATAAAGACTTTTCTTTTGAATTAATTGTGGTGGTTGCTCAATCATTTGTAGCTTTTGCCCCTTTTCCCCTGCTTGGTGGCTGGCACCTCTACTTGGCCAGGCGTTGCCGGCTGGCATCGTACTCGACAGAGCTCAACAAACTCTACTGCAAATTGGGCAAGCCTTGCCCAGTGGTGAATCTCATGGACACCCAGCCCCCGCCTGCCGGTGCACTCATCCAAGCTATGCCAGTCTACAAGAGTGAGGAGAAAATGACTGACATGCAGTACCAGCATCAGCAGCAGACATTGGATTTCCCGGGCACAGAACCCGTGGCACAGCAGAGGCAGCAGAAGAGGACATTGGATTGCTGGGGCACAGAACCCATGGCACAGCAGAGTCAGCATTGACAGCAGTAGCAGACATTGAATTGCCCGGGCACAGAACCCATGGCACAGACAGCAGAGGTAGCATTGGCGGCAGTAGCAGACATTGGATTGCCCAGGCACAGAACCCATGGCACAGAAGAGGCAGAAGAAGTGGACGTTGGATTGCCAGGGCACAGAACCCATGGCACAGCAGAGGCAGCAGAAGTGGACATTGGACTGCACAGTACCCTGCACAGGGATCACATTAATACTGGGGGTCGGGGACACTGGTGGTCCTGGAGGAACATCCGACACCGAAGCACCTGCACCTGCTCCTGCAGTCGCAGCAGAGACAGCCACAGCCTCCTGGAAGGCAGGCCTTCCAGTGCCCTGCATGGCAGTGGAGGATGCTGCCAGGAGGCACCGCTGAACCACACCCCTAATGCCACTGCTGGAAACCTCTGAAGCCTGACTGCCAAAATCAGGCCTGTGCAGTTTGGGGCGTAGTGATGGGCTCTGGCTGCTGCTGATGCCTGCCACTCCACTGGCACGACCCTGCTACCTCTGCCTCATGCCCCATTGCCTGCCTTACGGGCAACAGACCGGCCTCTCCTGCTTCCCTTCTCAATTTTTCCTTTACAAATTATGCAGAGGAAGATTTTTTATATATATAATCAAAATTTGAATATTATATATCTACTACACTAACTCTAACTGCTATTAACTATTCTAAAGCCTATGGAACTAAATGGAATATTATTGAATATCTACAAAGACCTAGTCCTACAAACACACGATAAAGTATTAAAACTGAATCACTACACACTATCTCTATCTATCTCTATCACTAAACTAACTCCTACAACTATCTATCTATGATCTCTCTCTCTCTCTCTCCCTCTCTCTGTAACACACACACACACACACATGGATGGGGGGGTACAGACAGCTCACAACAAACAACAAAGGGAGGGGTACAAAACTGAAATGAAACCTAAATCAATCTAATCCTACTCTAAATAAATCCAAAAATGGGGGAAGGGAATCAGGGATGGAATATATAGAGGGAGGAGGGAAGGATTCAATGGAGGGTAGGGAGGGGTAAAAAATAAAAATAACACCTAAATCTATCTTATCTAATCTAAATAAATGCAACTATGAAGGAAATGGGTGGAAATGGGTGAGGCAATGGAAATAGGAGAAGGATGGCAATGGATTGGGAGGAACACAAACTGCTGGGAGAGGGAGAGTTCTGAAAACGCCTGCTGTCAAGATCAGTGGCTAGCTCAGAATGATAAGGAAGGGGCGGATGACAATTACATTTGTTACTTGCTGCGCCTGCCTTCCCACAAGCCCCATTGGCTCTGAGCAGCCTAGCCCGTGGCCAATGCCAAGCCAGTGGTCTGAGGAAAAGAGGGATGGTGATTGAGCAGGCTGGCTGCTAAGTCCAAGCTTCTCTCCACCCCTGGAGCCAGGAAGTCTGCTCCTCAGCTGCCCCCCACCCCTTCCTGGGCTTGCCAGCCAGATTTATCCCTCCTGAATGCCGCCGAACTCAGTTGAACGTGGCCGAACTGTTCGGGGCTTTGGACGTTCGGTTTGGCCATTCAGTTCGGCCGTCTGAATTAGCTGAATCCGGTCCGAACTCCCAACGTCTGAACTGTGTTCGCACGTCCCTAGTAAAAATACCTACTACCACTTTCATTGGTGGAGATCAGGGCCAGCTCTGGCTCTTCTGGGGCTTTCCTTTGAGCCTCCTGCTGTTGCTCCCTGGTGACTGCCCAGATGCCCCTCTTGATCCCGTTCTTGCTGGCTTACGGGATCCTCCGCTCCACCGCTACCATTTGCCTTCCACACCTCGGTGTCTCTGTAGCTTTCCTGGGCTCTTGACCACCAGCTCCCAGCTCCTCAGGCCCGCTGCATTCTCAGTGAACTCCTGCCGCTGGCCCCAAGCCCACCATCCACCCCACAGGTGTGTCTTGCACACACACACACACTTGTGTCCATTGTTACCTGGTCCCCCTGCTCACCTTGGAATGGATGGCCCTACTTAAAGGGTTCGTGACACTCTCCCTAGCTATGCTCTTAAATGAGAAGGGTTGCCCCTCTGACCAGTAATCACCCTGCTACATGGAGATCTTCCATAACTGGAGCGTGGGCGTTATGTCAGATGTTTGACACTCTTCACAGACGATTGAGCATATTTCAAATCATGACTTAAAAAACAGAGTTAAATCACTAAAAGGAACTTCCATGTATCCACCAGCAGGATGGCTGGCAGTCTTTACAGTCTCAATAGCCCATTTATTACCCAGGGATCATGTGCCCAAGGATCCAGTAATGGGGATGTTGTCAAATAGTTGTAACTGAACAGTAGTAAGCAGGGGGATGTGGTTTGAAGCAAAGTCTTTCTAGTGTCTGCAGAAAACTCAAGAAGTCTGAGTATACAATTGTAGCAGGTCCCCACTTTACCCTGGATAAGTGTCATCAGAATCAGACCCAAAGTATAATGTCACTAAAGGCTTCACTTTGACAGTTTATTTATACTTAAGTACACAGTTCCAGACCAGGCACCAAGCCTCTAGCCAGTAAAAGTCCATATGCTACGGCCAAGCCTAACCACAACCATAGTCCAAGGGTAGCTTTGTGGCAAATCACTTTCCTTGCTCCTCACATCTGGCTTCTCACTTCAAGGCCTTCTGGGTCAACATCCATCCAGGCAGCTGCTGACAGAGATGTGCACTTCATGACAGTCAGGAGCAGACTGCCTCTTGCTTCCTGGCTGTCTCCACTTTATAGTTCAAGCCCCGCCCACCAGCTTCCACTTCCTGTTGGTGGCCATCTTAGGTGCTTCTCATGCCTCTCTGAAAGGTATAGTAACCTTATTGTGACACCAGTCTGCCACACAGCTCCCCCTTCAGATGAGACGGACTTATTGCAAATAAGCATTTCTTTTACCTTCTCCAAACATTTTAAAATACATCATATAATCCTCTACAAGTTCCACCCCCTGGCCTCCACATCTCCCCTTTTAGCCAGGCCCGTACCACCGAGATTAATTTGTCTGAGCTACCTGCAACTCCTATAACTGTAGATAGAGCTACCTTCAGCTCCTAACATTTCCTGCAGGGGAGGTAATCCTCCATCTTGCAATGCTTACAGTCTTTAGATGGGTTTCTTTACCAAGGAGGTAATCCTACACTTGGCTTACAATCTTGTAGGATTTCCATCAATCCCCATTTTACCCCTCATGGGATTGGGAGGCCGACCCACAACGCCTTCTGGACACTCCCCGCCGGGACCCTCAAGACCTTATCAGGTCAGTATAACAATAGATACTATTCCCTTCCCAGGGGCTACATTGCCATATTTCTCCTATCAGGGAGGAATCCTCAACCTGATGCACATACTGTCAGGTTTGCACATTGTTAAGCTTCCTTCAGCCCTTTGTTTCCCCTTAACATTGGTTAGTGCTCCTTCAGCTCCTTCTTAGTATTACTCGAGCTTCCTTCAGCTTAGGGTTTAACATTCAATACAGCTTCCTTCAGCTCATTTCAATAGCCTGCAGGCCTCCTCTACCAGACTTTACAATTTAGTACTAGAGATACCTTCAGCTCTTTAATCCTTTAACATATTATCCCCTTACTAGGGTGGGAGGCAAGCTCACCCTTCTCTCCATACTTCCCAGCCTTGGGAACCAGAGTACAGGATAGTTCCTGCATTACCATCCCATCAATTATTAACATCATTAACATCTTTCCCAGGGCTTGATGTCCAATTCAGGTTTCCTGCAACCGTTTACTATTACCATGGTAGTCTTTGCCCATGGTTCCCCTCTACCTTCAAACCCTTTACCAGAGTCTCCTTTGCCCTACAAGGTTGTTTACTTTCCTTGCGGCCATGGTTTTTGTTGACTTTTTAATTAGGTGCTTGCTTGCAAACTCCAGCTTTTCTCCTGCAGCTGTTTTATTAGCTCCTTGGAGCTTTTTAGGGCTTTTAACCAAGCCTACAGGCTGGAGTGGGTTATTAGTCCCATGCTAGAACCTTTCCTGCCTTTCAACATCAGGTAAAGCAGCCTTTCACCTTCTATGCCCTTTCTCCCAGGGTTTCACTATCTTTCCCCCTTTCTCCTACCATCCAGGAATTTAGGCTGTTTCTATGTTCTCTGTTCACAGGGTTTACATTAGGGATAGGCGAACGTGGTTTGGAAGTTCAGAGTTCAGCCCGAACTCGGCCTGTTCAGACGACTGAACCCAAACCCGAATCCGAACACGAACTGACTGAACCGAACTAGATTCCAAACGTCGAAATGACCGAACAGTTCAGTCAGTTCAGATTGCGTTCGGGTGAGTTCAGGTGGCAAAAAGTTGTCACTGGAAGGCAAAATGTGACAGGGAGGGGGAGTCAGCTGAGGATCAGACTTCCAGGTGCCAGGGGTGGAGAGGCTTGAAGTAGCAGCCAGCTTGCCCAATCACCATCCCTTTTTGCCTCAGACCACTAGCTTCGCAGTCTGTGATTGGCCACGGGCTAGGCTTCACGGAGCCAATGGGGCTTGAGGTGAGACGGGCGCAGCAAGAAACAAAACTGATTTCCTCCCCCCTTCCCAACACCTTCTGAGCTAATCACTGTTCCTGAACAGTGGGCGTTTCAGAAGGCTCCCTCTCTCCCAGCAGTTTTTGTTCCTTCCTATTCCTAATCCATTGCCATCCTCCTCCTATTTCACCCATTCAACCTATTTACCTCCATATTATCATTGATTTAGATTATATTAGATAGATTTAGGTGTTATTTTTTGTTTTTACCCCTCCCTGTGTTCCATCTTCCTCCATCCCTCACCCCTCCATTTAATCCTTTCCCTCTCCCTCTTCTTCAATCCCTGATTCCCTTCCCTTGTTTTAAGTTTTGGATTTATTTAGAGTAGGATTATTATTAGATTGATTTTCATTTCAGTTTTGTACCCTTCCCTGTGTTTTTTGTTTCCCCCTGTGTAATATTGTATAGATAGATTGATAGTTATTAGATAGATAGTTACTAGATAGATATACATAGTAGTTAGCTTAGTTATAGAGATAGAGATATAGTGTGTTTGTAGGACAAAGCTTTTGTAGTTAATTATTAGGATATTTCATTTAGTTCAATAGGTTTTAGAATAGTTAATAGCAGTTAGATTTAGTGTAGAGATAGATATATATTAAAAAAAGAAACAGTCACTCCAGCCCCAGGAGCCACTGTCAGGGATCTGGGGCTTACGTTTCTGGCAGGGAGGGCTGTGACCAATATGTATCTAGAAGCTGCCACTCTAGCCCCAGGACCCACCGTCACGGGTTTGGGGCCATCATTCCTCGCACAGAGGTGATGTCACTCCACCGCACCGAGAAACAGCCACTCCAGCCCCAGGACCCACCATAAGTGTTCTGGGGCCAAGTTACAAGCAGGGAGAGCTGTGGCCAATAACTAGAAACTGCCACTCTAGCCCCAGGACCCACCATTATGGGTTGGGCCATCATTCCTCGCATAGAGGCAATGTCATTCCACCGCATCAAGAAACAGCCACTCCATCCCCAGGACCCACCATCAGGGTTCTGGGGCCAAGTTACAGGCAGGGAGGGCTGTGACCAATACCTAGAAGCTGCCACTCTAGGCCCAGGACCCACTGTCATGGGTCTGGAGCCATCATTCCTCACACAGAGGCGATGTCATTCCACAGCATCAAGAAACAGCCACTCCATCCCCAGGACCTGCCATCATGGGTCTGGGGCCAACATTTCTCGCACAGAGGTGATGTCAGTCCACTGCAACAAGAAACAGTCACTCCAGCCCCAGGATCCACCATCAGGGTTCTGGGGCCTATGTTACTGGCAGGGAGGGCTGTGGCCAATATGTATCTAGAAGCTGCCACTCTAGCCCCAGGACCCACCATCATGGGTCTGGGGCTATCATTTCTTGCACAGAGGCGATGTCATTCCACCACACCAAGAAACAGCCACTCCAGCCCCAGGACCCACTGTCAGGATTCTGGGGCCAAGTTACAGGCAGGGAGCTCTGTGGCCAATATCTAAAAGCTGCCACTCTAGTCGCAGGACCCATAGTCATGGGTCTGGGGCCATCATTCCTCGCACAGATGCGATGTCATTCCACCACACCAAGAAACAGCCACTCCAGACCCAGGACCCACCGTCAGAGTTCTGGGGCCAAGTTACAGGCAGGGAGGGCTGTACTAGGGGGTGGATGCATGGCTTAGATCCACCCCTCTCCTTTCCTACCCCATCCTGAGCATATCCCTTGAGCCCTTCCCTGCCCTTCTCAATTACTATCTGGGCCATGGAGCTTGTACTCGTTTTCAAAGTGGCCCATGGGAGAGAAAATGTTTTCCATCCCTTTACTATATGATGTTTTCTTTCCAACGGTTGATGTTTTGTTAATGGCAAATGTACTGCCAATCCCATTTTGCCTACTGGTAGGATTAGAGATGAAGATCACCTGGGATAATTCCATGTCTGCCTGCTACCCCAACATTAACCCAGAATGAGAATTAACTATAACTTTCTGGAATAGTGTAAAAACTATTCGGATTGCCTCCATCATGACAGAAATCTGCATTGGGTAGAAATTGATATATTAGTCTTAGTTCATGACAGCCATTAATGTCCTCATTAGTAACTTGCTAGAGTTTGTAAATATTTTAAATATTCTTACACTAAAAAAAGATTGCTAAAGGGCAAGGTGGGCAAGAGGAAAATCACTTTCTTCTAAATTTTGATTGTGGTCTTAGTTTAAGTTTGGGAACGAATACAAATTAAAAGTTTTCATATAATAACAGAAACAAAAACAAATTCATTATAGACTTCAGGGATAGAGAAAAAGTTAACTTAATGTTTTTATGTCCTCCTTTATTTATGCAACACCACCACATAACCTGCAGCTATATATTACTGCTCTCAGTTTGTGTGCACCAACGAACGTTTGCAGGATAATTTAATTTTATAACATATCATTAGCACAGATATCTCACAACTAACAGCAGTTATAGCAAAACACAGTGTTTTAAAATGTTACTGTCAGAATTCAGAGTGGATGGGAACAGATGTCCATGGGCTGGATCCTTTTTGTACTCACACTAAATAGTACATTACTCTGCAAAACACTTCTTTACAAATCAAAGGGGTTGGAGAAAAATGTATTATACATCATGAGTAAAGGTTACAGAAGGTCTTAAAAGAGGTGAGGTGTTGTTGTTTTTTATATAGGTTGGGTCAGCTTACCCTCTGCAGGTTCACTATGCAAGGTGCCCAGCTGGCATTCCTCTAGACCATATAATGAGACCAGTGCAAATATTTATTTATTTTATAAGTTTATATATCACCCCTCCTGCACTCAGGCAGCTTGGGGCAGTTCACATCATCATAAAAATACATTAAAAACATAAATAAAATGATACAAGTTTATAAGTAAACAGTAAAAGTCAAAAGTGAGAACTCAGACTTTGGTACACAAAACAGGAGTTTATTAACTGTAGTGCCAGCTCCTCTGAATATACCAGTCATACCAGCTACCCAGAATTACATCAAATCAGAGTATATATAGATTTAACCAAATGCCATATACACATGTGACATGTGCATAAATACATATTCAGTTATTACTGTTTAGAAATGACTGATGAGCTAATTACATGAGTGTTAAACTATATTATTGGTTAATGGTCAATTATATCTTTCTTTCTTTCTTTCTTTCTTTCTTTCTTTCTTTCTTTAAATTCATTTTTATCCCACCCCCTTGCTAAAATGGTGACTCAAGGCAGCTAACAATTTAAAACAATATAAAACAATTATAAAATCCATAAATACTTAAAACATAAGCTAACCCACAAGCCCAGGTCTGTACATACATAGTTACCCACCCCAAAAAACCATCTAACCCATTCACCCATCCCTCCCAACGAACGCCTGGTGGAAAACAACGATGGAGCAGCCTCCGAGAACGCCCTGCTGTCAGTCCGGACCTGACGATAATGCGGGACATCCAAGACGGCACTCTTGGATGACTGCAGGGGCCACCCAGGGAGTGAGGCGGTCCCTCAGGTAAGCTAGACCCAGGTCATTTAGTGCTTTCAGGATCAAAACAAGCACCTTGAATTGGTCCTGGAAGACAACAGGCAGGCAATGTAATGCTTGGAGCACCAGTTTAATATGCTCCCTGCGACCTGTCCCAGTAAGCAGGCGGGCCTCCGCATTTTGCACCAGCTGCAATTTACAGACTATCACCATGGCTAGTCCCACGTAGAGTGCATTACAGTAGTCCAGTCTCAGGTGACAAATGCATGGATGACAGTGGTAAGATCGGAGTCCGAAACATATGGGTGGAACCTCTTCACCAGATGTAATTGTCAAAAGGTGCCCCTGACCACAGCTGACACCTGCAAATCCAGGTGCAGCTTCAATCCAGGAGCACCGCCAGGCTTGGCACATAGGAAAACAATGGAGAACAGACCCACACCCCAATAACCGGAGTTTCCCCCTCCTCCAGTTCACCGACCCTGCCCACTAGCGTCATCTCTGTCTTGTTGGGATTGAGTTTCAATCAGCTTGACCTCATCCAATCTCCACAGCACCCTAACACTGGGACAGCAATGAGACTGCAGGACCTGGGTCAGTTGAAAAAGAAAAAGAAAGCAGTCACTGCACACAACCTCCTCAAGTGGCTGTATATACACATTGAATAAGATCAGGGATGGAATGGAACCCTGTGGGAACCCACATGAGAGGCCCCCAGGGGACAATGTACAGACCCCTTGTACCACCCGCTGAGATCTAACTTCCAGGTAAGAACAGAACCACTGTAAAATAGTACCATCAACACCAACCTGGTCCCACAGGTGAGTCACCAACATCTTGTGATTCACGGTATCAAAACCCACTGACAGATCCAGTCGAACGAGAAAGGTCATCTGACCCCTGTCCAGCTCCACAGGAGGTCATCAACCAAGGCCACAAGAGAAGTCTCTGTGACATAACCTGGGTGAAAGCCAGACTGTGCAGGATCAAGAAAAGTCAGGTATGATCTATATACGCCTGCAGCTGACAGGTCACCACCTGTTCAATAACCTTCCCTAAAATGAGAAGGTTAGTGACCAGCTGGAAATTCGCTGTGGCACCAATGTCAAGTGATGGTTTCTTGAGAAGTGGCCGGACCACAGTCTCCTTAAGGCAGTTTGGTACCCTACACTCCCGATGGGAGGCATTGATCACCCCTGCCAGCCCTAGCCCAAACGTCTCTCTGTTGGCCTTCACCAACCAGGATGGGCAAGGATTTAATTCACAAGTTGTAAACCAAACAGACCCCTCAGTACATCCACTGCCTCAGTAGGTGACACTGATTTTAATTCATAGCACAATCTCAGACCAGACAGGGCATTACAAACCTCTGGCTCTGCCACTGTCTCCAAAATGGTGGAGTCGAAGTCATGCTCAATGTGAGTAATTTTGTCCAAAAAATATGCCAAAAACATGTCACAATGGGTTTTGGATGTTTCCAGTTCCAAACAGAGAAAGGTTGGACTGGCCAGACCCCTCACCACCCAGAGCAGCTCCACTGTACATGAATGACAAGATGCTATGAGGGCAGCAAAGAACCGTTTCTTCTCTGCCCACACAGCCACGGCATAGGCCATCAAAAATGTTCTATGTCTCAATTGATCATCTTGTGTATAAGTACAGTGCCACCGTCATTCCAACCACATCCCCTCACGTGTCAACCGATCCAGGTTGTCCGTAAACCACAGAGACCTGCAGTGGCAAAATGATGGGAGTGGATGCCTAGGAGCCACCTGATCAATGGTCAGCCAATCATTTGAAAAGGTCATAAGTTCATCGATGGAGCGGCCATTGAGTTCTACAGGCAAATCCTCCAGAGCATTTCAGAACCCATCTGGTTCCATAATTCTCCAGGGGAAGACCATCCTAATCAGTCCCTCACCCAAGAAGTCAGGTAGGCACACTGGGATGCATCCTGCAGGAGTTAATGGTTCAACCACGGCAAGGGCAACACACAAACCCTCTATCATCGGACCCCCCCACCTCAAGGTCAGTGCAGAATATCAGATCCAGAGTATGCCCCCCTCATGCGTCAGTCCCACTACCACCTAGGACAGACCCATGGTTGCTGTTGCCCAACAGCTGGGATTCCAGAGACCAGAGTAAACAAACAGTGAGACACAGTATACCTGATTTGTAGGGGTTTGCATGTCATTTTTGTTATTACCATAACGATAATGAAAATTGTCATTTTCATTATTGTTATTGCAGTAACAAAAACAACAAATAATAATAATGAAAATAGAAATGAAAATGACATTTTGTTTTTTAAATAAAGGGGGGAAATTGAAAAATGTATTTCTGTCTATAACCTTTCTGTTTCTTATTAAATTCTGATGAAACCCAGGGAGATTCTAACCCCAATGGAGGGCACTATGTGTACCACTTTTTGAAATGATTAGTTAAAGGGAACTAATTTAGAAGCAACTGAACTTTGTGATTTTAAGAAAAACTCCATACACATTCATGACTACAACTTCTTTATCTTCCATCCAATGTACATGAAACCTAGAAATTTTATGTTCCTCCATGAGCTTAACACTTCTGCAAATTTTCAGAAAGAATGTATAAAAGATCCTGATGGTATAAGACATTAACTTGACACTACATTTCCAGATGTAACATTTATACATTCCATACTGTTTAAAGGATATTTGGCAGGAATGTATCACATACCTTCCCTGTCATCTCTGCCAAACTACAGGACAATTTGAAAAAAGGACTCAATTTTATAAGCAATTGAAGTTGTCCCTTTGAAGACCATTATTCAATTAAATAGCAGCACATGCAGTGCCAGTCAGAGGCAGGCACCTGGCATGACAGGGAGAGAGAGAATGTAGGAGGGAGGATGTGGAGCAACCCAAAAGACTGACAGACATGTCCACTGGCCAATTACTGCATGCTTCTAGCTTTACAGGACCAATTGGTAATGGCTTCGAGGCGGGCATAGGGGGTGGCCCTCAGGCTGGCATAGAAGGGAAATAACTGGGACTTTGGGGATTGCATCCCAGAAATCAGGAGACATAGTTTACACATCCAGGCTGGCCAGTTATCATCACAACCACATCCTGCAGCACTGTGACAGAGGACATCAGAGAATCTCTATTGGCTCTTTCCTAA
>QEPC01007878.1:666032-688062 GCA_003113815.1 Sphenodon punctatus | reverse complement strand
TTCTTCTTCCCCGCAGGCGGTGTCCCGCGGGGATGGAGCAGCGGCGGCGGCAGCCTCAACGGGGCGGATGTCGGCGGCGGCGGCGGCAGCAGCGAGGCAGGCAAGCCCCCCCCCGCAGCAGCAACAGGCAGGTGAGTGGGCGAGCCAGGTGTTCCCCCCCGCAAGCTTATAAGATGTTACAGTCAGACATACATGTATATGTTATTTGATTATACCACCAGGATCCTTTATCCAATACTTATCAAAGTTGGCAGAGATAGTAAATATGGGAAGGGTTATAAACTTGCCAAGTTTCATCTAAATTAAATGTTAGGCAAAGATGTTACACCTAGGAATATATATGAAGATTTTTGCAAAATAAAATAATTTAACAGCTTCTAAAATTGGATTCCTTTATCCAATCTTTTTGGAATTTGGGATGCATAATGCCATCCATTGGAGATATAGTCTCTCCACATTTCAGCCAAATATAGTGAAAAACAAAACAGTTGCAGCTGAAAATGTTTTTTCCATTGAAACCAATGGAAAACAAAAACGACAATTTGATATTTATGAAAATGACGACAAATTTAAATAACGAAAACAAAAAACAAAAATGACATGGGCCCCTGGTGCACACCTCTACTGATTTCTGATTGTCTTTTTTGACTTTAATGCAACATAGACCAAAATCATGAAATACAATGATACTTCCCAGACTCAGTTTCTCGCCCTGTAAGCAGTGTGGAGGGGAAGTGCTGTCAGAACCATCAATAGATGGCCAGTCCATCAGCAGGTCCTCCTGGGTCAAGATGGAGTGGAATGCACCAAGTTCTCTGAACCTTCTATTTTTATACCTTTACTTTATACAACGTGTAGGGATGTGCGAACGTGGTTTGGATGTTCGGAGTTCGGGCCGATCTCGGCTTGTTCAGACAGCCAAACAGAACGTCTGAACTGAACGTTCAAATGCCTGAACAGTTCAGAAAAGTTCGGATGAGTTCGGGGGCAGGGAAAACGTGACTTTGGGTGGGAAAAATGTGTCTGGAAGGGGGAGGCAGCTAAGGAGCAGACTTCCTGGCACCAGGGGTGGAGACCATGGGTGGTTTCAGGGCCAAATGATACCAATACTGGGGGGAAAAAATGATTTTGGTATCAGTATTGACAGCAATATTTTCAGATGTTCGGCCGAACCAAACTCCGCCAGACTGAACAAGCGAACCTGAACCGAACAACCGAATGTCTGAATATCCGAACCGCGTTCTGTTCACACATCCCTAATAACTTTTTGTTTTGCAACTAACAATGAACAGTCCAGGTGTTTTCCATCAAAACACTGGTTTTCTCTGGGTTCTCACATATGTTTCAGTCATTAAAATGATTGACAACACTCTTGATAATAAAAACTATCTTGCTATATAAGTTAAATTGATATATGAGTGGGCAGAATGATACTCTTGGCACTGATACTATGCAAACAGCATTTATGGATAGGCAAGAAACCATGTTATCCCCAGTACTATATGCTAAACCTTGATTAATAAAGCATGTGGACTTTCCGATGCTTTCTGCTTTTTCACTGAACATTTTTGCAATACCTTGCCTTGGTCAAGGTCTGTTGTTTTGCTTCAGGCAGAGCTTGCTTTTTGCTCTAAGGAAGGTCAACTTGGGTTTGTAAACTTTCTCTTAGCTATAATAAGGACTCATGTCAAGGCTAGAGCATGGGTCCAGGTAGGCCTACGCCAACAGTTTCCATGGCAGCCATGAATTCCTGCTCCATGCCATGCAATCCAACCTCGGCATGGATATTGAAGTCCCCAAGACAATAAGTCTAGGAGGCCTCAAGACCAAGTTTAAGACCAGAGTGGCTAGAACAGTCAGGGATGCTGCCATGCAGTGGAGTGAACAGTACGCCCTGAAGGACGGGGTGGTGGGGTGGGCCTCCTTCTTGCTAAATCCTGTCAGTTCCAACCAATTTCTCCTCCTCCCTCTCTCTCCTTCCATACTTTTGAGGCTCACCCCATGTGCCTCTACTCCCCCCTCCATCTACGTGTTGCTGTCATCTACCGTCCCCCTGGTCCTCTCTCTTCCTTTCTTTCTGACTTTGAGTCCTGGCTCACTTTCTTCCTCTCTGTTGATATCCCCACTCTCATCCTTGGTGACTTCAACATTCATGTTGATGACCCATCTCAGCCCTCAGTCTCTCGCTTCCTCTCCCTAGCCTCCTCCTTCAACCTCCACCTTTGGACCAACTCCCCCACCCATACTAATGGCCATTCTCTTGATCTTGTCCTCTCTAGAAACTGCTCTGTCGCTGATCTCTCCTTCGATCCTCATCCTATATCAGACCACTTCCTTGCCTCTTTCAACATTTCCCACTGTCCCCCCTCCTCTTCCCCTTCTCTACGCCCCTTCCGTGACCTTCAAGCTATTGATCCCCTGGACTTTGCCTCCTCTCTCTCTCCCCTTCTTCCTACAGTCTTCTCTTCCTCCTCCCCTGACTCCGCTGTCTCTGCTCTCAACGCCTCTCTCTCCTCCACACTTGACTCCCATGCCCCTCTCTCTTCCCGCCCTGCCTTCTCCCACAACCCCCGTCCTTGGCTCACCCCTAGTATCCGCCACCTCCGTTCTTGCACTCGTGCTGCTGAACGACTCTGGCGCAAATCCCATTCTCACGCTGACTTCCTTCACTTCAAATTCTGTCTCTCCACCCTTACTTCTGCTATCTCCCTTGCTAGACAACACTACTATGCCTCCCGCATTGAGTCCTGTTCTCGGGACCCTCGCCGCCTGTTCTCTACCTTTGACTCCCTCCTCAAGCCTCCCTGTCCTCCCCCTCCTTCTTCCCTTTCTGCTCAGGATCTTGCCTCCTTCTTCACCTCCAAGATAGACAAGATCCGCCTCGACATCGCTTCCCACTCCTCTCTTCCCACTCCCACCCCTCTCCCTCCTCCCCCTCCTTCTCTCATGTCCTCCTTCTCCCCTGCCTCCCTTAAGGAAATCTCCTCTCTGCTCTCCTCCTCCAACCCTTCCACTTGCCCCCTTGATCCCATTCCTTCCCGCCTCCTCACCTCCATTACTCCCACTGTCGCCCCTTCCTTCCTGCACATCATCAACCTCTCCCTCTCTACTGGCTCTTTCCCTTCTGCCTTCAAACATGCCACAGTCTCTCCTATTCTCAAAAAGTCCACTCTTGACCCCTCTGACCCTTCTAGCTATCGTCCTGTCTCACTCCTTCCTTTTGCTTCCAAGCTGCTTGAACGTGTTGTCTACTCCCGCTGCCTTGACTTCCTATCCTCCAACTCCTCCCTTGACCCCCTCCAATCTGGCTTCCGCCCCCTTCATTCTACTGAAACTGCTCTCGCTAAGATCACCAACGATCTTCTGGTGGCTAAATCTAAACGTCTCTATTCCATTCTTGTCCTCCTTGATCTCTCTGCTGCCTTCGATACTGTTGACCACTCACTCTTGCTGGATTCCCTTCACTCCCTTGGCTTTTGTGGCTCTGTCCATAACTGGTTCTCCTCCTACCTCTCTGACCGCTCCTTTAATGTGTCTCTCTCCAACTCCGCCTCCTCCTCCTTCCCCCTCTCAGTTGGTGTTCCTCAAGGCTCTGTTCTTGGCCCTCTCCTCTTCTCGATCTATACCTCATCCTTAGGCAAACTCATTGCCTCCCATGGCTTCCAATACCACCTCTATGCTGATGACACTCAACTCTATCTCTCTACTCCCTCTCTCTCTCCCTCTGTTCAAGCTCGTCTCATCAACTGTCTCTCTGACATCTCTACCTGGATGTCTCAACGTCAACTCAAACTCAACATGGCTAAAACTGAACTCCTTATCTTCCCCCCTCATCCTTCCTCTCCTTCCTCACTGTCAATAACTATTGATGGAGTCACCATCCTGCCTGTCCCCCAAGCCCGTAGCCTAGGCTTCATCTTTGACTCAGCCCTTTCTTTTAAACCCTACATTGACTCTGTTGCTAAATCCTGTCGCTTCTCCCTCCATAACATTGCTAAGATTCGCCCTTTTCTCTCTGTCTCGTCTGCCAAAACTCTTGTTCATGCTCTGGTCATCTCTCGCCTCGATTACTGTAACCTCCTTCTCACTGGCCTTCCCCGGTCTCACCTTTCTCCCCTCATCTCTGTCCAAAACTCTGCTGCCAGGGTCATCTACCTCGCCAGTCGCTTCGACCATGTGCAGCCCCTCCTCTCTTCGCTTCACTGGCTTCCCCTTCCTGAACGAATCCTGCACAAGCTCCTAGTCTTCACCTATAAAGCTCTTCACAACCTTGCTCCCCCCTACCTCTCTGCACTTATCGCCCTCCATACTCCAGCCCGTGCACTTCGCTCCTCCTCTGTCCCTTCTCTCACCCTTCCACGCCTTCCCTGCTCCCCTAAGCGCCTTCGTCCCTTCTCACTTGCTGCCCCCCATGCCTGGAACTCCCTCCCTGTCCACATCCGCCTTGCCCCCTCCCTTCATACCTTCAAATCTCTCCTTAAAACTCACCTCTTTCGCTCTGCTCTGTCTGACTCTTTATCCTGCTGAGCCACTATTCCTATACCTACGATCGGTTTACCCTTATCCTTGCAACATGGACCTGCCTGCTGTCATTCTCATCGTAACCAAGCCAAGTACGTGCACTTGAGACCTCGCATCTTCATGAATGTTAGACCCCTTGTCTCTCCCTCTGTTCCCCTTCCTAAGTCTCTCCCCCAGCTCCTGTCTCTCAGATTGTAAGCCCTAGGGGCAGGGACCGTGTCTATTTTATTACTTTGTAAAGTGCCAGGTACACTGCTGGCGCTATATAAATGTTTGTTAATAATAATAATAATAATACACTAGCAGAATCCCCTGTCTGTCACCGGCCAGACTCCCTAGTCTGTTACTGGCCAAATTGAACACAAGGTGGAAGCCCTCTATCCCGGACTCGGTCTGCACTGAAAACCTCTGAGTGGTCAAATCATCCCTAAAAATAATGGCTATGCCTCCCCCTGGACCCCCAGTCTGGCCCCAGTTCCCTGGAAATCCCCCCACCAGGGCATCATGGGAAGAAACCCACCCACTCCCTTATTAACCAACCATCCCCCCCTCTCACAGGGGGACCTAAACAACCCCCCTCCCCAATCATATCCACATTTGTCCTCAAAGGACAACTCCCACTATTCTCTCCACCACCATTTCACTGGGTGTGTGTGTGTGTGTGTGACTCTCCATCCACACCCCCAGAGGGGCAATCCAGTCACTCTCACCAGACTGGAAAATCCACCTCCAACCCCACTGCTCTCTCTGGCAGAGGCAACCCCCCCCTTCCCCAACCAACCTCCATTAAAAGAAAACCAACCCAACACAGAAAAATACACCCCCTTAACCCACTCACAACACCCCCAATAACCACCCCATCACAAAACAGACCAACTAAACACCCACCACATAAAATCAACCATTCACCATAATCCTCCACCAAATCCTCCCAAACCCTGCCAAGGGCCACACCCAAGGGCCCTTAAGCGTGGCCCTTCAGTGCATGGCTTGTGGCACTGCTAGGAGGCGTTCCACCTTTCTGTTTTTCTCTGGGCCACAAACACAGACTGAGGATCCCTGGTCCTGCCCCCTCTCCCTCTGCCACAGGGAGGGGGATGATCAACCAAGTTAGGGCTTAGGGATTCCTCTCACCCCTGCGCCTACCAGAAGTCCCAAGGTGGCCAGGTGAGCCAGCTACTAGTCCTTTGTGGGTGAAGGGGGCAAGCCCTCCTGGCTCCCAGGCCCTCACTGCAGGTAGGGAAGCAGTGGTTGTGCGGTGTCCAGGAGACAATTCATAACTAGTTGACATTTGAGAAGACAAAGCCCATTTACTAGTCCCTCCAAACCCCTTCTTTGGAATGTATGGATTATCAGATCCCAACTTTAGGCCTCTCCTTACTGGGGTACTACGTGTAACACCCAAACTTCTCAATCCTCTAGACCCATCTCTGGCACTACTTTATTTCCCAGAACCTAAGCAGGATGTACCATCCTGTGGTTGTACGTTTGAGTCAGCTCAACTCCCAAGGCTGGTCAGAAATTCTAATACAAGTTCTATTATATCATTACATTAATAAAGAGCCCATATAGCCAATCACAATTAACAAAGATATCAAATACATATTAACTTGATTTTTGTGGTTATTAACATATATAATCTTTATTTTTATATAGCTCTCCCCCCCAATGACACTCAGAGTGCTTTACATTTAACACAATTTTTAATCCTCATAACAACCCTGTGAGTTAGGTTAGGCTGAGAGAATATAGTCACTGGCCCAAGGTCACCTAGTGAGTTTCTGGCTAAGGCGAGATTTGAACCGAAGTCCCCCCAGTCCAAGTATTGCACACTTAGCTATTGTACCACACTGGTCCCATCAGTAGCCATGGTAACCAATCCATCTTGTCATCTTTTCCTTGTGCAGACCTGGTTTCTCCCAGTACCATTGTTTACTTTTACATATCAGGAGCCCCAGGCCTCATTCTGCTCCTGTTACAAAGAATTTCTGTTTTTTCCCAGCATTCTTGGCAAACCTATGTTAACTGTGCTGAACAACCATATTTGATATTACAGGTCTATATGTCTTGTGTTGTGACATTATGCCCATTGTGTGTATGCATGCATCCATGGTGCCTGCCTATACATAGCCACCTCCAACAAGGAGTGGCTACTAACACCTAGTGCAAGGACAGATGCTAAAATGTTGCAAGCATTAGGGAAATAAATCAGTTTTTGAGATACATGTTAAAATGAGATGAGGAAGTAGTGATGCATAATGAATCAGGTGGAGTTTTTCAGATAACCAACCAAGAAGGAGAGTTGGGGCAGAGAAGAGGACATGGGGCCATGGAAAGATATTATTTTCTTTGTAATGTCTAGAGTTCCCAGGTCTGCAAAAAGGTTCTCTGGGCTCTGGAAAAGACAAGGACTATAAATGTGTTCCATTTGTTGCAGAGTAATAACTGATTCACAATCAGTAAGGACAAATGCAACTGAAGGTTTAAAACAGAACTTTACATAAGTTTTCTCAGGCACAGATTCTTAGTTACATCTAGCTAGTAGTAAGACAAAATGGAGACTGAGACAATGAGAGAGAAGGGAAGAAGGAGTGGTTACACAAAGGAATTCAACTGAAAAACCCCATCTCCCTTCCATGTACACATAAACTTAGCAGCTCCATCTGGTGACTCTATAGTCAATTACTATTCTTAATTCAGTAACTTTAACTTATGGATGTTGCATATGCCAACACCATTCAGGGCCAGCCCTAGGGTTTGTGGGGCCATGTGCGAAGTCTTGGTGTGGGGCCTAATTTGCATACTTACGCCCCACCCATTTATACAAATACGTAAATGTGCATATTTTGCATAAATGCCCATCATGTCTACACACATGCCTTGGGCCCTTTTTAGTCCCAGCACGTTTTACCCCTTAGTTCCCCACACATAGCACCCACTTGCCACTTATCTCACAGATCCATCCACCCCCTTGCTTAAATCACCCCCAACATGCCAAAGACCCCCTCATGTAGTCCCCTCTCCCAGTTTCCCCTCCTGCCAATACAGGGAGGGAACAGGAGGAGATGGAGGGCAGGGCATTATAGATTTTTTGCAAGAATTTGGCAGTAATAGTCAAAACAAATGAAAATAATCAAGCAAAAGTGTTCATATATAGTAATAACAGAACAAATGTCTTTTTCAACAAGACATTTAGGACACAGAGAGGACTTCTGTACATTTATAGTTAGTCCCAGCTTTACGCATAGATCTACAGTGAAGCGAAGGTTGGCATTTAAGGTGTCTGGGGTATTAGTAAACAAATAATCATTTGGGTAGGGGGAAATGTCAATGCCCTGCTTACAAAGGAAAGCTATGACTGGGGTCATAACCTTAGTAAAGACCCTAGGGGCCAAGGAGAGTCCAAATGGTAATGAACAAAACTGAAAATGCATGGAGTCATGGGTGAAACTGAAGAATTTTCTACAGGAGGTATGCAATCTAACATGAAAATAAGCATCTTTTAGATCAATAACTGCATACCATTGACCCTGCTTCAGGTGGGTTCTTAACCATCCCAAATTGTTCTTAAATTAAATCTGGTGCCAGATAGTGATTTGAAACAATTGACTAAAAGATCATATGATTCCAAATGGAGGAGATTCTTCTATTGGTTATCTGGGAGATCCATCTCAGTAGATCAGGTAACCGTGCCACTAGTCCATCAATATTTGTTGGACCTGGCTGAGAAGGGCCTTGCACACTCTTTTATAAGAGTGCATCTCTCAGCAATAGCCCAGCATGTTGCCCTCCCAAATTCCCAATCCCTTTTTGGTCACCCTCTGGTAAAAAAGTTTCTTAAGGGACTAATTAATTTGTTTCCCCAAACACCCTGTTTCTCAGTGGGTTCTGAACCTTATTCTAGATCAACTGACAAAACACCCTTTCAAACCTGCAGAACAATCTGACCTGTTCCACTGGTCTCTGAAGACTGCCTTTTTGGTTGCCATCACGTCCCTTAGGCAGGTGAGTGAACTCGCCGCTATATCTATCAAGGAGCCTTACTTCTCAGTCTTCCCAGAGACAATAGAGATCTCTCTCCATCCATCGTTTATCCCTAAAATGGTGTCCAGATTTCATATGGCACAAAAAAATTGTCCTCCCAGTATTCCTCCCTCCACCTCATGAGTCAGAAAAGTTAGCCAGATTTCACACTTTGGGCGTTAAGAGAGCAGTCCTGCTCTATTTAGACAAGACCCAGCATTGCAGATGGACTGACAATTTATTCCTCTCCCCTTCCCTTCCCAAGTTAGGGCAAAAAGTTTCATTCCAAACTATCTCAAAATGATTAGTGCATTTGATCTCCTTTGCCTATGAGAAGGTAGGAAGTCCACCCCCACCTTATTTAAAGGCTCATTTGCTCAGAGGTCTGGGTGCTTCTACAGCAGCATTTTGCAACATCTCTCCTTTTGAGAACTGCAGGGCTGCAACCTGGAGTTCCCCACATACATTCACTAAGCATTATGCTTTACATTTCAATTCTGAATCTGACACCTCTCTGGGAGTATCTATATAGAATTCTGTAATTAAGACTTAATAATCTATTTTACTTACAACGGTGTTACTTACAACGGTTTTGTCATTTAAAAAAAGAGGATTTTTTAAACTAAGTTAACAGAATAAACTTACACACTTTTTGCTTGCAGAGGTATGTTGTTTTTATTCTATAAGAAAATTCTGCCACCGCTTTGATCTAGGCTTGGTACTCTCCCATTTGTGAGAATGGGAGGAGCCACTCGAAGAAGAACAGAAGGTTGCTACCTTGTAAACAAGGTTCTTCAAGATGGCTCCAAACATTCTCACAAATACCCACCCTGCCGACCCCGCAAGGATTTTTCTTCCTGCACCCTCAGGGTTGGAAAGAACTGTTGGGTTTGGGTGGGAAGGTACCTTATATACTGTGGGGGCTCAAGACCATCACGTGATTTTTTCAAACTAGTGAGCTTGGTATCTGCCAATAAGAGAAGGGTGCACAAGCGCAAACCCATTTGTTGTGAGACTGTTAGGAGCCATCTCAAAGAACCTTGTTTACAAGGTAGCAACCTTCCATTCCAAATCCTGGCTCGCTGGGCTGGGGCATACGGGGCCAGCGGCAAGTGGAGAGGTGGGGGGGAGGAAGGGGAGAGACTTTCTTCCCCTCCCTCTCAACCCCCCCCTCCACTTCAGAACTACAGCTTAGCTGAGCTCAGCTGATTCTGCTAGGACTAGCAGCTCCAAAAGCAGGGGCAAGGCCAGCCTGGTTTTGAATTCAAGCGAGCGCCGGCGGAGCAACAGACCAGGATCCAGGAGTGGGACGCCAGATCCTGTGGGGCCATGTGCGACCGCACATGTAGCATATGCCTGGGGCCGGCCCTGGTTCCATTACTGTTTGCTTCCCCTCCTCCATCCCCTTACCAATTCAGACACTCATCCATCTCCATGATCTCCTCCCTATCTATACTCCATACTCATGCTCCTTGTCTTCCAACTCAATCTCTTCTGCTCTCCATTAGGGATGAGCGAACGCAGTTTGGAAGTTCAGAGTTCGGATCGAACTCGACCAGTTCAGTCAACCAAACCGAACTTCCGAACCAAACTCAGTTTTTGAACCGAACTGACCTGAATTTCTGAACTCGGCTCTGTTTGCCCATCCCTAAAAGATAATATTGCATTTAGTTCAATGTGGTTTGAATTTCCAAACTTTGTTCGGAAGTTCGGAGTTTGGACAGAACTCGAATATTTCAGTCGACCAAACCAAACTTCCGAACCGAATTTCCGAACTGAACCTAATTTCTGAACTCAGTTCTGTTCACCCATCCCTACTCTCCATATTGACTTGGACACAAAAATGTGGGGCTCAACTGCTAATTATTCTCTCTGTGTGTAACATGCAACCAGACTTGCTAAAGACATTTATATAGTGGTTAGCTTATTCACTCACTCTCACACACAATTGTAGTAGGTGAGGTTGACTCCTTGGAGGCAGCTGGATCAGCTCCAGCAGGAGCCCAGGTGACAGAAGATTAGCAAAGCTGGTACCGGGAGTGACAGTGCCTGAAGGCCCCAGCAGCGTATGAATGCACACTTTGTGGTGTGCATTCACACATGTTGATTCTGATGGTGATTATATCCAAAAGCAGGGCATTGTCCCTCTTGGTGTAACCAGGAGATTTTCCCAGCAAAAGTGGAGCAGTCCAGCCTAAGATCAGTCTTCGAAATATGTATTTCCAATAAGGTATTTTCAAATACTATTCTGAAATGCCCCTGTTTACATTTTTTTTATCCACTAGTAAGTGATTTGTTCTTTAACTGAATCAAAGTCTAATTTCTGCCAGCTCTAGTGAGAGTACTGATTGACTGATATTATTATAAAATCTACACTGGTATTAATTGGACTGCTGTATGGTCCCTGGAGGGGCTTCCATTTGTGTGATAATTCTAGGAAGAAATGCAGTTTGATGTATATTTATTGAGACAGGAAGATCAGAGACTTAGCCAGAAGGAGAGAACAGCAGGATTTCCTACACTATTCTTTTAGATATCAATATATTAGCTAAAAATCCCAACCCCCCAAAGCACTTACCTACCCAGGTGTTTAAATATCTAGCTGTTTCTTGTGTTTCTGGCTGCAGCTCTAATCTCTCTCAACCCACCTCAACAGCCTGACAAGATGGCTGCTTCCTACTTCATTATTGCACCAGGGTATCATGCTTTAAAAGGCATTTGAAAATACAAGTCTGCATTCATGAATGATGGGAACGCCACTAAAATCAATCAAATCGCACCAGCAGAAACCTTGGTTCATTATTTAGAATTTAATGCCTTTGTTCAATTCTGAATCCAAGGAAGTTGGGGCCCCATGCCAAATGGTGGTACTGACACCTGCTAATGTAAGAATGTTTGATGGACATACACTGATAGACCCACTAGAAAAAGGAAAATATTATCATAATTAATTTTTTATGTTTACTGAAAAATAACATCCCCTTCAGAGGCTAAATTATGCATAGTAGGGATGGGCGAACAGAACGCGGTTCGGATGTTTGGATGTTCGGTCGTTCGGTTTGAAACCCGAGTTTGGGTTCGATGGTTCAGTTCAGCCGAGTTTGGTTTGGCTGAATTTGACCGAACGTTCAAAATTAGCGAAACCGAAATGAAATCGAAACCAAAACCTAATTTTTCGGCCCTGGAAAGACGTTTTTCCTGCCTCTGAACTCATCCGAACTTGTCTGAACATGACCGAACTACTCGGTCGTTCAAGAGTTCGGTTCGGACATCCAAACAGACCGAGTTCGGTCCGAACTCCAAACATCCGAACCGCATTCGCCCATCCCTAATGCATAGGTGGTTAGTGTTTCCAGTTAACCATGCCTTCAGGGACTCTCTTCAAATTGCTAGAGCCAGAATAGCCCAGTGTATCAGGTGCTGGACTTAGAACTAGCAGACCAAGGTTTGAACTCACTAGGTGGCCTTGGTGGGTACAGCCACACAAGGCAGTACTGTGATCTGGATAGTCAAACCCCAATATGGGCAACTTTGCCAAGTGATGAAGTGACTCATGGGCCTGGCAGCCATCAGATGTTTACACCACCCTGGGGCAGGCATCTGGCTGCTATGATCTGTGTTAGGGCTGAACAGCAAGCTGCCATGGTAGCTGTTTCTGACAGAAAGAGCAACACAGTGCGATAGAGACATCCATTCTGCTACTTTTATCAGAGATCTTCTGCAGTTTTCGCCAGCACTGCGAAAGTAGCAGAACAATGTTTCTTCTGTCACCTTCAGAGATTATTCCGACACTTTTAAAGATTGTTCCGACACTTTCCAATAATTTTGATAATTCCAATGCTGCAAAGCAAAGGGCACAGAATTTGTAAAATGCTGGGAGAAAAGCTGCGGAAAGACGCGGGCAATTCTGAAATGGTGGAATGAAATATTGGCGCAGAAAAAGCAGTTGCTGCTTCAGCTATAATCTGCGTCCTCCAAAAAAGATCTGTGATGCAGGGAGTAGTTGCAATACTGTGATGCTGCTTGTGGGTTCGATCCCTGTCTGCTCATCACTGTGGGGCTTTGAGTGGCAGTTGCTGTCATCATTCCCGCATAGTTCACATCACAACCAGTGGCGGGATAGAGAGTGGTCTGGGGGAGAGGGGCCAGGGCAGGGCTGGACCCCTGCATGTGTGGCTGGTGCCCTGGCCCACCCTGGGGTGTGGTAGTATGTCTGACAGAAGCATAGCCACCTGGTTTCCCCAGGGTCTGTGTGTGGACCATGTTTCCTGCTCTCCATGCTGGCCCCAAAGTGTTATGGCTGTGATTGCCCACCTCAGGGTGCATGGTGAATCAGCCCCACACAGCTCATGTAGCTGCACCCACTGTCTTTCAGCCTGAATTCCCATCAAATGGGATTTTCTCTACATTCCCTGTCAAATGGGAATGTATGCCTCCCTGTCTCTCCCTATATTCCTCTTGCCTATCCCTCCTAGACAGTCTCTAATTACAGTTGTTCAGTGCCAGGCTCATTGCTGATGGTATATGTCATTTTTTTTTGCTTAAGCCGTTAATAATAATAATAATAATAATAATAATAAAAAATAAATAAATAAATAACTTGCGGTAGGCCTTTTCTCAGTAAAGACAACCCATATTTGAGGCTTTTTTGCTCATGTTTTGTGCTAGTGCGTTTCACACTCATATTGGCCGTGATTTAATGCTTTGTGGATCCTGTGCATGTGTGCACATGCACCCAGTTTCTGTCGGGACCCAACGTGCCCATGATGATGATGATGATGATGATGAGAAAACATTTATATAGTTATTATTATTATTATTATTATTAACAAACATTTATATAGCACCAACAGTGTACCTGGCACTTTACAAAGTAACAAAATAGACACGGTCCCTACCCTAAGACTTACAATCTGAGAGACAGGAGCTGGGGAAAGACATAGGAAGGGGAACAGAGGGAGAGACAAGGGGTCTAACATTCATGATGATGCGAGGTCTCAGGTGCACGTACTTGGCTTGGTTATGTTGAGAATAACAACAGGTAGGTCCACGTGACAAGGATAAGGATAAACAGACCATAGGTATAGGATATAGTGGATCAGCAGGATCAAGGTCAGACAGAGCAGAGCAGAAGAGCTGGGTCTTGAGGATGGATTTAAAGGTACGAAGGGAGGGGGTGAGGTTGATGTGGGCAGGGAGGGAGTTCCAGGCATAGGGGGCAGCTAGGGAGAAGGGATGAAGGTGGTTAGGGGAGCAGGGAAGACGTGGGAGGGTGAAAGAGTGGACGGAGGAGGAGCGGTGTTCACGAACTGGAGTACGGAGGGAAATTAGTGCAAAGAGGTAGGGGGGAGCAAGTTTGTGAAGAGCTTTATAGGTGAAGTCTAGGAGCTTTTGCAGGATTCATTCAAGAAGGGGGAGCCAGTGAAGAGGGGAGAGGAGGGGGCTACACATGAAGAGGATCAGTGCGGTTTGCATGTGGCTGTGCATGTGCGCAGCTCCATGCAGGACTTGAGATCAAGCCCATGGTCATTGACCCTGTGTATTGGGAGTCATTGTGGGACCCCTAACAAATGGGGGCCCTGTGTAGTTGCACATACTGCAGCAGTCTGGATCTGGTCTGGACTTGCCCTCCCTGGTCTTTAGTTTGGAAAATGGTACAATATTCTTGTTATGTAAAAACTTACTAACAGGGACAAATTCTTCCCATAGCTCCCGTCACCATATCCAATACCAGGTATTGAACCCTTCATATTGTAAAACTTGCCTGTGAAGAATTCAGTTTGCCTAGTGACCCTATTTCTGTCCTCCACAAGTGTTGCTGTAAGAGGTATGCTGGGGTGATCACTGGAAATTTTGACTGCACCACTGTCTAGAATACAGCATTTCTGTATGTAGGAGCAACTGGTATATAATGGAAGTAGGTTTGGTCTGCATAGTAACCCAAAACCACGAAGATGTAAAGTTGTTATGAAGGAAGAGCAGGGACCCTTTCACTCCCACATCCCCACCTTGAAAGCTGAATCAGTTCCTCCCTCCCCAACCCCTGGGGAGTATATATTTCTCCATCTCACACCATCTTCTTATGCCCCCGATATTGACTGTAGCATACAAGCCATTTAACAATCCAATTTGTTCTCTCTGTACTACAGAGACCATTTTGTATATTTATTTTCTTTATTCTCTGCTTACAACCTCTCTCTATTTTGCAGCAATCAGTTTATGATATGCAGCTTGTGTCCGCCACTTTTGCTACATTTTTTGTTTGTAACTATACTGTCTTTACTTTTAGCTTTTTCTTTACTCTGACTCCAAAATAATTGTTAAGAGTTACTATTTATTTAGTCTATGACCGTACAGTGAAATCCACCTGTTTGATCTGTTCTGCTGCATAATGTCCCTTCCACTGGAAAGTCACCTTTTCCATTTGTCCCAGTGATCAGATACTATTTTTTCAATCTCAGAAGTTTGCTGCTTTTAAATCACAAATAGATTGGCTGAGGAGAGAATGTAGTACACAGATCAACTTGGAGCCACATCAGGGGTGATTAGACAGAATCTAACTGACACAAACTTAACCTGGACTGGCAGTGTAATAAGATTGCCCAGCTTTGAAGTATATTAGTTCATTTCAGAGTGAAAAGGTTGTTCGTGCTTTCAGGGAAAAGAGCAAACAATTTGGAAAGACTTAGTTAATTAGCAAAAACAAAAGTGAAAATCCAGCCCATTAACTGGAGCAGCTATTAAAGAGACAGATGGATAAACAAAGCTGTTCTCTTCCTATGGCTTTAGGCTGAACTGTTGGAAGGGGAACCTGCGTGGAGACGATGTAGTTTTCAAATGTTCTATATTTTGGGACAATATTTGAAGCCAAGACTGGCCAATTGCAAGATTGGCTCCTGCTTCCTGGGTCCACTGGTATTTGCATGTGCATCAAGATTTTCAAAAGACATCTGTCACAAAGGATTATGTCTAGTTCACACTGAATGTACCTGCTACTAAAATCAATGCCGCTGTGCTTCAAACAGTAAGCCATGTGAGTTCTCTTTGCAAACCAATGGTAATTCAGAAGAACTCTTACAAAATAAAGCAGCGGTTCCCAAACTGCAGGTAAGAACCCCAAGTGGGGTTAACTCCATGTGGGAATGGATTAATTTCTTATCATTGCTCTCCCTGAGCTGTCCAAAGGTTCATTACTTAGGTTCTTGAACAGTATGTGTTCATGTCCCCCTGTGCTTCTTCAGAAATTGGCTTTCTTTGGAAGACAAGAGTGGGTGTTTTTTAGACGGACCCAGGGTGGGCACCCCCAGTTCTCCTCCTGCTGTGGCAGGATTAAACGAAGGCCACCGCAGACCACAGTCTGCTTCTGTGGCACCTCCTTCCCCGCACCATAGAGTTGTGGGCGGATCATCAGCTGCTTTAGGCTGTCATCTGCAGCTCTATGACTGTTGCTGGGGCAACCCCCAGCCTAAAGCGGAGCTGCAGTGGCCCGTCTGTGATTAGATGGACCACTGCTCCACCCCTGGCTGGTGCTCCAGGTTTGGGCGGACCGCTCTGCTTGCAGTGCTCCGGGGTGTTCCGAGGCAGCACAAGTAGAGCTGATCCAGAACAGGTGGTACCTCACCACAGCATGCCCCGCCTTTACATGGATGGGATATCCATCCGTGGGTTGGGCAGAGCAGGAGTGGAGCAAGTATCCATCTAAAAACATCCAGTGTTTCCATATTTTCCAAATTGTCATTCAGCTTCTATGTTCATCAAGATGTCAGTCAGCACACCTGTGACTATGCCATAGGGGATAAGTGATTAAGGCACCTGACTACATCCCTGAAGGCTGTGTTTCTTACTGGAAGGCTTCCTTCCCTCCATGGAGGTGTAAATGGGTGCCTGATCCATTGGAGTTAAAGTGAGAGTAAAGCAGGGGGTTGAGGCGTGAAAATGGAGATGTATTGGAAATCATATTGAAAATTGGGATAGGATCAAAATCTGTATTGTATTTAGTATAATCGTATTTGAATCATATCGGAATCGGATTGTATTTTTCCCCATTGACGTCAAAATTTCATATTGAAGTCAATGGAAAACCAAGCCTATTCCATTCAGTAGTCCATTCATCATTCTAAGCCACTATCCTAGAATGATAAATGGGCCAAAGAAGAGCCGAGCAAAGTTCAATAGCAGAGAGGGGGATTTTTAGTGATTTATTACAAACATTTAAAATCCTGCCCCTGCTGCCTCAGGCAGCTCAGGGCAGCTAACAATATCAAAACATCATAAAACAACATAAAACCACAACATCAAAAACACCCCAAAAATGAACCAGAGTGCACCCCTGAATTAATCTGATCCAATGAAAATCGGGTGGATCGGGAAAATCTTATTCATCTGATTCTTATGAAAAACAAGTGAATTGTATTAAACGTATTCCGATTTTTCCATCCCTGTTACTTACATCACCAAATCAAATGGTTAATAATTATTATTTATGATTTATTTAACAAATATTGTTACCCCGCCCCTCTTGCTCCAGACAGCTCGGGGCGGCTTACTTATAAAAACAATAAAACAGCAAGCTAAACCAACACAATAAAACAGAAGGCAAAAACTATAGATCTTCCTCCCCCATTCCTGGCTCACAACCCCCCACCCTAAACCCCATCTCCCTCACCAAACCGGAAGGAAGGAAGGTCCAGTGCCATCTAGGCCTCTGCGGGGAGGGAATTCCACAGCCGAGGTGCAGCCCCCAAGAACGGTGCCACTTATGCTTACGTGTAACCATTTAGGGAAATTCCTTTTCTCCCTGAATATCTCTGCTCGAGTCCCAAGTTCAGAGGGGGGCCCTGCAGGGAGGCCAGTCCAGGTAGTCTCCTCAGGTCAAGTGCGCCTTTAAGTCCCAGGATGGGCTATTTCTACAGAGCCTCACCTGTGTTACTAGCCTCAGCTCCAAAGCTGGCTGCTTCCTGCAGGGGCTTGCTCCACCTCTCCTCACTTTTACTAAATCACAGATAAGTGAATCCCTCCTGTCAGAGGGGTGTGTATGTGAGTGAAAGGGGAAGAGGGAGAGAGTGTGTGTGTGCATGAGTGTGAGTGCATGAGTGTGAGTGCGTGTGTGTGTGCACGCGCAATTGTATGTGTGTGTGAGAACTCACAATACTTTGTAGAATTTGTTGGGGCCCACATTTTATTTTTGCCCTGGGTCCCACCAATGTTAAGGCTTCATTCTAAGCTATAGCATTTCAGGTATTCTGGTGAGGAAAAGCCTTCAGATGTAAGGGTGATTACGATGAAATGGTCTGCAGAATAGTAGGGAGTGGAAAGGTCAGGTCGGTGATAAGGAGCAGAACTTGGTCTCTGTTTTTTTGTACTGTGTTCTAGCATTGGAACATGCTGCATCTTCTCACAGATTGCATCCATTTAGGCAGAATACACTGCATGCACTTGGGAGTCTGGGAAAATTGCTTTCTCCGTTGTTTGCACAGTGAAATAGAAAAGACTCTGTAGAGTTTAAATTAAATTAGTCCCAAACAGCAAATGAATGCATTACATGCTTAAAATGTCAAAATGTTCCTAGTGCATAATGCATAGGCTTTCACCCTAATTTATGTATAGACAGAATACTCAACTTTGATATAACTGGTTAACTATATAATTTTTATGTACTGTTCAGTTCAGTCCTAAATTCCTTTTTTAAAATTGCATGAAATATTAATGGCTGGATAGGGAGAGATTAGTTCATTAACTATAAATTAAAAGTTGGCATTCATTATTTAGTATGCCAGCTCAGACTGCCAGTTGTAACTGTTTTTGTTGTTTAAATTATTATTCCCTGTTCCTCCAGTGCTACTTACACAGGTCAAAACAAAAATCAGACACATAATTAGAAGCAAGTTTAAAGGTCTCAATTTAGAACTTAGTGGCTGAACCCATTGCAAAATGTTTGTTTAACCCCAGGGGGGAAAAAATAGAATGATTCCTGTATATTTACTTTTTCTACTTTTAATTAGCTGAACAAACACTTATAAATATATACATTTGGAAATTCATTTTATAGTTCATATATGTCAAACTTGGTTAACAAAAATATATTTTAAATTGAACTGCACTTTCTCCCACCCTAAGACAATTAAGTGTGTTTAAAAACTCCATATTGTATTAAACAAATCACAGAAACCAGTTTGTTAGTGACTCACTTTTAACCATTCTTAGGCACATTGTACATAGCATCCAATGAAGTCAGAATACTCATGCCATAAGGCTTTTCTAAATGTGGAATAGCTTTCGTTTATATAAATATGTAGAGCTGTGATCTATTTATTTTCCAGTTATTCAAACTCTCATATTTGCTCCACCGTCATAGCATCTAATCGCATTCTAAGAACATAAGTATTGCCATAGTGGGTCAGACCAATGGTCCATCTAGCCCAGCACCTGTCTCCGACAGTGGTTAATCTTGGTCTCTGGAGTACCCAACAGATCACATCTCTTCTGCAAGTGAGCAGAACTGCACACAGTACACAAGATGCCGTCGCACCATAGATTTATAGAGAGGCACTGTGATATTTTCAGTTTTATTTTCTACTCCTTTATTCATAATTCCTAACATTGTTTGCTTTTTTGACAGCAGCCACACACTAAGATGAGGATTTAATTGTATTGTCCACAATGACTCCTGAGTGGTAACTTCTGATTTAGAACCCAGCATTGTGTACGCATAGTTTGGATTCTTTTTTCCCTATGTGCTTCACTTTGCACTTGTCCACATTAAATTTCATCTGCAATTGAGAAGCCCAATCACCAAGTCTTGCAAGATCCTCCTGAAATTCTTCACAGTCCACTCATGTTTTAACCAACTTGAATAACTTTGTGTCATCTGCAAATTTGATCACCTCACACTTTGCTCCCTTTTCCCAGATCATTACAAATACATTAAACAAAAACTCTAAATTCTATTAGTGCATTAAAGAACTTGACTAACACCTACCAAGTGTGGTTTGTGTTTTTTTCTTTCATTCTCTCTCTAACCATGATTGAATAAATAAGACACATTTTCAGTGAGGGAGACTCAATTTAAGGCTAAAAGAATCTATCACTTATTCTAGCTACAAACATTTAAGAAAATGATGGAGGTTTGTTTATTTGTTTTTAAACAAACCTAGAATGGTTTAAAACACTAGAATAGGGTTTTAAAACACCAAGAATATTTGTCTGGAGATTGTAAGTCTGAAAGTTCAACTTTAAATTACAAACAAGTTCAGAATATGTGAAGGCTGAATTTGTAACCTGCACAAAATGAGTGTTTTCAGATTAACATGGGACTGCCTACCCCAGAGCTCCTCCCATGGTGCACCCCTGAGTCTGCACACTCCCAACCTCATTTGGGTCCAGATCAGATGGACCCAGTGAGTTCCCCCATTCCACCCACACTATAGAGATGCAGGCTAGAGTGTCTGCAACACTATGGTGATGCCTGGAGTAATGGTTGGCAGAAAGTTGAGCAGCAGTGTGAGCCCATACATTAGACCGGTGCTTTCCCGGTCCCTGAAGGCAGTGACTGACTGGATGTGGTGGAGCAGACTGAGACTGAATCCCAATAAGATGGAGGTGATGTTGGTGGGTCAGGCGGCGGGAGTGATGGTTCCCCTCATTGAGGGGGTCCACCTCCCTCTGGCTCCCCGGGTCCAGAGCTTGGGAGTTCTGTTGGAACTCAGCCTTCAGCTGGATTGCCAGGTAGAGGCAGTGGTGAAGGAAGCCTTTCATCGGCTGCATCTTGTGCGGAGGCTCTGGCCATATGTTTTGAACTCCAACTTGGCCACCCTCAGCCATGCCTTCATCACCTTGAAGCTGGATTACTGCAACACACTGTATGTGGGGCTGCCCCTGGTGATGGTTTAGAAGCTGCAACTAGTGCAGAATGTGGCGGTCTGTCTTTTGACAGGGATGCGGATGGGCCATAGGGAGCATATAACACCAGTGCTCCGAACTCTGCACTGGTTGCCTATAGCGTTCTGAGCCCAATTCACGGTGGTGGTTTTAACCTTTAAAGACCTACATGGCTTGGACCCCTCCTATCTGAGAGACTGTCTCACTCCTCAGGTCTTGGGGTGATCTTCGCGGTCCACTGGGGGTGCCTTCTTGGAGGAACTGGTATTGATTTTCTGATGATTTCCCAATATTGATGCAATTTCTCAGTTCTGACAATACCACAATATACCATCTCAAGTTACCAACTTTCCACTGACCGTTTACTATGTACTGCATACTGTTCATTTACCAATTACCACATTACTGACTGTACTGTTTTTTCCCCAGGATTGTTGTTTTCGCATTTCTGAGTCGATCATTGTGCAAATAGTCCACCCTGTAACTCTCCCCAGTGTCTTTTAACCTCCACTCAGTGTCTCCAATTAGAATTGTTGTTCTATGTTGTTTCCTTTGATTTGACTAATCTGCAACTGGATTGCAGATTAGTGAAGGAAACTGCATACCAGCCAATGAGTGACAAGGAAGTATGAGGGAAACTGGAGTGCAAGAAATGCAGTATTGCACTGGTATTGCCTCTGAGGATTTGAAATGGATGGCAGTAAACAGAAAAGTGGTAAATGGTAAAGCTGTAAATGGGGTCCTGGTAAGTGGAACGTCAGTAAATCGAGAAACAATGTTGGTTGAGACATTGGGGCTGATCCCAAGTCCCGCACACGTTGTCCACATCTTGTGCATGCAAATCGCACACATCTCCATACTAATTGCATTGTGCCACGCAGGACCTGTGCAGATCACTGTGGATCCCATGCGGATCGTACTTGGGATTACGGCCATTGTTGAGTACTGAAAGGTTCTCAATTTGACTGAGACAGTATTTGGGAAGTAGGATTTTGATGAGATTTCTCATTTTGGCAAAAACTTGTTTCAGCCCTAAAAAAATACCTATAGCCATTAAAGCTGGCAATCTTTTCAAAAACCCTACACCCCCTTTAGTGACATTAAGAGCCCACAATGTCACAATACATTCCTTAAATGTATTCTTAAAGATACTAAAGATATTTAGTATCTTTATTGTTAGCCTGATCCTCAACTGCAATAAGCTGCTGTAACTGCTGTAAAATCAATGGAAACACAGCCACTTTTATTAGGGATGTGCGAACAGGTTGCGGTTCGGGTTCAGCCATTCGGTTTGGTTTGTGCATTCGGTTTGTGCGTTCAGGTCATTCGCCGAGTTCAGGTTCGGCCGTTCAGTTCGGGCATTTTGAAAAAGGTATTGCGAGATCCCGTGATCGTGCCAGAAACTGGAAATTCGAGTGCATTCAGAGCTGCGTAGCAAGAGAGTGTGTGTTTGTGGCTGGCTGTTCGGTTTCATGTGTTTTGACTGTTTGCATTTGGTTTGGCTGTGTTGTTTTGGTTGGTGAGTGTTGGTGGGTGACTGTGTGTTGTTGTCTGTGTGTGAGTGAGCTTTTTTGGGGGGGAAAATGAAGAAGACTTGTTTTGCTTCCCC
>QEPC01007878.1:643365-656856 GCA_003113815.1 Sphenodon punctatus | reverse complement strand
ATTTCTTCGAGGGAGGCAGGGGGAAAGGAGGACAGGAGAGAAGGAGGGGAGGAAGGAGGAGGTGGGAGTAGGAAAAGGAGAGAAGTGGGAAGTGATGTCGAGGCAGATCTTGTCTATTTTGGAGGTGAAGAAGGAGGCAAGATCCTGAGCAGAAAGGGAAGGAGGAGGAGGACAGGGAGGCTTGAGGAGGGAGTCAAAGGTAGATAACATGTGGTGAGGGTCCCAAGAAAGCCCCGGGCTGTTTTAAGAGGGATGAGGTAGAAATTTGAGAAATAAATAAATAAATAAATAAATAAACAAACAAACAGGACTCAGTGCGGGAGCCATAGTAATGTTGTCTATCAATGGAGACAGCAGAAGTAAGGGGGAGAGACAGACTTTGAAGTGAAGGGAGTCAGCATGAGAGTGGGATTTGCACCAAAGGCATTCAGCAGCATGGGTGCAAGAATGGAGGTGGTGGATACTAGGGGTGAACCAGGGACAGGGGTTGTGGGGGAAGGCAGGGCAGGAGGAGAGAGGGGCAAGGGAGTCAAGAGTGGAGGAGAGAGAGGCGTTGAGAGCAGAGACAGCGGAGTCAGGGAAGTCAAGGGAGACAGCAGAGTCAGGGGAGTCCGGAGTCAGGGATAAATAACATTCAGCGGATGTGAAGTCTTGGGTGCATGTGCTTAGCTTGGTTGCAGTTAGGCAGGAGTTTGTGAGGAGGGCAGACAGTAAATATTGAAGGCAAGTTCTAGCAGGCGTTGGAAAGGCGGTGAGGAAGAGGTGGGTTTTGAGGAGGGATTTGAAGGTGCGGAAGGAGGGGGCAAGATGGATGTAGGAAGGGAGGGAGTTCCAGGCATGGGGGGCAGCAAGGGAGAAGGGACGAAGGTGGTGAGGGGAGCAGGGCAGATGAGACAGAGTGAGGGAGGGGGCAGAGGAGGAGTGAAGAGTGCGTACAGGTGTGTGTAAGGGAACTAGGGCTGAGAGGTAAGGGGGAGCCAGGTTGTGAAGGGATTTTTATGTGAGCACCAGGAGTTTGTGAAGGATGAGTTCTGGAAGGGGGAGCCAGTGAAGCGAGGAGAGGAGAGGCTGCACGTGGTCGAAGCAACGGGCTGAGTGAATGATCTTAACAGCAGAGTTTTTGATGTAGATAAGCGGGTACAGGTGAGAGCGGGGGACGCCAGTAAGGAGGAGGTTACGTAGTCAAGGTGAGAGATGACCATGACATCAACAAGGATTTTGGCTGAGGAGATGGAGAGAAAAGAGCGAATTCAAGCAATGTTGTGAAGTGTGAAGTGACAGGACTTGGCAACAGAATCAATGTAAGTATTAAAGGAAAGGTGAGTATCGAAGATGAAGCTCCAGCTACGGACTTGGGAATGGGGCAAATGGTGACCCCATCAATAAGGATGGACAGGGAGAGGAAGGGTAGGGAGGAAAGATAAGGAGCTCAGTATTAGCCATGTTGAGCTTGAGCTGACGTTGGGACATCCAGGTGGAGATATCAGAGGGACAGTTGATGAAGCGAGCTTGGACAGACGAAGAGAGAGAGGGGGTGGAGAGATAAAGTTGAGTGTCATCACCATAAAGGTAGTATTGGAAGCTATGGGAGGCAATGAGTTTGCCAAGGGACAGGGTGTAGATAGAGAAGAGGAGTGGGCCCAGGACAGAGTCTTGGGGAACCCCAAGCGAGAGTGGGAGGGAGGAGGATTTTGAATTGGGAAGAGACACATTAAAGGAGAGGTCAGAGAGGTAGGAGGAGAACCAGTCAAGGACAGAGTTGCAGAAGCCTAGGGAGCGAAGGGAGTCCAGTAGGAGTGTGTGGTTGACCGTGTCAAAGGGAGCAGAGAGGTTAAGGAGGACACAAATGGAGTAAAGGCGCTTAGATTTAGTGACAAGTAGGTCATTGGTGAACTTGGCAAGGACAGTTTCTGTGGAGTGAAGAGGGCGAAGCCAGATTGGAGAGGGTCCAGGGGGGAGTTAATAGAGAGGAGATCCAGGCATCAGGAGTAGATAACATGTTCCAGAAGCTTAGAAGCGAAAGGTAGAAGGGAGACCGGACGGTAACTAGAGGGGTTAGAAGGGTTGAGGGAGGACTTTTTGAGGATGGGAGAGACAGTGGCATGCTTGAAGGCAGAGGGGAAGGAGCCAGCGGAGAGGGAGAGATTAATGACATGTAAAAGGGGGGAGGTGACAGTGGGAGCAATGAAGGTCAGGAGGCGGGAGGGGATTGGGTCAAGGAAGAGAGCAAAGAGGAGATTTCCTCAAGGGAGTCAGGAGGGAAGGAGGAGAGGAGAGATGGGGAGGGGTGGGGAGGGAGCGGGGAGAGGAGATGGGTGAGAAGCAATGTCCTGGCGTATCTTGTCAATCTCTGAGGTGAAGAATGACGTGAGATCCTGAGCAGAAAGGGAAGAGGGCGGAGGGGGGCAGGGGGGCTTGAGAAGGGAGTCAAAGATGGAGAAGAGGTGGTGGGGGTCATGAGATTAGGATTCAACCCAGTGTTTTCTTGCCTGGGAGATAGCAGAAGAGAGGGAGGAGAGGGAGAATTTATAGTGGAGGAAGTCAGGGTGGGAGCAGGATTTGCACCAAAGGCATTCAGCAGCCCGGGTGCAGGAGCAGAGGTAGCGGATAGAAGGGGTGAGCCAAGGATGGGGGTTTTGGGACTGAGCGGGGTGAGAGGAGAGGCGGGCAAGAGAGTCGAGGGTCCAGGCTAGAGAGGTGTTGAGAGAAGAGATGGCAGTGTTAGGGGAAGAGGAGGGGAAGACAGGAGGAAGTAGAGGGGAGAGGGAGGAAGCACAATCTAAAGGGTTACTAGCCTGCAAATAACGGAAGGGGCGTAGAGCCACGGACCAAGATGGGGGATGATGGGAGAGGTTGAGGAAGCGAGGTAATGGTCGGATATGGGACAAAGGTCAAAGGAGAGGTCAGCAACAGGACAGTTTCTGGAGAAGACGAGGTCGAGAGAGTGGCCACCGGTGTGGGTGGGGGAATCAGTCCAGAGACAGAGATCATCAAAGGAGGAGGCTAGGGAGAGAAAGCGGGAGACAGAGGACTGGGAAGGTGCCTCAACATGGATGTTGAAGTCACCAAGAATGAGAGCAGGGGTATCATCAGAAAGGAAGAAGGTAAGCCAGGATTACCTTCATAAGAACATAAAAACATAAAAAGAATACCATACTGGGCCAATGGCGGTGGAGCTCAGCATGCTGTCTCCGTCAGTGGACACCCTTAGTCGCTTTGGAGAAGTACCAAAGGGTCATAATGGAGAGATCCATTCCCTGCTGTTCACTCCCAGCTCCTGATAGTCAGAGGTTGCGTCCCCCAACCTACTTGACTAAGGGTATTTTCAGACATTATGAGACCACGGTCAACCACAGTGAATCCCCTCTGGTGGCTGCTTGTCTCGTAACATCTGATATGAGTTCCGCCAGATATTCACCACAGTGAACCTCCGGTGGGAATCACAGTTACCACGATCCGGGATCGGCCAAACGTAACATCTGTTACGCTGGCCCATCCCGGATCATAGCCCAGACTGCAATGCGGGATCGGGCGCAGCGGCCGAATTAACCGCCATGCCCGGGGGAATGCCGGGGGGGGCTCTGTGGCTGCACGTTGCACCGCACAGCCCCACCCTGATCCTCTGTAGGAATCAGGCTGGCACGTCTAAAGGACATCTGTACTGATTCTTGTCCGGGATATGAAATGGATCCTGGACCGTGGTTCAGCGTGGTGGGCCCAATGGCCCGTTACATCTGAAATTACCCTATTATAGCCGTTTATGGACCTATGCTTCATGAATTTACACTATCCTTGATTAAAACCCGCTGTACTACTGACTAGGGGTGGGACCACCGGATCTACCGGTATCCGATACTGCCGGTATTGGGTGTACCGGCAGTATTAGATTAAACCCGGTAATCCGGGTAAATTACCGGATTCCCCCCATACTGTTTTTTTACATTGCGGCCATTAAAATGAATGGCTGCAATGCAAAAAAAACCCACAAAAAACACAAACACTTTCCCTCCCCAAGTCCAGGAAGGGGGGACACCCCCCACCCACCCTGCCCAGCCTGGATTTAAACACCAAAAATAATTTCCCCTAAGTCCCCTAGTGCGGGCTCCGGGCCGCCGCCAGTGACCCAGAACCCGCACCAGCACTGCAGCAGCCATCAGGTAAGTGTACCGGTACTTTACTGATCCCTGGGGTGGGGTGGTTTAACACCCCACCCCCCAACCCAGGGATCACCCTATCTCCCCACCCAGGGATTAATGCCATTGCCTCCTACCTTGAGCTCTGGGCAGTGGCGAAGCTCAAGGTAGGGTTTCCAGGTTTCCCCGGAAGGCCTAGTAGCATGCTGAAGCTGGCAGCCACAGCCATCACTGAAGCTCCCGGACCGCCGCCGCTGCCCGGAGTTCAAGGTAGGAGGCAATGGCATTAATCCCTGGGTGGGGAGGTAGGGTGATCCCTGGGGTGGGGGTGGGTGTTAAACCATCCGCCACCCCAGGGATCAGTAAAGTACCAGTACACTTACCTGCTGGCTGCTGCAGTGCTGGTGCGGGCTCTGGGTCGCCGGCCGCAGCCTGGAGCCCGCACTAGGGGACTTAGGGGAAATTATTTTTGGTTTTTAAATCCAGGCTGGGCACAGTTTGTGGGGGGTGTACCCCCTTCCACCCGCACAGTCTGGACTCGAGGAGGGGGGAGGTTTTTGTTTTTTTCCATTGATTTCAATGGGGACAGTTCCCCATTGAAATCAATGGAAAAGATCCGGTACCGGTAAACCGGTATTAATCCGGTAAACCGTTTTTTGTAAATCCGGGAACCAGTAAAACAGGTACCCGGTATTTGGTCTGATGTCCCACCCCTACTTACTGACCTTCAAAATGACCTCTGGCAACGAGTTGTGTAAGTTAATTGTGCACTGAGTGAAAAAATACTTCCTTTGATTTATTTGTTTGTTTGTTTGTTTTAAATCTGCTGCCAGTTAGTCTCATGAAGTGTTCCCTAGTTCTCTTATTACTTGAGAGGGTAATTAACAGCTCCCTATTAACTTGTTCCATGTAACTCATGATTTTACAAATTTCTATCATATCCCCTCTCAGTGGTCGCTTCTCGAAACTGAAGAACTCTATCATACAGAGCGTCTCCTTAGTCGCACCATAGATTTATATAACTCCATTATGACATTTTCCATATTAATCTCTATCTCTTTCCGTATAATTCCTAACATTCTGTTTGCCTTTTGGATAGCTGCTGCACACTGAGCTACCGTTTTCAATTAATTGTTGAACTAATTGACTCCAAATCCTTTCTCTAAGTTGTAATACCTGATTTAGAACTTAGTCCATTGATTATGCCTTTATGTGTTTAGCCACACAAACAGGAGCAGGCCCAATCCCCACCCTTCTCATGACAGGCAACTGCAGCTGCCATACTTTGAGCTGGTGGACATGCAAGCAGCCTTACTTTGAACAACTTTGCTACGCCCTGCATCACCAGCTTTTTCCAAGGATGCAGGGCGCAGCAACATTGCCTGAAGTGTGGTAAGGCTTTCCCCCAAAGGGTCAAACATCTGGCAGCCACTGGCCACATGAGTCACTGCATAGTGTGGTAATGTTGCACAAAGTGGGATAAGGCTCCCCAAAGCAGGGTAACGTCTCATGTGGATGCACCTATTGATGGCATGCTAATGAATATGTAGATGGCCCACTCCTGCACAGGATGCTTGCGGCTCAGAGTCATTGCCACCTTCAGCACTCTTTGTGAGCAGTTTCTGAAGGGCACGTTTGGCTGGGTGCCTCTGCACCCTGCACTGGAGCAGGGAAGAAACCACTGGTTGGAACACAATTCCTGCATAGGGTTTCTGGGTACCTGGTCAACTCCTCTCTCCCACTTTCAGCCAGCCTGCCTGGTTAGTTAGGCTACTGAGGAATGTTGGTTTCCTGGGTGCCCACTAGCACCTCATATGAGAGAGGACCTGCGTGCTGTGGGGCTGCTATGAGGGGACGGTCCAAATCTTCGCTCCCCCTTCACAGTAGTGCTCATAAAAACCTACAAGTTGCCAAATCTGCAGTAGTACAGAGGAGAAAAAACAGTGTGATATTGATGAGTGGACTCAGGATATAACTCTGGTTACATTCAGATGTCACAGTAACCACCCAAGGGCCCCAGTGGCAGCACTACAGATTTGCCTCCACTGTATCAGTGGTAGCATTTTTGTGTGTGATCTCCAAACAAATCTGATCCATTGTGATACCAAGGTAGCCCATGGCAGAGATACCCCAGGCCTATCCCCTTACTGAGTAGGTGGTCTTTGCCTGCCATCCCTAAGCAGTGACATGGCTTAGAGATCTACTTGTCCCTCCTACTTTGACAATACCAGAATAACGGACTGATTCCAACTCTATTTTCAGGTTCTCACTCCTAGAAAGATACTTTTTTGATCAGCTATATGTATCACAGGGTGTTAAAAAATGAGTCAGTATCCCACACCTGGTGGGTGTCCACCTGTCCGTTGATTAGGTGTTCGCCCCCATCAGACATGCAGCCCCCACTCATGGTGGAGTCTTAGAGCAGCATGCAGAACCTGCCATGCAGGTGCGTACAGGTCTGCCAGCACCATAGAGTCACGGGTGAAAAGTCAAGAACATTCCAAGGTGCAACTGCTTCCTGTCCCTCTCTTCCCTCTCACTTTCACTGGCATGTACGTAACCAACCTTAGGAGCCTAAAGCATGCCAAATTCAGACATGCATTGTCCCAGTTCATTCTGGTTTGCAGCTCATGTCCAATTGGACTCTAGAACCTGTTGCCTTCTTCAGAGCAACTTCCAAAGTCTTTTCATCGCCGTGGCAATGGCTCAGAATGACAGCCAGGCAACTATGGTAAGTTAATACACTTGAGGGGAGGGGGGCTGCATTTACACAGCTGCATGATAAAGACTTCAATTTACTGCTAGCTAATTATGTGTTGTTTTTTTTCTTTACTGTGTTCACAGGTGGCCAGGAGAGCACTGAGGAGCAGCAGGATATTCCCTGGAACACATCAGTACTGGACACGAACAGTATGTGCAAGATGTGTATAATATTTAAAGTCGGTAAATATTAAAGTGGATATTATTGTTGTTGTTGTTGTTTATTTATTTGTTGCCATTTGCTTTCTCTTTATTATGTTGTCACATGTCTAACTTAGGCCCTTTTCACCCAAGATGCCCCCCATCTCTACGTAGTTTCACTGCATGGAGATGGGTGGAGGCGCCTGTGTGACTGCCACGGGGGATGGGTGGAGGTGCATGCATGCTCCCGCACTACACCCACCTCCACCTATCTCCACCCATCACCCATGCATGGAGCAATGGGCGCCAATGCCTGATGCTCTGTGGGTGGAGATGGGTGGAAATGGGTGGAGGTGGGTGTGCACTCATGGGAACAGGCGCACACTCACCTCCACTCATCCCACCCACCCATCGCGATCCATTTTAAAAGGGCCTTACAATGCAGCTGATTCTCTTTGGGGGAAACAAGTAATTCAAGGTACAGAGGACGTGAACCCTCTGATGGAAAGCTTCTTGCCATATACACGGTTTGAAAACTCCCAGAAGTTCAGGGCACCCTGGTGAGCAGCAATGTTTTCCACCCCAACTGTATGGTAATGGAAGATACTGGAGAGGAGGTACAAGGGGCACATGTTTGACTGGGGGATTTATGCAAACTGAGAGGGATTTTCAACATTACGGTGGGGAAGAACTGTGAGCCGTGGATGTGTGAAACTGGGAGGGGAGAACATGCAAAGACAGATTGCTTTTGATTTCAATTTTCACCATAGGTGCTCAATAAAATATGCAATTTGCTCAATAAACTCAGCATTCTGTGCATAGCAAAAGGTTACGGCCAGCTGCCAAATGCTGGCAGGTATAAATGCAGGTATGAACCCGCATTGGTGGGAAGGGGTAGCAGGTTCTGGACCACCTCTTGGATTCGTAATAGCCCAGAAGAAAGAAACAGCTGGTGCAGCTTCTCCTTCCCATGGTTCGCTGCAGCTGTGAGTTAGACAGGAGATGGGATACTCAGAAGGGAGGGAAGGAGGGGGGCAAGGAGAGGAGTGGGCGGAGCATGGCAGGGAAGAATACCTGTCCATGTATTAGGTTTGTCGTGCTAAACCAGGGGTGGGGGGGAATAGGGGAGAATGGTGGCTACTCATAAGCACATCAAATACACGCAGCAGGCTGCCCGTTTATTAGGCTGTACATGTAAACATGTGAGTGTGGTCTGCACGGACCGAACCCGGACTGCACTGGGCTGTCATCTTGTTTGTAAACACCCACAGTTGGCCCAATTCCAAGTTCTGGAGTAGGAGCAATGACTCTTTGCAGCAACCCCTTCCCATCCCCTGTAGCTGGGAGGGCTAATGAGAAAACCTATTTAGGATCGGATCATAAAATCTTGTCCTTCTGCCAAATTGTCTATATCCTGTTCTCATTTACCACTTGAGGTGTGCCGTTCAGTAGATATTACCATTGCAGCAGATACCAGTAGATATCCAGATCTTGGCCATTTGAGGGGCTTCATTAATCCATAAGCATTGTTTGTTCTCTGGATGACTGAAGCATTTGAATAACTAGAGGTGCCTGCCAGAAACTGAGGAACAGGAGACCAGTGCCTTTGCCTGCTGTCTTGATCTACTCTCTTCCCTCCCTGAGTTGACAGAGTCAAAATGGGCAAGAAATGAGTCAGGATTGATAACAATGGGGAAGACTGCATCTGCTGCCCAGTCTCCTACACTACTCTCCTCCCTCCTGAATTTCCCAGGATCATTGGGAAATTGTAGAGGCTGAGCCAAGTAGGGATGGATGAAACAGAACGCAGTTAGGATGTTCAGATGTTCGGTCGTTTGGTTCAAAACCCAAGTTTGGGTTCGATGGTTCGGTTCAGCCGAGTTCGGTTTGGCCGAACTTGGCCGAACATTCAAAAATAGCGCTATCGATACCGAAATGAAACCAAAACCAAAACTGAATTTTTGGCCCTGAAAAGACATTTTTCCCACCCCCAAACTCATCCGAACTGATCCAAACATGACTGAACTGTTTGGTTGTTCAAGAATTCAGTTCGGACGTCCAGTTCGGACGTCTGAACAGACCGAGTTGATCCGAACTCCTAACATCTGAACCGAGTTCGCCCATCCCTAGAGTCAAGAATTGGTGAATTTCTGTAGGGGGATAGCCAATAATACTGCAGTGTGGGAGACTACTTCTGCTCCCTGGGTTCCTGTTCTGCCCTCTCACCTTTGCCTCTACCAGAAACAATGATTCTAGGAAGGGAGCAGGATGAAGAAGACATGGGGAAAGGGAGAGAGAAGAGTGACAGAGCCTCCACTCACCTAATGTCCCCCAAAATATCCAGATTAGAGCTGCAGTGCATAGCACTTTAGCTACCCGTGGGTAATACCCACATTTTCTGACACCCCCAGGGGACACTCAGTGGGGTACCCAGTCCCCTTTTGAGGACCTGGTGCCTGAAAATACAGGTATTTCTGGGGCATCACAGGATGCCCCAGGACACCCTGGGATGCCCCAGAACACCAGTCCCAGAACCCATGGCTCCCTGGGCTGACTCATCTCATAAGAACATGAGTAGTGTCATACTGGGTCAGACCAACGGTCCATCAAGCCAAGCATCCAGTCTCTAACAGTGCCCAATCCCTGCCTTTGGGAGAAGGACCCAGCAGGTCACAATGGGCAATCTATTTCCCCGAACAGTAAGAGACTACGTCCCCAAAACCTACTTGGCTAATAGCCATTAATGGACCTATCCTCCACGAACTCATCCAGTCCCCCTTTAAAACTTCTGCATTACTGGCCTTGACCACTTTCTTTGGCAGTAAATTCCACAAGTTAATTGTGTGCTGAGTGAAGAAATACTTTCTCTTATTTGTTTAATCTGCTGCCAGTTAATTTCATGGAGTTATCCCTTTTTCTGCTACTGCTAGAGAAGGTAAAAACTGCTCCCTACTTACGTGTTCCACACCACTCATGATTGTATGATATCATGATTTATCCACTTCTATCATAGCCCACCTCAAACGTCTCTTCTTTAAGCTGAAGAGCCCCAATCTATCAAGCCTCTCTTCATACGGGAGTCATTCCATACCCTTGATGATTGTTGTTGACCTTCTCTGTACCTTTTCTAGATCTACTATGTCTTTTTTGAGATAGGGTGACCAGAAATGCATACAATATCCCAGATGCAATCATACTATAGATTTAGAGGTGTTATGATATTTTCAGTTTCAGTCTCTATCCCTTTCAGAATGATACCTAACATTTTGTTTTCTTTTTTGACCACTGTCATACACTGAGCTGAGGATATCAATTACTGAAAGTTCACAGGAGTCCACAAGCTGAGGAGCCCACAGTGACTCCAAGATCCTTTTCCTGAGTAGTAACTCCTAATTTAGAACCCAGCATTGTGTACATATTATTTGGGTTATTTTTCCAAATGCGCATCACTTTGCACTTGTCCATTTGTCCAATTTCACCTGCCACTTAGGCCCTTTTCAAATGGGTGCCCCCTTTCAAATGTGTGCGGGTGGGGTGTTCGTAGGAATGTTGCAGGTCACCGACAGTGTGTGTGTGTATGTGTGCCTCTGGGTACATAGCCAGTGGTGGGTGGGGTGTGTCTGAGCACTCCTGTGCTCTACCCAATTCCACCCATCACCCATGCATGGAACAACAGGTGCCAATGCCAGTTGCTCCATGAATGGAGGTGGGTGGAGATGGGTGTGCATCCATGGAAATGGGTGCACATCCATCTCCACCCACTACTGGCACACACCCATCCCGCCACCCACCATGGCCCATTTGAAAAGGGCCTTAGATGCTCAGTGATCTAGTCTTGCAAGATCCTCCTGCAATTCTTCACAGTCTGCTTGGGTTTTAACAACTACCTTGAATAACTTTGTGTTATCTACAAATTTCATCACCTCATAATCTTTACTCCCTTCTCCAGATCATTAATGAATACACTAAACAACACTGGTTCTAGTTACCTCTCTCCACTGTGACCATTCAGTCCTACTCTCTGTTTCTACTTTTTCACCGGTTGCTGATCCATGGTAGGGCACTGCCTCTTATCCCTCTTATCCCATGAATCTTTAATTTCCTCAAGAGTCTTTCATGAGGGACTTTATTAAATGGCTTCTGAAAGTCCAGGTACATTATAGCGAAAGGCTCACCCATATCCACATCCTTATTCACACCTTCAAAAATTCCAATAAATTACTGACACATGACTTCCCTTTCCTAAATCCATGTTGAGTCTTCTCCTTCATTATGCCAGGTTAACACTATGCTCAGTAACTCTGTTCTTAACAACTGTTTCCATCAGTTTTCCAGCACCAACGTCAGGCTCACCAGTCCGTAATTTCAGCTGGGCTGCTGCTTTTCTGGTTCGGACTCCTGGCTGCAGTGCTCTCTGCGTCTCCCTGGTCTGCGAGCTACTCAGCTGAGCATGGAACTTCTGCACTTGGCTTTTCTGAGTGGGGGAGGATTGAGGAGGCCTCTTCCCATCTGTGTGCACACCCCTAATGGGTCCCCTGTTGCTAGGGTGACCCTTATAAGGGGAGGGAAGTGTGCTCCCCATTTTGGGTCCCTGTTGAATTGGGTGCATGCAGATGGAAGGAGGCCTCCTTTCCACCCCTAAGAAAAAGTTAATTGGGGAAGTTCATCTCTCAGCTGTGTCACATGCGGTCCAGGGACAAGAAGGAAGCAGCCAGGAGTCTGGAGCAGAGGAGCAGCAGCCTGGCCAGTGAGGTGAGTCAGCCTGGGGCTGAGGAAGTCAGGTAGCCTGTTGGGTTGCGTTCAGGTCCCAGTTTGTGCCCGAACACAACTGGGGCAAGTCGGGCACCCCAAATTCGACAGGGTGCCTTACTGGCCAAGTACCCCGTTGTTCTAGTCCAGATAAGCAAGGACTCTGCTGTATAGAAATTGACAATTGAATGCTTTCAGAATTCCAATGTATGCACTCCATCGCTTATGAAATTTGCAATGATTCCTTCAGTTTTTTGTTTTTTAAACTGAAGAGGAGAATGCATTAACTCTGAGTTAAGAACCAAGCACAGTTCTCCTCTGACTCATGCAACTGGCAGTCAGGAGTTGCACTAACATAAATCCAGTGGGAATAAAAGGAGAATCAGGTGCCATGTTTGAAAAACAATATCTAATTCAAACAAAACTCTGTTGTATGAATTTCAATGGAGGCAGCAGCATGGTTGCATTTAATGCAGACTCTTTTTTGCACATTTCTCACACATGAATTCTTTTCCCCATCAATGACATCTTGAAACTTGCGTAGTGCATTAGAAATCTGATGAGTATCAATTTCAGATTGCTTCCAGGGTGTGGCGTGAGTCAGTTAATATCTCCTGGTCTGACATAAGTACTGTTCCATAGAGAGTGTGTTTGCCGTGTTGGTCCCAAAATAGGTCGTAGAGACAAAGTAGAGTAGAGATATCTTTTATTGGCCCAACTTAGGTTGGTGGAGGTTTGCAAGCTTTTGGACCTCACAGGATCCTTCGTCAGCCAAGTCAGAAATCCAAGCTGTACACTGAGCAAAGCGAGGCCCGGGGGTTATATGCAGAGGCTGGGGAGCATTGCATCATGGGAAGGTAAGGACAGAGTGGGTGCAGGTAGAAGTATGCATTTGTAAGGGAGTAGGTGTGGTATTATGGGGCAAGTCATTGAGATTCTTTTCCCCATCACTGTTGTCGGTAATTTATTGGCATAATTGCAGAATACGCAGCATTTATTGATGAATATTGTGGGAGGAATATCGAGATAATTATACTCAACTGTGCTTATAAGCAAACAAAATTAATGCTATGTTACCGATCTTCATGTAGGAACAAAAACAGCTGCATTGCTAATAGTTTTGCTAATTGTCCAACTGCTGTGTGTGGATTTATAAAACAACACAAATGAACTCAGAACTAAAAAATAAATGCAGCTCTTGTCATCATTTGTCTAAAAACATCAGATACAATTTAAGTGGAAATTAGAGTACAAATAAAATAATGCTTTTGTCCCTCATATATTTCAAGCAGACTACAAGCAAGAAAAAACAAAAAATAAACTATAAGAATTCTCAAATCACAATAAATAATGTAAAAACTGAGTTCTACAAAGCATGTTTATGAAGGTATGGTTACCTAGTAGTACGTGACTAAATTACATTTAAATAAAATTTTCAATAAATTTATCTACACTCAGAAACCACCCACTGTTTGGGGATCCTACCATCATACCTTAAGTCAGAGGATGATTAAGCATTTGCAGTGGCAGACCCCTCAGTATGGGACTTGTTCTCTCCAGATGTCTGTCTCAGTTCCTCCTTACCTTTATAAAGCACCCAAAGACTTATTTGTTCTCCAGGTGCTTTTAGGATTCACTGATGGTTTCTTTTGATGTGTTTTCTCCTCCCTCATAACCTCACCCCTTTAAATTGTTTTAAATGGCTTTG
>QEPC01007878.1:604842-618361 GCA_003113815.1 Sphenodon punctatus | reverse complement strand
GCCCGCTCAATCCTTGCCCCCTTCAGTTGTCCCCCCTGCCCACTCAGTCTTCGCCCCCTTCAGTTCAATGGTGGCAGAATTTAAAAAAATTAAACAGGAAAAGCTAGGGCCCAGGCAGCAGCAGGATCAGCAGCTCACAGGGGGACACTAACACAACCACTTCTGCAGCTGTCTGACAGGAGAGAGGAGCTCAAATGCACATGCACGAACCAGCAGAACTGATTGTTTATCACTAATAACTCGGTTTTGGCTGCATCAATCAGTATCATATTTCAGAAGCACTTGTTATTGATCACATTCTCGAAGCCTGTGAAGTCTGGGGGCTCAACTCATCCAGGGGGAGGAGATATTGAAGATTCAAATACACGAGGATGGTGTGCATTTTGACCACAAGCAATTAACGTTTAAGCAGTTATAACATTTTATTTTCCTAATGGATCTTTTTCAAAGTTTGTGGATATGATGGTCCTCACAACTTACAGCCATGGTTAAATTTTTAGAAATGTAGGTCAAGTGGTTTCCTCAAAGTCGGGGCTTCAGAAGTCCCCTGTCGCTGCCTGAAAATATGGACAGGAGGAGATAGACAGGGGAAGGGAAAAGGAAAACTCAGAGGTATATCTATCTATCTATCTATCTATCTATCTATCTATCTATGTGTACAGGGGGGAGACAGGCAGGGGAAGGAAAAAGATAAAATGTGAGGGTAAAGATTGGAAAGGTAAGGTGGTAGGGACATATATATGAGAGTATTTTTAGTGCAAGCACCAGAGGATTCTGCCAGAATCTGAAAGAGCTTGACAGAGCAATAGCTAACACAGAACCAGAGTTAAGCAGCCCAGCCCTGCAGTATAATGGGTTACATTGTTCTCTCCCCAGAGCTCCACTGATTGGTTCTAGGAGGCAGCAGGCACTGAGCAATCACAGGGTGCCATTCAACTGCCTGGGACCTGCTTGCGCTGCTCATTGACCAGAGATTACATTCATCAGCTCCATCCCCTCCCATCATAGAGGGGATGGAGTTCAACACTATTTCTGGCTCTGAGATGTCTGCTCCTTCCTCTCCTCACCATATTTCCCTCCAAAAAACACCTGCCAGGCTGCTAGGAAATAATGAAATCAATAAAAATTTTGCTATCGTTATTGATTTTGTTATTATTTTTTGTTTTTGTTATTGCACTAACAATAACAAAAATGACAATTTTTTTTTCGCTATTGATATAACAAAAACAACATTCACATCCCTATCTGACTCCTTCCCACATACATTCTGTTGGTGGTGTGTGTGTGTGTAATATGTCTAAACATGGAGGTCCATGTCCTTTAATCCAGTATATTCTAAAACTTTTCAGAAGTCTTGGAGCTAAATCCCAAAACAAATAGACTTTAGAGAGATTTGTTGTGCTTTGTTGTTTTGTTTTTTTATATATTTATTTATTTATTTATTTTATAGATTTCTACCCCGCCCCTCCTGCCATGTAGCTCGGGGCGGCTTCCAACATTAAAACACAATAAAATTTTAAAATTTTTAAATTCACATAATATTAAAAATATAAACAGGGCAAAAACCAGTATAAATATAAATAGGTGGGGGAACTAAAACATCCCCCTACCTTTCCCTCCCAAAGGCCTGGGCGAACAAATGTGAGCAAATAGAAAGAAGTCTTTCCCCAGAATTGCTTCTCACTTGGCAAAAACAAAACATGTACATTACCCTGGGGGAGGAGATGAGCTGTAGCAGATTGTGACTGTGAATCTTTTCAAAAGCAACATTCAGGAAAAAGCAGAACAGTAGCTGGGGAAAATCAGCAGCAAGGATGTGTGAAAATTGTAGTCTGGGCCATTTCATTCATAAATCTTTGACCAGAACAACCTGTTATGGTACAAACATACAAGGATCAATGGACAAAGAGATCAATGGATCAATGGACAGAGATCAAGCCAAAGAGATTAAAATGTCCATGGGAATTGGTGACATTTTGACTTCCATGGGAATTGGTGACATTTTGACTTCCAGAAACTTCTTATTTCTACTTGTTACCACAAGTGTACTTGTGCTGTATAAAACATCACAGAAACATTGCTCCTTCCAAACATTTTACAGTTTTCTGAGGAGAAGACAGAATATGGCCTTATGTTATCCCCAAATCTGCATTTCCTGTGCAAATTAACTGTTGACTAGCAGCCTTCTTAATCTGTTCACCTCTTCTGTGCCTCTAGAGGTACTACGCACTGTATGAATTAATCAATATTTATTATCAGCCAAGCCATCAGGCTATGTTGAGAAAAAATAAATATATACATTACATAGCATAAACAAAACAGGTCTACTATCAGGACGCATTATACATACTGTACAAAATTACAACAATAATTAAAAATTAGCCTCCAGAGAATGGACCCTCACATATTGAGCCCATAGTTTGTCTGTGGGCCCAAACTGCATACAAAGAGATGGAAGTAATGACACAATTTTTAGTATCAGTCAGGAGGAAAACAAAAAGTCATAAGCTAGGCTACTCATTGTTCATGAAGTCCAAAACTTTGAACATATGCAAGCAGGCCTGGGCATAAAGTGGGAAGTACAGACAATCACGCATAAGATCTTCTATCTGACAGCATCCCCCACCCCCACACAAACACAGACATGGTCTGAAAATGGAACCCCCTTATACTGCCCATGAAGAACCGCAGTAGACATTAGTTGAAGTCTTAAGGCTGTAATCACCTTCCTATGCACCAGGGACATTTAAGTACATAGAAAACTAGGACCCACCCTCCAACGGATCCAATACTTATTTATTTCAGGAATTTTTAACCCGCCCATTCTTCTACAGGCAGCTCTGGGTGGTGCACAACATCAAATATTAACAACATTCAAATCAACTTTGCAATATATGACAAAGGGAGGAATAAAAATCCCCAACCAACCACCCCCCATACCCATTCCCCCCACCATACCCATCCTCCCTCCCAAAAGTCAGGTGGAACAACCATGTCTTGCAACAGCATCAAAACGAGGGGAGATCTGGGGTCAGATGGGCCTCCACCGGCAGGTAGTTGCACAGCCGTGGAGCAGCCACTGAAAAGGCCCTTTCCATCGTGGCCCCCTAGCAGACTCAGGGAACCTCCAGGAAAGCACCCCCCGATGACCGCAGATGCCAATCCAGAACCCGGGGGGTGAGGCGGTCCCACAAATAGGTTGGGCCGAGACCGTTTAGGGCTTTATAGGTAAGCACCAACACCTTGAATTGAGCCTGGAAGACTACAGGCAGCCAGTGCAGAGACCAAAGAACTGGTGTAATATGTTCCCAGTGGACCAATCCCACCAGGAGATGGACTGCCACGTTCTGCACCAACTGCAGTCCCCGAACCATCACCAAGGGTAGCCCCATGTAGAGTGCGTTACAGTAGTCAAACCTAGAGATGATGAAGGCATGGATGACAGTGGCCAGGTCAGAGTCTGAAACATACGGCTAAAGCCGATGCACCAGGTGTAATTGGCGGCCACTCCTTGTCAGAACCTCCACCTGAGAATCCAAGTGGAGTTGCGAGTCAAGGAGCACTCCCAGACTCTGCAACTGGGGAACCAGCAGAGGGCAGATTCCATCAATGATGGGAGCTGTTACCCCTGCTGTCCTGTCCATCAATATCACCTCCATCTTGTTGGGATTCAGTTTCAGTCGGTTTACCATCATCCAATCCCCCACAGCTACAAGGCACCCGTTAAGCACCAAGACTGCCGGGCCTGGGGCTGATGAAAAAGAGAGGTAAAGCTGGGTGTCATCAGCATATTGATGACACCGCATGCTAAACCTCCTGACCACCTCGCCACGCAGTTGCTTCTACGCATTGAACAGAGGAGGGGACAAAACAGAACCCTGAGGGACTCCACATGAGAGGTCTCAGTGTAATAAAAAATAATCACTGAGTACCACTCGCTGAGTCCTTCCAGCCAGGAAGGAGCAGAATCAGTAAAGAACTGTACCACCCACTCCTGCATGGTCCCGCAGGCGCGTCACCAACATCTCATGATCAACAGTATCAAACACCACTGACAGATCTAATAGAATCAAAAGGGCCGAACAGCCCTGGTCTAATTCTCGGAGAAGATCATCAACCAAAGCCACAAGCGCAGTCTCGGTGCCATAGCCTGAGCGAAACCCCGACTGCAATGAAGCAAGAAAACTGACACAATCCAGATGCTCCTGCAACTGCTGGATCACCACCCAATCAATAACCTTCCCTTAAAAGGGAAGATCAGAGACCGGCTGGTAACTGGCAAGGGAGTCAACATAAAGCGATGGTTTCTTGAGCAGGGGCTGCACTACTGCCTCTTTAAGGCAGCCTGGTATCCTGCCCTCCCTAAGGGAGGCACTGACCACCCCCTCCAGCAACGGTCCTATCATCTCCTGGCAGGCCTTAAACAACCAGGAAGGGCAAGGGTCCAGTTCACAACAGGTAGCTCTGACAGCCCCAAGAACATCCTCTGCATCATCAGGGGTCACCAACTGAAACTGATCCCACAAACAAGGACAAGATGGGGCTCCCATAACCTACAATTACCCTACTGCAGAAAATGCAGCATCAAAACCATGGTGAATCTGAGTGATTTTATCTGCAAAATAATCCATAAGCAAGTCACAGAGGGCACTAGATAACTCCACTCCAAGGTGGAGGGAGGCTGGACTGACCAGCCCCCGTACCACCTGGAACAGCTCCGCTGGACGGGAACACTGTTGGAGGGTTTAAAGGCTGTTATAAAAGTTTTGGGGATAAAGGATCAATAGTAAGTAGTTGGCTTGTTCAAATAGGAATGGAAATTGAAATAAAGGGGGATATATTGAACTGGGTGGTGGAGGGAAGAGGAGGACATCGCGGGTTTCAAAACCGGGTGTCAGGACTCCCAGCGGATCCTTAAAACAGGTGAGGGGGGGAAGCATGGAGAACTGGCAAAATAGCCAGCAAGGGGGAGGGGGCAGTTTAGAAAGATAAGAAAGGGGGGTGCAAAAGAGGAGGGGTAAGGGGAAACGGAGGCTCACATACAAGAACAGAGATGAAACAAAAGGGAAAACAAATTACAGGAAATAGATATTATAAAGCAGAAGGAGAGCAGGATTTAAAACAGCAGTTAGATATTACAGAGAAGGATAGAGAGAACTTAAATTTCTGCTGGAGTGAAAAAGGGAGTTATCCCAAAATGAATACATGATCAAGGGATGGAGGAAATTAAAACAGTCACAATTAATGTCAGAGGTTTGAACTCCCCACAGAAAAGGAAAAGGGTGAGGGATTTCTTGGAGGAACAGGGGGCTGACATTTCCTTCCTTCAAGAAACGCATCTTTTGGATAAAGATGTTTCCAGATTTGCTACTGCAAGGCTAGGGGGCTTGTGTGCCTCGTGTTCCAAAAAGAAAAAAGCAGGGGTCATAATAGAATTTGCAAAAAAAAAAAAGACCTTTGACATTGAGAAATGTAAAGAGGGAAGATTCCTCTGTTTATTTGGGAAGATGCAATGGAGACAAATGACATTAGCAAATATATATATGCACCTAACGCAAGGAGGGCATCTTTTTTCAAAGAATCTTTCAAAAGAATTGCCAAGGTTGCCAAGGGATAAGTCACCATCCAAGGGGACTTTAATGCCACATTTACCGAATTAGATCACTCCCGTTCAGATGGGGCAAAGAGGGAACAGAAAAAGCTAGCTAATATGTGAGAACAGTATGGCTGGATAGACCTTTGGAGACATTTAAATGGGAAAGAGAGGGATTACACTTTCTTTTCAGCTATACACAATAGCTATACTCATATAGACCATGTGCTAGTCAACAAAACTGATTCACATCGAGGCAGAAAATGTATTATTGTACCGGTAGTGATGGAAGACCATAATGTGGTGGTCACCAGCATCCAAAGCCTGCTAACTGGCAGTTAAACAGAAGCTTGCTTATGAATGAGGGAAATAAAAGTCAGATAAAAAAAAAATCTAATAGAATTCTTTGAACTTAATGTTGGCTCAGTGAAATCACCTGCAGCACTGGGAAGCCACAAAGGCAGTGACCAGAGGTAATATAATTGCTTTGCATGCCAAAATCCTAAAAGACAAAAGGTTAAAAAAAAAAAGAGACATATGCTAAATTCCCAAAATTGGAAGCACAAAACAAAATAGCACCCACTAAAGCTTTAAAACTGAGTATAATAAAGGCTAGGGAAATCATAAATACAATAGAACTAGAAAGGACTAAAAACCAACTAAAAAAAAATAAGATTTCATTTTTATGAAAAGAATAACAGAGCAGGAAGGACCCTGGTCAAACTAGTCAAAATAAAATAAAAGAAAGCGCATATAACGAGGGTAGTAAACAAAGAAAAAAAATGTTGCACAGAGCTTCATAATATAAAGGAAGCATTTCTAGAGTTCTATAAGGGAGTGCACACATCATTAAACCTAGGGGAGGCTGAGATACTGGAATTTCTGGAGGGAGTACAAATGCCCAAATTGAATAAAGACCAAAGGGCTTTTTAAAATGCAAATATCACGGAGCAGGAAGTGCAAGAGGTGATAACAACCGCAAAAAATAACAAGGCCGCCGGGCCAGATGGATTCCCAAACGAATTTTATAAAACCTTTGGGGAGGTTCTGGTGCCGTATCTCACAGCAGTCTATAACAATATACTAACTGAAAAAGAGATGCCACAGAACTTTTACAATGCAGTAATCACATTGATTCCCAAACCCGGTAGGGACTCAGATAAAAATGGAAGTTACCAACCGATTTCCTTACTGAATTCTGATTTTAAGATTTTTGCTAAAATACTAGCTGACAGATTGAAAGCGATTAGCGGAGAAGTCATACATAGAAATCAGACGGGCTTCATCCCAGGCAGGCAGGGTAGAAACAATATAAGAAAGGCAATTAATATAATATATGCACTGAATAAACAGAAAGCTCCAGCTATGGTAATCTCTGCGGATGCTGAGAAAGCCTTTGACTTCGTGGAACAGAAATGTCTATTTAAGGTGCTGGAGAAGATAGGATTTAGGAGTAGTTTGGGGGGCTGGCTCTTGGCAATATACAAGAAACCTCCATCTCGAGTCCTAACTAATGGCGAGCTTACAGAGCCCTTTCAATTGCAGAGGCGAAATAGACAGGGATGCCCCCTGTCCCCTTTGCTTTTCATATAGTATTGGAAATATTGCCCCCTGCGATTCGGCATAATGAGAAAATAAAGGGGGTTCAAATAGGGGGCCATATAAATAAGTTATCACTCTATGCAGATGATTTACTGTTATATATAACCAAGCCAGAGGAGACTTTGCCAGAGCTGCTAAAGACAATGGAGAATTTTGGCAAAATCTCTGGATACTCAATAAGGGGAAATCCTATGCATTAGCCTTTGGCTATGGGAAAGAGCAGGAAGAGCAGCTAAAGGGGCAATCACCTTTCCCAGTAGTTGAGTCAGGTCTAAAATACCTGGGGGTAACCCTAACAAAAAATATAAAAAATTTGTACTCCGCAACTTCCTCCCTTTAATAAAACAATTGAGGGAAGAAATAAGACCATGGCATAGTTTGATGGTATCGTGGCTAGGAAAAAAAAACCTGTATAAAATGATTGTGCTCCCAAAGCTTTTGCACAAGCTCACTGAAATCCCGATAATATTGCCAGAGTCCTTTTTAAAATTAAATTATGACTTACTAAAGGACATAGTGTGGAATGGAAAGAAGCCACGAATTAGGAAGCAAGCTCTGATGCAGATTAAGGAGAAAGGGGGGCTAAATGTCCCTGATATAAGACTATACCATATAGCAGCATCTTTGGTGGGGATGTACGATTGGTATCATGATTTAAATGCGCCTGAGTGGGCAGAGATAGAAAAAGAACTCATACATGTACAGACACTAAAGGACCTAATAGTGGATCAGGGAAAAGTATCCACAGAGATTAGAAAAAAACACCCATTCGTCGGAGCTCTGTGTAGGAATTGCAAAAAAATAAAGAAAAAAATGGGAATGGAAGGAGGCTTTTCCCCCTTTACTCTGATAGATTCAATACAAACCAGAGACTGAAGCATTGTCCCGAGGATCAGAGCCTCACTTAAGAAAAGGGTTAACCAGGATGGGGCAACTTTTTGTGGGGGTAAAGTTTATGCTCCCTCACAAGGTAGAGGAAGTGACACAAGAGACATTGAATATCTTCCAATATTTACAATTGAAGGGTTTGGGAAGCTCCTTCAAAATAAAGAGAGATTCAGTAAAGATCCATTTAAACTGGAAAAATTAATCTTTATAAGGAATAAAACCTCAGGAAGATTGGGGAGGATATATAAAGAACTGAAGGAAATAACTTATAAATCGCCTGTAAAATATATGGAAAAATGGGGGAAGGACATAAATAGACCTATGGAGGAGGAGGAAGAAAAGGAAATATGACAACACATGAACAAGTGTGCAGCATCTCTAGAGGTCAGGGAAGTCAAACTGACAGCCAGGTTTTACCTAACGCCTGAGAAATTAAGATTTGCAGACTCAACAGGGAAAAGGCTTTGATGGAGGGGCTGCAGAGAAAAAGGGAGCTACCAACACTGCTGGTGGGAATGTGGGAAAGTACAAACATTTTGGGGTAAAGTATGGAAGATAATTAATAAGTTAGCTGGGGAAGTGGTCCCATATAGACTGGAAATTGCCCTGCTGGGCCTATATCCAAAAACAAAAAATATTCTTCTTTGCCAGAGCTCCTGTAAGGTTATTTTCTTAGCAGCTATAAGTGTTATAGCTAAACATTGGAAGGCGGTTGAGGCACTCTCTACGGTAGAACTTTCCCAGAAGATATGGTTTATGTATACAATGGAAAGATTCCATGCTGATCTTCACAACAAACTGCACGAGTTTGAAGAGACCTGGGCACCAGTTGTAGTGGCTTTGGACGAGAAGAAGATGGACAAAAAAGACTATCAACTGCTCTTCGAGACATAGTACAAGATAGGATCATTTATAAAGAAATGAAATCCCAATATAAAAGATTTAAAATGTATGAGCGTCTGTTTCCTCCCTGTGCTTTTGCTTGTTAAAATGTGAAGTTGTAAAAGTGTATAAATATGGACCCAAATGAAACTCTTCTGTATTTTGTGGTGAGACTGCAGGAGGTCGACATGTGTAAAGTGCATTCAAACAATAAACACAACTTTAAAAAAAATAAAAAAAATCACCCCTGGCATTTAAATCTCAAAGCAAACATCATTACCTTGGTTTTATCACAGTTAATGACCAAACCTTTATCCTGGCATATTGTCCCCAAATCACTCAGAATGTGAAGAAGGCCCAGCCTGAACGGTGAGACTGAGGCAGTATCATCCACAACCATAAGGGTGGAAAGTCTCCTCTGGCCAGTTTTGGGGGCCATATAGTCAGCCTTACCCTGCAATCTGACTATTAGATTGTTTCCATAAATGTTAAATAATAAAGGGACCAAAAGGCAACCCTGTTGAACATCCCAAGTAGTGGGAACAGGTGCTGACAGGGTCCCACAACAGTTGATGTGAACCCTAAGACCATTTTTTGTATGAGCATGATTTCTCCTGCAGTTTAAACCTGCGATGCTGGGAAACTTCTGGGGGAGGGGGGAGCTAGGGAGGGTGGTTTTAGACGCTCCTCTGTGAGCTGGAAGTTGCCCGGGAGCCATTAGAAACAGAGGCGCAACACGACTCCTGGGTGTTTTGAGACACGGCATAGATAAGACCTTGATCTTTCAGTCTTATCTATGCCGCATCTCAAAACAACCTGGAGTTGTGCCCCACTGTTGTTTTTAATGGCACCTGGGTGGCTTCTAGTTCACGGAAGAACATCTAAAGTGTTCCCCAGCACTGCAGGTTTAAACTGCGGGAGAAATCCCGCTCGTATAAAAACGGTCTAAGGGAGGTGCCGGAATACAGGGCCTTGATAAGCAAAAGCACACTCACATCGATATGCAGTTGGATCAGCTTAACGCATAGTCTTTCCCACCTCACCAAGTCAAAGGCTGAAGAAAAGTCAATGAACACAACATATAATTTCTGGCTATTCCTGATGGACCTCTCAACCAGGTATGACAACACAAAGCAAGAGTCAATTTTAGACCTAGATAATTGGAAACCAGCTTGTTCCTTCATCAGCACCCATTTTTCCTCCACCCAACTGGCTAGCCGGTCAAGTAGCCATTTTGAGTAGAGCTTAGAAATAATGCAAAGGAGGCTAATTGGCATATAGTTTAGGGTCCAACCAACACCCCTTATTATATATTGGGACTGTAACACCTGTCCTCCATGAATCAGGTATCTTACCAGAATTATTAATTAATGTAAAGAGGTTAGCCAACACCTGGGGCCACCAGTCAGGCACAAGTATAAACACTTCACCTGGGATAAAACCAATCCCAAGAGCTTTCCTAGCCTTCAAGCTATCACCTAAGATTACTGCACTGTAATGCAGATTCTATTGAGGCAGAACCTATTGAGTTCAGTGGGAGTAATAACTGAGGAAAGTATTCAGGATCTGGCTTTACAAATTTTAGCCAATCAAAAAATATAAGCCAGATATTAATTTTGTTTAAACAGTTTGTAATATATATGTTGATGGGTTGGTATTTAAATATCTCTTGCTTCAGTTTCCAAGCCTACCACTGACATTCTGATATTTCTTACTTAAACTAATAAATTTTAGGCCCAGTTCTGCATTGTCACTTGAGTAAAGCTGTAATTAAAACAAACTGTATTTATTATGTGCAACTTTTTTTTCTATTGTAAGCTGATGCAATTAAAAAAAAACAATTTTATTGTGTAGGCCCTTTTCATACGAGATGCACCCATGTGTGAAAACCCAGAAATCTTGGTGTTCATGTGTGAGTGAGTTTTGTGTAAAAGACGTGGCAGGTGCACGTAGGGTGAGTGAGTGTGCGTGCGTGCGTGCTCCCGTCAAACATTCATCCCCACCCATCAACATGCACGGAGCAACCGACAAAAACGGCGGTTTCTCACTTTCCATTAAGATGGACAGTGAGAATTAATTATTATTATTATTAACAGACATTTATATAGCACAAGAAGTGCACCTGGCACTTTACAAAGTAATAAAATAGACATGGTCGCTGCCCCTAGGGCTTACAATCTGAAAGACAGGAGCTGGGGGAGAGACATAGGAAGGGGAACAGAGGGAGAGACAAGGGGTCTAACATTTATGAAGATGCGAGGTCTCAAGTGCATGTACTTGGCTTGGTTACAATGACAGCAGGCAGGTCCATGTGGCAAGGATAAGGGTAAACAGACCATAGGTATAGGAAATAGTGGCTCAGCAGTGTGGAGGAATTTTTATATTAAGACCTTATGAACATAAGAACCAGAGTAAAATGGAAGACAGAGGTATGCTGGGTAAAGAACCAGTCTTTACAGAAATGAGCTTTGGCCTACTCACAAGATATAAACAGTTCTGTTCTGAGCTTTGTGTCTCAGAGCAAGGTTGAGAAGCAGCTCTCCCTGTACTTTTCATTGATAGATAAGAGAGAGATAACCTTGCAGCTGCATAAACTAATTGAATTGTTTAGACTTTTAGGATAACCATATTGTTTGGGAACATACTTGCTGATTATGTAAACAATTGCTGTAGCCTTTCACTTTGTATGACGTTATTTTGATTGACAACTTGTATTTATCTGTTTGAACTGGTATCTATAAAATAGCTATGTAACTTCTGCTCGAGAGACCAGTTTTGAATCTCTGCATAGGTTCATTACTCTCTCTCTCTCTGCGCTTTGAGATTATTAAAGAACTCTGACAGATTTTCACCAGCAGCTTGTGAGTATGAGAGTTTTCTTCTACAATTTGGCGACCACGAAGGGACAGGCCCTGAGCCCGGCAGTGTCCAGGGGGGTTGCAGGCCATTTCCCTTCCACCTCCAGGCGCCAGATAAAGTTAGGGGCCTTTTGAAACCCCTGTGGAGATGTAGGGAGGGAGGTTGACCGTAAACTCTGGGGCCAGATCATTTGAGGCAGACGCCTGGTCGAACCAGTTTTAAGACATTCTTTTAGTGTAAATAGTAAGTAAGTAATGTAGCTACGGAATAGAAGACTAGTCAGAAAGGAAAGTGTTAAGTGGTACCACAGAACTGCCGAGTGGGAGTTCTAGACACATATGCAAAATCCGTGGGGGTTGGGAATCCTGCCTGGAGAGGGGATTTCTAAATGCATATGTTCGAAGTCCTTCTGAGGGAAGGCAAATGAGAAGAGTTATGCATGTGATTGATTTCCCTGTCTGTGTGTGAACACTAACTGGGTCGGAGATGAAACTGAGGTTTGCATTGCAAGGCAGTCTTTCGGACTCGCCCGCCTTTCGGGCAGCATTGCCTATCTTACGGGATAGGTTTTTGTCGCAGGATATGCGCCTCTGTGGAATCTGGTGACTTGGGGGTGTGAGTGGAATTATTCCTCTCTCCCAGTTTAAACAATTGGGAGAGTAACTGAAGTGCTTCGGGGAGTGAAAGAGTTAATAGTTGAAGTGAGTGTGTTGAAAGGAATTCGTTGAAATTTCTGTGTGAAGTCCCCAGTGATGGAGCGCTTGAAGATTTTCTCCTGTGTAATTTGAGCCATTGGCTGTTGGGACTGACTGAGGAATGTTTATGAATTGTGTGGCTAGATATGCTTTTTGGAGTTAAGAGCATTTAAGTTGAGTTTCCTTGTGTGAAATTCTTTGAGGTGTGTATTTTGTTTCAGTTAATATTGTTAGAGCTGATTTATTTTGTATAATGGGGAATAGTATGGGAAAAAAATGAAAGTTCAGACAACTTTCTTCTTTGCCTAAATGTAGTTCTGCTTGGTTTATGTATATAATTTATGGACAGAAGGTCTGTAAATATTTAGAGGTGTGGCAAATGTACACCAAAGGTGAACCTGACTTGCAATTTCCTGTTTTCGGCTCATTTGATTTGGATAAGATTGCTTATCTTCGCTGGATCCTATGGTTGAAAGGACGTAAGGTTCACTGGACTCAATGATCAGCATGTATATATTGGTTCACTGAAGCTTCCAAAAGAGAGCATGAACCTGAAATTAGGGCTTTATTAGACTCTCATGAGAAATTAGAAAAACAACTGTCTTTGTATTTTCAATTTGGCTTGCCTGAGGACACTCATGAAGAAGCTCCTGGAAATTTATTGGGTTTTTATAGCTCGGGGTCCCTGAGTCCACTACAGCAGCCCCGGGGAGCTTAGGCTGTGCAGTTGCTACCTTTTCCAGCGTCCGTGCAGGCAGCTCCTCTTCCTGGCGGCTCAGGCAGAGTCGGTGTCTCTAAGTCTGTGCCTTGGTCTGTTCCACCAGCATCCACTCCTTTGCGGACGCAGACTAGCACTTTGCTGAGTCTTGATTCAGCTGATTCTGCCACGGGCTCGGCTATTTTTAGTCCCTTGACAAGCCGTGCTGGGGCTGCTCAAGATAGAAAAGTTTTCCTTGCTCCACTCAGGCAAGACCTGGGGGAAGCAAATGAGAACTTGGAA
>QEPC01007878.1:584643-602956 GCA_003113815.1 Sphenodon punctatus | reverse complement strand
GAGAGAGAGGAGGCAAAGTCCAGGGGATCAATAGCTTGAAGGTCACGGAAGGGGCGTAGAGAAGGGGAAGAGGAGGGGGAACAGTGGGAAATGTTGAAAGAGGCAAGGAAGTGGTCTGATATAGAATGAGGATCGAAGGAGAGAAAGCTGCTGACTGATGTTTGTCAGAAAGAGCCATTCTGATTAGTCAGGTTTCCTTGCAGAGGTACATGAGTAGCTAGATTTACACTGAAAGCAGCAGTCTCTGGATGTTTTTAAATGAGATGCTACCACATATGGCCACCCAGTAACCACTCGTCTGAATGCTTGTCTGAATGTGGAATGGGGTGATGAACACTCCTGGGAGCCATGTAGCACCCACTCATGGGTCACTGCCAAAAAACCCAGAGTACCCCGTGTGGGGCAAGCCAAAAAAGTGGGTGGCAATGGGCGATGATGCATCCTTGGCCCATATGAACTGGAGTGGCCGCCCATGCCATCAGACAGGTGCATGGTCCAGCCACATTCCCAGTCCCACTCATACCTCTACCCGGAGCCCTAAAAGGACACATGTGTGAAATACAAAGCCATGTTGGCTCAAAGCACAACAACGCCACACTACCCCTCATGACACATGCGAGAAGAGACAAAGCAATGGAGGACAGCAACTCAGACAGCAGCTTCCTGTGTGTCCTGCCAGTATGCACCTCTGTTGTTTGCTGGGACTGCCAGCAGCTGCAGCAGTTCCTGGAGTCATGGCCAGGAAGGGGTTACTGATTCATGTTTCCATGGTGTCTGCAGAGGTGTGTCATGGCAGAGGGCAGGGAGTAGGGTGGGATTTGAGGTGGGGGGGGTCTTGCTGGGCTGAGGGGAGGGAGAACAGCTACCTGTATGAGTTGTTTATGGGGCCGGTTGGTGGTTGTGGGAGTGCGTGGAAGCTGCCTGCCTGGCTGCAGTGGCCACCGTGGGAGCCACCCATTAAAATCCCTCCATATGCTTTCCACGTGACTGGCTGCTCTACAGATGTACCACTCATCTGCCATGCTCCCCTCAAGCCTTGCTCATTTAAAAACACCATATAGACACACATGACCTGTATACAACCTCTAATAAATATCTGCCTCCTTTAATTTCTGTCTTAAGATTCCTTCACAAGAAGCCACCAAAATGAGACTCTACCCACCTTGAATGAAACCTGGCTTTTTCAATCTAATTGTGATTAATGGGCTACTAACATGTCCTAAACCTTTGGGACAAAGGTTTAGGACATATCTTTTATTGGACCAACTGGAAATAAGCAAGCTTTTGGCCCACACAGAGCCCTTCCTCAGGCATGTAGTATAGCTAGTAGAAATACATAAACTGAGCAAATGTAGGGCAGGTATATATGACAGGGCATGGAATGGGTGGGAGTGGATAGGACAAAGTAGCAGGTGGAAGGGAGGTAAAAAGAGAGAGAGAGATGTGCCACCCACCACAGAGCTTGAATGCAATAGGGGCATGCATAGGGCAGGGGCAAACCTGCTGGCTGGTCATTATTTAATATGGTTGGTGTTTTTTGTGGTGCCTTGTGTGGCTCTTCTGCCTTTGGGCAGTGCAGGGACTATGTGTTCTCCCCTCTCTGAGGCACCCCATTGCCAGCGCTCCCCAGCTGCCTTACATGTATTCCTGATGGTTAATATGGTGTTCTTTTTCTGGTGGCTTGCTGGCAGGGTAGGGAGTGGGACAATGTGAATTGTGTTCTTCTGACTGGATCACCCACCCCAGTGGGTGGCACTGGTGTGGATGACCCAGTCAGAAGAACACAATGCACATTGTCCCACTCCCTGCCATGCAAGCATGAAGAAGAGCAGGCCACAAGTCCCCACAAATAGAACATCATATTATTAACAATCAGCAAATTTGGCTTCCTTGTCTGAGTCAATTTCCCCAATATACATGATTCAAGGCAGCTGGGTGGCACAACCCCTCCTCCCCCTCAAAAAGCACCATATGGGGGTCAGGAATCAACAAGTTTTCCCCCTGGTTCCCCCCCCCCAGCTGGGCCCATTGCTCCTATACATGATGCAAGGCAGCTGGGTGACACTAGCACTGGTGTACCCCATAGAGAGGAGTACATTGGCCCACTCCCTGCCCTGATAGCAGGCAGAAGAGGTGTCCATAAGCCCCCCCACAAAAAACCACCATATTATTAACAGTCAGCAAGCCTGGCCCCTCTGCCTGGCCCCATTGCCCCTATACATGATGCAAGGCAGCTGTGTAGCACTGGCACTGGGGTGCCCCATAGAGAGAAAGAGAGCGCATGGTCTCTGCCTGTTAGGGGGGATGGGGTATAAGAGGGGAAATGGAACTAAATGAATACTAGGGTTAAGTCCTTGACTAAGTTTCCGACTCTCTGGCAATACCATGGAGTAGGTAATTCCCTCAGGGTCTTGTTTGGGCTTTCTCTCAGTGACTGAGAGCAACCTGGATCATCACAGGGAAGGAGAGGAGGAGTATGCTTAAGGTTCAAGGACAGGTAAGGACAAACAAGAATAACACTACACACAACCTCCAAGGGTTCCAGGGCACTGTGATGAGACTGGTGTGGAGTGGAGGATCCCAGGTTTCCCAAAGGAGTGACGAGGGGAGGAAGGGAAGGAAAAGGGGGAAGGGAAAGGGGATAGGACTAGCAGTAAGGGATGGGGAGGGGGGAAAGGGGAATAAGGAAACAAGGTAAATGAAGGAAAAACTAGGCAGGCAGTCAAGACACACTTACCCAACTAGAGCAAGAACACTGAAGGGAAGTAGGGAGACAAGCACACAAGCAAGGAGTGTGGGGGAGACAAACAATAACAAGGCACAAGGATCAAGGTATAGCAAGCAAGGAATGGACCAGTCTCTCAAACGATTACTGGCGGGGATCTGCTGCCCTGCTGGTACCTTTATACTAACAGGCCAGGTGGGGGCAGGTAGGTTGGAGTCATGGCTCCACCCCATAGCATCCTACGCTGTCTCACACTGTGTCTGAGCGGGGCCAGTGTCCGAGCCCCAACCGGAGGAGTCGCAGGCCGCGGCAGCTGCCCTGACAGTCTTATGCTCCGTATGGGTGTGGCTAAGTCTGATGGCCCTGCTGCAAGTTACTGTGGGGGCTGTGCTTGGCCCGCCACTTCTCTATTGCCTACAGCTAGGGTGTTGCCTCTGGTGATTCCTTTGGGTTGCCTAGCAACCCGCTGCTCACTATTTAGCATGCGCGAACTACGGCACGGTGTGACACTGCCCTGTCAACAGGCAGAATACAAGCCAGCACAAAACCACACCATTTTAATAATAATGACCAGAAAGCCCCTACCCCCAAGCATGCCCCATAATTACATGGAAGCTCTATGGTGGGTGCATGGGTTGCACTGGGGTGCCCCAAAATATAGTTAATCAAGTTTCAACAAGTTTGGTCCCCTGGTTCCCTGCATGCCAGGAGGCAAAGCTACAAGAAACCAGACATGCAACCCCTCCCCCCCCCCAAAACCCCATATGCCTCCCCTTGCTCTATGCCCCCTATGCAAGGAAAGTCTCCTCCCCACCGTAAATTAACCTAAAAGTATCCCCCTGTGCCCCAGTTGGGAACATCTTGACAAAGCTGAACCCACAGCAAAAGCACAGTGACAAAAAACAACAGCAAAAGTGAAAAAACCCAAAATACAACTGCAAAATCACATGGCAAAGCCAACCCCACAGCATTGCCCTGTGATTCCCAAGCAGTTCCCACTTTAAATATATAAAACAAACAGGATGGCTATTAGTAACCCCCAGCATTGCCCCTATGGACAGCCCAGCCCAGGCACACACACCCCACAAGCTGAAATAGTTACAGATACAGCAGTGTAGCACACAGCCAAATTCACTAAAAAGAATGAAAAATGGCCAGATGGCCACTTTTATTTTGCCCCTGCCAGCCAATTAAAAATAGTGCTGAAAGTCAGTATTTGAAATTACTCGGTTTTTACCGAGTATCTTGGTATTGGACTCAGTTTTTGGGGAGTCCAATACCTCAGATTTTTGGGAGGTTGGTGGCTTCTGTTCCCAGCCCGCACCCGCCCGGTTACAGTGCCCCCTCCCCCTGCCACCACTGCAACTGCATGGCCTCACCTCTCCCTGCTCAGCCTGGAGCTTGGAGATGTGGGACCCCTAATTCATCCCCATGTGGAGAAGCTCCATTCTGCCCCCGAACCTCTGATAAACATGTTCTGAGGTGCTTCTGAGAGTGGAGGAAGAGACTCTGCTTTTGTGCTGGGCTCTGTCATTATTTCCCTCCCTGCCTCAGCTCAGATGGCAGCCTGTGCATGCACCTGAGCTGGGGGGGGGGGGGGGGCAAGTTGCTTAGGACATCTACAACAGGAAAAAGAATCAATAGATTCTGTGTGCTGATTTATTCTGTGCATCTTCTGTACTTTAAAAACCTTTTAGCCAGCCTACCTTTTTGTCAGTAAAGTGCCTGTCTTAGAAAAGAAACGTTGTAGCTTCTGGATGTTTCTTACTGAAATTTTTAGCAATGCCCCTAAGGAGTATATAGACTGAGTCATGTCAATGGGGTGCTTTTTCAAGCAGAGAAATACTGCCATTGGAGCAAGGAGACCTGGAATGAGAAGTTGGACTTGTTTCCTGCCCAAACAACCCAAGTAGGGGTTGCTAGCAGCTCTTGGGGTTTGCACCACAGGTATTAGTCCTTGATTGCCATAGTACATGAATTCACCCTTCAGCCAATTATAAGAATGCTTTTACCATCACAGGAGTGTTGCAAAAATAAGTGCTGCTTGGTATCAGAACAGTGCTTTCTAGATTTTTCTAAGAATAGACAGAGTGGATTAGGGAAGGTCAGCAGTTAATTTGAATAACCAGGTGAGTGTCAATAAAAGCTTAAAGTAGAGCCTGCCATAGTAAAGTCAGGCTATGGCTTTGGAGATCATTTGCTGCTAGTGTTAGTAGGTGAAATGCCACAATACAGACTCAAAATATGGGAAACCTCTCTGACCCCAGTACAGTCAGACTGAAGATCAATATACAAGAAGAGTTTGAATTCTGCACTTAACTGAACCAAAAGCCCTTTGTTTAATTCTGTAGAAAAATGCTAGATTGATTTGTTGGCTTTAAAGATCACATATAGCCCTTTTACAAAGGCTAGTGGATTAAATCTGCTATCCTGGCTAGCTTCCAGTTACTCCTGATCCCTTGCAGTCTGGAGTAGCTAGAGTATTTCTCATTTCTTTTGCTAAAGTCCTTTGTGGTGTGTTGCTGTGCACTCTCAAGCAGCTGATGTGCTTCATTCCTACTAAGATGGCTGTCTTTCTCTTGATGTTGAAGATGAGTGATTCCTATATGTATATGGTCTAATTATTTAAAGTGCCCTGAGATGTGTGAATGGCACTATGTAAGCCAGTATGCTTCATTAGTGATAATCAACGCTGAAAACTCAAGTGCTTTTTTTATCCACAGAATGAGCAATAACAGTTCAAAATTCCCCAAACTGATCCATCAGTGATTTTCTAGGGGTGTAAATGTAACTATGTGGCAGAGTAGAGCCACAATAGACAGATATGCCTTTAGGAGAGTTAAAATAGCAGCTGGCTCAATACAAAATGACTGCCAACAGGAAGTAGCTGTGTTTGGGATGTGGCTCCAGCTACAAAAGGAAGCAGCAAAGCCAGAGGAAGGTTAGTCTGTGCTGGCACTCATGAAGGAGTGCTCTAGCTGCTGTCTGGAGATGGAAGGAGATGGGCTTGTGAGGTTCTGCAGCTTATATTGAAGGAGGTCATGGAACACTGACCTAAATAACCTGATTCGTGGAAATGAGTTGTGTGATACTCCTGCCAGAGAATTACTGCCTGGATACACTGGGCTAGTTGTATACACTTGTTCATACTTGTAAATAGTGGAGATGATGTATGGGCTATGGCCATATAACTAAACTGACTAATTGTAGCTAATCCCCTGTGTGACTCTGTGATCTGGGGCCTAATCCTGCAGACACTTACATGTGGCAAGCCCATCCCCTGCTATGAACTATTTAGTGCTTTTCAGTCCATAGATTTGGTAATTAGGTTATCACTTCAGATGTTAAAAAAGAAAATGAAAAAAAAACTTCTCTAATTATTGGTCTCTTCTGTGCTGGCCTCTTCCATTTACTGCACTATTTACTGTCAGAGATAAATTCCTGTTTTGCCTAAAGCATCACTACCTCTTCTTCCTTCCTCTCAGCTGCATGAAAAATGCTCCCTCAAATAATTCACAGGCTTTTCACTCTTTTCTTCATCATCCTTCACTTCTGCTGTGATGCCCAGAAGAAGTCAGATGACCCGTGATGTCTAGATTTTGTACCAGTGGGAGGGAGCAGACTTTATTAATCTGTTTTATTGAAACAACAAGAACAAAACTTTGGGATGCTTCAGAGACATCCTGGTCCCTCAAACTGTGCAGTATTTCCATATAAAACATTTCTTTCTTCAACCTGGTTCTTCTTTCTGCCTTCCCCACTTTGTTTGGTTCCATGTTATATAAGAACATAAGTAGTGCCGTACTGAGTCAGACCAATGGTTCACCAAGCTCAGCATCCTGTCTCTGACAGTGGCCAATCTCTGTCTTTTGGGGGAAGTACTGTTAACAAGAGACCCCCCTCCCACTCGTGACTATTGGGGGGTGGGTACCCCAATATCCACCATTCCTTAAACTTCGGGGGGAATGAGCTTAATGACTTAAACCGCGGTCTCCACGTGTTCAAAAGGATCAAGCTGAGAACAGTATGCGCTATGGGCAGTTTATGTACCCTCCCCAAATAGAGAGAGAGAGAGAGAGAGGGAGACAGGTGTCCAAAAACAACAAGTTTATTGTTATATAAAACAGAGAAACACAGCCCCGGTCTGGATGGAGGGATTTAAAAGGGGGAAAACACAAGCGGCTTGCGGGGAGTATGGTAGGAGGAGGAGAAGGGGGGTGGTGTTGGCTCAGCGATGGGGAGCGAGAGAACGCGAACGAGGGGGAGAGAGAGAGAGACAGGGCTTCCCCAGTTGGCTGGGAAAGTCTGGACCTGTGGTTACCTTTCCTTGCCTGTTGAGATGGGACAGACGGCCCAAGGATTCAGCAGAATTTGGGGACTGGAGGAAGAAAGAAGGGGCAGACCAGAGTCTGGGAGATCTCTTAACTCAGACACACACACAGTGACCTGCATGTATCTGGGTCCCAAGACTTCTCAAAGGGTGATGGGAAAACCAGGAGCAGTTAAAGGGTGCTGGACAAAGGAGTTTGGGAGGCTATGGTAGGTAGTTGGGGGTGTACAATGGGCTAGCGAGGGGAGAAGTCACAACTATTACTTCCATCACAAAGGTGACTCCAAGGTATGCAAAAGTTATCTTTGACACACAGGGAAACTGTAAACAAAAAGTGGAGGGAGGGAAGGAAGGGCTAAGGATAGATGTTCAGGATAAAAACCAGGGGCAGTTAAAGGGTTCTGGACAAAGGAGTTTGGGAGGCTAAAATGGGCCATTTGGGGATGCACAATGGGCTAACGAGGGGTGAAACCTAGACTTTTACTTCCATGAGAAAGGAGCCGAGATGCTCTGCACAAGGTATCTTAGAAACGGTGGTCAACCACAAACAACAAATCGCTTACAGGTAAACATGGGAGGGGAGGAAGGAGCTAACGACCGGCTCCTGTAACACAAAAGACACACCTGGTCTCTAATGTCTGCTTAACACAGGGATCCCTAGTCTCGCTGGCATAGGGGATGTTACTGAGCTAAGTCATGTCCCTGAGGCTTTGATCAATAGAAAACACACCCTTCTCCTAATGGCTCCATTCTTACTTTGTGTGTCTTCCCTTTATTCTTTCTTCCAAGCTGAAAACTAGTATCTTACATGAGTGAGCTGGTGATCCTGGCGTCGGGCCCGATCCTTACTTTTTAAAAACTTTTCTCCTGCACCCTCCCCCCCTCTTTTTTGCTTGTGCACCTCATATGGGGAGGCTTCCCGGTCAAGCCTCTATCCCCATGTTCTCCGGCCTCTGTTGGTCCCTGGGGGCTTTTTGGAGGCCCTTTCTCTTGGGTCCCTTGGTCTCAGTTTACATAGCAGGAGTGGGGTGGTGGTGCCCATACTTGGGGAATTAAGGGGTCCATTCTTATCAGTCCCCCCATTGGGAACCTTTTAACATGCGGTTCCCACAATTACATGGTGAGATGGGCCCCGCCCTGAACCATGAATTTCAAAATATTCCACATTTACTTCACAACATGTAAGACACCAGTTCTCCAGGGAGACTATGACCAGTGTGGTCCAGTGGAGGCTTCTATCAAGCCTTGGTAAACCGTGATCCAACCCAGCAAGGAACCCCTACTATCGTGGGGAGGTGTGGGACACAATGGAATGTGGGGATGGAGCAAACCGTGTGATGCTGGGGAAAATCTTTAAGTGACCAAGGGGGTGGTTCCAAGGGAAAGAGACAGAGGGAGGAACAGAAACCTAATAAATCTCACAGACCGGGGTACTTAAACAAAATGATCTATACAACTATAATAAAAATCAACAAACATTATATACATAGGTACACCTGGGAGCTGCATGTTACATCTACATTCTGGCTAGAGTCACCTGGGTTTCCTCCTGGGGGGGGGGGGTCCGGAGGTATTGCAAAGGTATTGCCATAGGTTAATCTAGTTTTACTTACATGCGAGCCCTGGCCATGGCTTACTAATTTTCTTGAGAGATCCTGCATGCTTAGAGGAATGGATCTCTTCTTAGTTTTAGGTGCCTTATTCTGAATTCTAATTTACCAACCCCTCAAAACCCCATGGCCATAAAAATCCAATTACCAATCTGTACCTGTAACAAGGAGCGCTGTGTGATGGGACAATTCTATCCAGGTGTATCCTATTAGGCATAATAGTAAATAAGCTTCAGCTGCTGGAAGGAGCTGAGTCAGGCTAGGAGCAACTGCTGTGGCCAGGAGCGAAATGTAAAGTTCCTCTAAGCGTGGGCCAATGTAAAAGTTCCTGGTGTAGGGGAGCTTTTACAGAAACAAACTCTAGTTCCCAGAGTCTGGTGGTTTGCCTGGAAAGTTCTTTTGGAGGTGCAAGGGGGCTGCTTGTGCTGCGCGCCGCTGACTGTCCTGGCTGGGAAGCTGCATGCAAAAAGTGGGGGCTCGGGACTAGTTCCGGTAAACATCCGGGTCCCCAAGCTCCGTTCCTGGTGCCGAGCTTTGGAGTGACACCCTTTCCATCTTTTCATGGGGTTCGTGGATCTTTTTGTTGGCTCCTTTCCTGGCACGGGTTCACCAGCTTCACTCTTCCTAACCGCCACTCGCTTCTGGATCTGCCTGATAAAACAAAATAATCTGGGGGGCTTCTTGCCCAGGGGTGAGGGTTAACTGAGGACAAGGAGAGAGACTGAGGACATGGGAGTCCCTCCTTTAGGGGAAAAAAAAGGGTGGGGGGGAAGTCACAGGGATGGACAATTTTATGAACCTTTTTAATCGTCATCACTGACCTATCCAATAAGGGGGTCGAATTCCCACATCTCTTGGCAGAGGGGAGCGGATGGAGGTTGGTTTCCTTCCAGGACTGGATACCTGTTCCCTGGCCTTCCCTTAATTACAACTCGGCCCATGATGAACTGTATCACTTGGGGATCTTCTCTCATAACCAGTTCCCATCTAGCGGAGCCATTGTGGTAAAACTTTACAACCACTCTCTCCGCAACTCTCCCGGTGGCTTTCCAGGTGGCCTGGGGTGGCCACCTGGAAAGCCACCGGGAGAGTTGCGGAGTTCTGTGTGGCGGAGTTCTGTGTGGTGGAGTTCTGTGTGGCCCTCCAGTCTCGCTATAGCAAAACCTGAAATGAAAGGTTTGCCTGATCATTGGGTTGCTTACCCGTGCTGCTAATCTCATAGATAGATTGACTGAGATACTGTTCCGGTTGTGTGTCAAGTGGCGGTACATCTGTTCCCTTGGTCTCCTGGGCCTTACCCTCCTATTCATGGCTGCCTTGTGATGAGGCTGAGAGTTCTTCTACTGAGCAGGGGTGAAAGAACTAGCCAGAACTAGGGGCTGGCTTGCTGGGAGTTCCACAGGTTTACCAGTTCACTCCTTGAGCTAGGAGCTGTGAAAATACTTTTTCCACGGCTTGCCTCTTTTACCTTCTGGAATTTCCACCTTGTAGACCGCTGGACTAACTCTGTTGACTATTCTGGCAGGACTTTCCCATTTGTGTGTTAGGGAATGTTTTGAGACTGAAAACTTTCAATACATTACTGTCTGCCCTTCTCCCCAGACAATGGGTTTTCTGATCCACCCCAGCCTCTTATCTATATCTTGTTGGGCTACTCCCAGACGTATGGCAGCCTGTCTATGGATTTTTGCTAGTTCACCCACCAACATTTGTATCCATTCTTCAGAGACTGTTTTGTTTTTCCAGGTGCTGGGTAACTCAGTCCCCAGTCACCAGGATTCAGGCATTTGCATACGCCTCCTTGTCATCAACTGGAAGGGAGTGAACCCATGTACTGCCCTTGAACCCCTCAAAACCATCAAGATTATTGGGAGTTTCTCATCCCAGTCTATGCCAGCGGGACTAATCTGTTTCTTTAAAGCTTCCTTTAAAGTGTGGTTAGTTCTCTCGACTAGCCCAGAGGAGGCAGGGTGTCCAGCTATGTGAAAGCGTTGTTTAATTCCCAGGACTTTGCATAGTTCCTGCAGCACGTCTCCAACAAAATGGGATCCCATGTCTGAATCTATGCACCGGGGGATACCCCATCTGGACAGGACAATGTTGAAGAGTATTTTGGCAGTGATTGAGGTGGTATTGTTTTTACAAGGGAGGGCTTCCAGCCTTTATTGAATGCATCCACTATGACGAGACATTATTTATTGCCTCTGGCTGTAGTGGGGAGGGGGCGTATGTAGTCTATTTGAATCCTGGCCCAAAGACCCTCAAGCCTTTGGTGCTGAATTGGAACTTTAAGAGTCTGGTGATCTGCGTTCACCATGGCACATGACAGACAATTATCACACCATTGGTCTACATCTGTTTTTATCTGAGACCACCATCCTGTGACTTTTACCCTGTTTAAAGTATCCTGCTTACCTCTGTGCCCTTGCTCATGGACAAACTGTATTAGTTACCCCCGTACATTCCCCAGGACGAATGATCCAATATTTATTACCCCCAGGATCGATTTCCCACCATACCTCGTTGTCTTTGGTGATGGTGTATCTCCATGTGGTGCTTTTTCCCCATTGTGCCAAGACCTCTATTTCCTTGTCCTCTTCCTGCAGAGTGCCTAGGTCTAGGGTGGTTACCCCTTATCCTAGCATGCAGGCTCTAGTGGTGACTGGGGCTATGGGTGTTTCAGGGGAGGGTAACTCCTCTGCAAGACTGGGGGGGCTCACTCTGGGTGGTGACTTCTTTTGCTAGCATGTCCGCTTGACTATTCCAAAAAGCCGCCTCCGTAGGCTTTCTAGAATGCCTGGAGACATGTGCAACCCAAGTCCAGCCAGTTCTGGTTTTGACCAGCTCTGCTATCTTAGCCCATTTTTCCGCATGGGCTACTGGTCTCCCATCGGAAGCGGTCATGTTTCTCTCTAGCCAAATTGGGAGCCAAGCTGTGGTGGCTCGCGCCGTCCAACCTGAATCCGTATAGATGGCTAGAAAGATGTCTAGGGGCTCGAACTCAAGGACAGTCAATACAGCCCGGACTTCACCCGCTTGCACAGATCCCCTCAACACCCATCCATCTAGCACCCGAACCGCTGCCCAGCCTGTCTTTGGCCGCCCCTGGTCATGGAAGGATGACCCATCGGTGTACCACACCGTTAACCCCTTTTCGGTTGCATCCTCCTGATTTTTACCCCACTGTACAGGCCATTCTATGTTCTGGGGCTTGGGAAAGGGGCAGATGTGCTCTTCCCCTTCTACAAGTAAACCATAGGGAGCAGGGGTTTCTTTCTGTTCCTTACTTAACCCCACTCCCCTGCCTGCCAAGGCAAGAGTCCATTGTGCTATTCTGGGGCTACTAACCTGCCCATCCTGAATCTTGTTGGATACGATGTATTTCAGGGGTGAATGGGGGGTTTGAGCTATTACCTTAGACCCCCCCAATTATGTACTCACAATGCCATAAAGCCCAGACCAAGGTTAAACATGCCTTTTCACAGGGGAGAAACCTTTGTTCCACCTCATCAAGCAGCCTAGAGGCATAGGCTACTACACGCTGCCTCCCCATTTGCTGCTGATTGACAGTGGCCCCTATGCAAGTTTCTGTTGCTGCCAATTGTATGAAGAAGGGAAGTTTGGGATCAGGGTGATCCAGTGCTGGGGCTTGTGCCAAATCTTTTTTTTTGAGTTGCCAACGCTTCTTGTTGATCAGGGCTCCAAATCCCATGCCCGTCCTTTTTTAGGCGCTTACACAGAGGTCTTGCCTTGTCAGCGAAGAATTCTATAAAGTCCCTGGAAAAGTTCAGAGTGCCCAGTATGGCTCTGAGGGAATGCAGGTCTGTGGGTGCATGTAATTTAGCAATCACTTCCACCCTCTGGGTATCTGGGGACCTTCCCTTTTCTCCCAAACTGATCCCCAAGTATTTCACCTCCTTTTGCACAAGCTGTGCTTTGTCTCTATTAACCTTGAACCCAGTCTCTTGAATTATGGCGAGTACCTCCCTAGTCACTTCTGCAGTCTGATTATTGTCTGGGGAATGCACCAGGATGCCATCTACTTATGATAAGACACACCCTCTTGATTCCGGCTTCAATTTATCCCATCTTTTTGACATCACTGAGTGACAAATACTGTGGGATGAATGGAAGCCTTGGGGAGTTCTGGTAAAACTGTACTGTTGATTCCTGTATGTAATTGCAAACTTGTACCAAAAGGCTGGATGGAGAGGAATCGCAAAAAAGCGTTTTCCAAATCAATGACAGAGTACCAGCGGGACCCCACAGATATCACTGCTACTATCTCGTTGTATTTAGCTACCACTGGAGCAAAAGGAGGAGTAACTGTATTAGAGCCCGATAGTCTACAGTCATTCGGTAAGTCGCCCCATCTGCTTTAATAACTGGCCAGATGGGGGAGTTACAGACAGACTGCATCTTTACAATGACTCCCTGCCCTAACAGGCTATCTATTGTGGCTTGAATTCCCTCTTCAGTCTCTGCCAGATACTTGTATTGCTTTTGCGGGGGGGGGGAGACTTTCCCCTCTATGAGCACTTCCTCCTCTACCTTCCCGCACTCTGCCTTGTCCTTAATCAATACTTCAGTAAATTCCTGGGTTCATGGATCATTGGTCAAGGGGAGAATGGGAAGAGGTGCCTTAAGGGATGTGCAGCGGTGTATGGCGGAAACTTCAGAAGGATCCCCTGAAACTTGCCACAGTACCCCATTAGTTAGGTCTACTGTTAGCTGGGATTCCTTCAAAAATAGAGTTCCAATGATCTCGTTTTCTTTGTCCTTGTGGACACAAATTTCCATGGTTACCTTTAGTTTGCCTAATTCAAAGGGAACCTTTTTCCATACCAGAGCTTCCTGAGTTTCCCCACCATAATCGCTGATTGCCACGGTTTTACCAGAGGGCTCCCCTGCGTTGACCCAGTCTGGGTCCAAGATATTGACAGAGGCCCCCGTATCTACCAAAAGCTGGGCCGAAGTTCCCAGATTCCCAATACTAGCCCTCACCTTGGGTCTCCCCCACTTATCTGGGTGTAGTTTTGCAACTACCTGAGGGGGACCCTTGGGAATCGGGCAGCCCTAGCAGATACTGTGGACCTCCCGCAATACCTGCTCCTGTTCTGGGGTCCTATTGTTATACTCGGGATTCTCCAATCCCATTGCGACTATTGGCTGGGAAGCACCCCTGCTAGACCCCTGCCTTCGCTGTCTCCTCAATTCTGCAGCTGCGTCTAGTAACACTTGTAGGGGCTGCATATGGTACTGCTTCATATCTGCCCCCAATGACTTTAACTCCCCACACACATAGGAACGGATAGTAAGCTTCCAATTGTTGACTTGGGGGGGGGGAAGGGTTGCTATAGCTTCCCGGGACTCCCCCCTGGGAGTAAGTACTGGGTGGCGGGTTTCCGGTGGGTAAGGGAGCTGCTGAGGCGTGGGGGCCACTGTTCATGAGGGTGACTACCTGGACCGGCTCGAGCTGCTGTTTATGAGTGGTCTGCTTGGTTCCTCCCCCATCCTCATCACCGCTTGGTTCCTCCCCCATCCTCATCCGCCACTTGTCTAATGCTCAGGGATACCTCTTCCCATGACATCTGGGATAAGTCTATTCTCCCCATTGCTATTCGGACTGGGACGGCAAGTCCTGCGTACACAGCCTCTTTAAACTCTTAGCTGTCATACTGCATAACTCACCTCCCATTCCTCTGAATGGGAACCACCATGTCCGCTAAAAACCCCAGAAGTTTCTTGCAGAAGATATAGGCTTCGGGCTGTTCTACTGGAGTCTGAGCCTCCAAGAGAAACAGCTTCTGTGGGGTCTGTCCCAGAAGCATGACCTGCAGTACCACTTTCATCCATTCACCACAAGTGCCATCATGGATGCCGGTCATGCTCAGTCACGCCTCCAAGACAGGCGCCTCCACAGGAGAAGTAGCAGCTCGGGCCAGTTGTGTCAGATCTACCCCATCTGTGTTGGGATACATCTGCCACACTCTCATCATCCAGGCAATGGCGGTTTCCTGGTTCAGTGGGCCCATCTGCTCAGCAATAGCTTTCGCCTGAGTGGGAGTCCACCGAATCATTTCCCTAATCTCTTCATGGGTCACCCTTCCTCCAGTCCCCACACATTCCACCTCATGGCTCACAATAGGAGCGACAGGCTCTGGTGCTTGCCATGCTGGATTGTGGGGGGCCTGGGGGATGGTGTCTATGGGCAGGTTGAGCTCTTCTCTAAGGAACATGGACCCCCACCCCAGAAAAATCCTCGACTCGCCCAGCGGCTATTAAACCTTTGTGCAAGTTGAGTTCTCCCCACAGCTTTTGGATCGCTTCCTCACAAGCTGCATGGTTCACCGTGACCTTCTGGGTCTGAGTTCACTCTGGAAGGAAGTGAGCCGCTGATTGGGCTTGCCCTAGTTGTTCCTTCAATCCCTCTAACTCCTTCTCTGTCCACTCTGCCCTAGTAACGGCAGTGGCACCCTCCTCCTGAGCCTTTCTATACAACGTGGTCAGATTCCATTTTTCAGTGAGCAGTTCGGTTTTGTCTCTCTCCAATTTAGCACATCTAATTGTCAATTTCTCCGCCCTCTCCCTTTCTTTTTCAGCTCTTTTCCCCTCTGCCTCACATCTCTGCTTAGTTTCCTTCAGCAGATCCTGCAAGTCCCCACAAACACACCACAAGGCCCAAGCTGCACAAGCATCTTTCTGGTTCCCCCGGGGCTTGAACTTCTGGCAATAGTCAGCAGAAGCCACCAGGTTCTCCCCCTTAAAACATCCTGCTTCCCATGGGCACTCTCCCCTTTTCACTGCCCATATCTCCAATTTAACCTTACCATGCTCTTTTCGGAGCATGCCTCCCACTTCCCAGTTGCTGACTGTCACTCCTGACCCTACCTGGGTGTATCTCCCAGTAGGTCCCTGTATCACTTCTACGTTCAAGTGATACAGTTTCCTAACTGCCGAAGCAGTCCCCCACAAGCAACACTTTATTATCATAGGCACCCCCACTAGGATCCCTAGATACAACAATCCTATGATTACCCATGTGCCCCAAAAATCCAGGTTTCCCAACTGCCTTGGACTTAGGACAGTGAGCTCTGGACCCCAATACTCCCAAGGCTGTGCTTGCGGCTGGATTTGGGGCGGGATCATCTCCTTCTGAGACCACAATTGCCCAAACATTTTTCTAAATTACACAAGTCTTTAAACTTCCTGTTCAAGACCACCCACCTCCCCGCAGGTGGAACCACAAGTCTCTAGGCTATCACGTTCAACAATTTCAGTTCAAGACCACCTACCTCCCCACGGATGGGACCACAAGTCTCTGGGTATCACCCAAAGGTGCCCCAAACTGCCTCTTACAGTTTGGAGATCTATACAACAAATTCAAGACCATCCACCTCCCAGCAGATGGGACACACTGGTCTCTGGTTATTACCCAAAGGCTCCCCAAACTGCCTCTTACAGTTTGGAGATCTATACAATTCTCAACAACCCACAACCCCAACAATTCCTTCCCAACAACCCTAGACCCCGAATTTTAAATCCCCAGGTCCAGAAGAAGAGATCGGAAATAGAAAATGACACAGGACAGAGATAGAAATATGGGGGTTTCGGCTGGCTGTAGCTACATATGTCTCCATGGACAATCCTGCATGGATTACCATGTGCTTGCCCACATTCTCCACTAATCTGTTAACAGGAGACTCCCTCCCACTTGTGACTATTGGGGGGGGGTACCCCAGTATCCACCATTCCTTAAACTTCAGGGGGAATGAGCTTAATGACTTAAACCGCAGTCTCCACGTGTTCAAAAGGATCAAGCTGAGGACAATATGTGCTACAGGCAGTTTATGTACCCTCCCCAAATAGAAAGAGAGAGAGACAAGTGTCAAGAAACAACAAGTTTATTGTTATATAAAACAGAAAAACATCCCCGGTCTGGCTGGCGGGATTTAAAAGAGGGAAAGCAAAAGCGGCTTGCGGGGAGTATGGTAGGAGGAGGAGGGTGTGTGTGTGTCTGATGTTGGTTCAGCAATGGGGAGCGAGAGAACGTGAACGAAGGGGGGAGAGAGAGAGGGGGGCCTTTCCCAGTTGGCTGGGAAAATATGGGTCTGTGGTTACCTTTCCTTGCTTGTTGAGATGGGACAGACGGCCCAAGGATCCAGCAGAGTTCGGGGGATGGAGGAAGAAAGAAGGGGCAGACCAGAGTCTGGAAGATGTCTTAACTCAGACACACACACAGTGACCTGCACGTATCTGGGTCCCAAGATTTCTCAAAGGGTGATGGGAAAACCAGGGGCAGTTAAAGGGTGCTGGACAAAGGAGTTTGGGAGGCTATGATGGGTAGGTGGGGGTGTACAATGGACTAACGAGGGGAGAAATCACAACTATTACTTCCATCACAAAGGTGACTCCAAGGTATGCAAAAGATATCTTTGACACACAGGAAAACTATAAACAAAAAATGGAGGGAGGGAAGGAAGGGCTAACGATAGATGTTCAGGATAAAAACCAGGGGCAGTTAAAGGGTTCTGGGCAAAGGAGTTTGGGAGGCTAAAATGGGCCATTTGGGGATGCACAATGGGCTAACGAGGGGTGAAACCTAGACTTTTACTTCCATGAGAAAGGAGCCGAGATGCTCTGCACAAGGTATCTTAGAAATGGTGGTCAACCATAAACAACGAATCACTTACAGGTAAACATAGGAGAGGAGGAAGGAGCCAACGACCGGCTCCTGTAACACAAAAGACACACCTGGTCTCTAATGTCTGCTTAACACAGGGGATCCCGAGTCTCGCTGGCATGGGGGATGCTACTGAGCTAAGTCATGTCCCTGTGGCCAATCTCTGTCTCTTGCGGGTAGTATTCAACAAGTCACAATGGGCAATCAATTCCCTGTTGTTCCAGCCCCCAACAGTAAGAGGTGATGTCCCCGAAACCTACTTGGTTAATAGTTATTAATGAACATATCCTTCAAGTACTTATCCAATCCCTTTTAAAACCTAGCTACATTACTGATGTTAATCTAGGCATGTACTTCAACTCTACTTGGACCTTGTGCATTATGTTGCATTGCTGATAATAAAAATCAGGGCCTCGCCCCATGTATTCGACATTTCCCTCATTGGAGCCATGGTGGAACACGGAATACACAGGGCCCTCATAATGACTGCTGTTAGTGCTAAAGTGTGTGAATAATGTCTTAAGAACTTCACTGAGACTGCTAAAATATTACAGGAATAGCATCAAATAATTATCAATGAACCATTTAATGCTAATCTGATTGCTTTTAGGAAGGTTTCATTGTCTACTAGCTAACACAAATAGTTTCTCTAAGGATCAAAAGCCTACATCAATTCACCAAAAGCAAATATTATTGGCCAAATCTTCAGCTGGCATAAATCAACATAGTTACAATGGGTATTTTCAGACGTTACAAGATCACGCTCAACCACACTGAACCACGCTCAACCCTGCGGTGGGGCCAAAGGGCCCTGAATGTCTGTTCGGCACGCGCCAGATGTTCATCACGCTCAATACCCACATGGGGTCAATTTCAACCACGCTTCCCGGGCTAGCCGGGGGAATATCCCGGGAAGCGTGGTCAAACGGACCCCCACCGGGAACCAAGGAAAAGTAACGTCTGGA